>JAENPR010002350.1:0-59423 GCA_018135685.1 Themeda triandra | reverse complement strand
CATTAGTGTGCGTGCGCGTTCATTTTTTTTAGAAGGGGAAAAATAATAGAAAGAAGGCAGGTATAACGCTTGTTCATTACCGGCGTGTTGCGCTCGGTGGATTCTTTTTCAATGCATTTCTATGGCCTCTGATTTGCATTTAGCGGTTTGCCTTTTAGAAGGGGGAAAAAACTACGGTGGCGTTGTTACGAGTAAACCCTAGGCGCGAAGGAATAGGTCGGGTTCTCTTGCGAGATGATCGCAGAACTTACCTTGCGCTTGTTTACACGAATGCGGGAAGGAGATGAGCAGTTGAGCTCGTCCAAGCCTCGAGCTCGCACGGGATCTTCATGCGTCGCGTCTTCGGGCTAACGCTGCGAGCTCGGTGGACACCACTGCGTAGTCGGGGAGAGGGAGCGAGTGATTTTGCCTTGGGACAGCATTACGCGGAGAAGGAAGCAAGAGGAAGGGAGCAGAAAGGTAGCGGCGGGAGTGGAGCAACAGTAAAAATGGCGATGGCGACTTACGTGCTGCGGTCGATTCCTTCTAGGAGGAGGAAATGAGCGGATAAGGCTCCCGAGGGGGCCGGTCGGTGGCATTATATATTGTGTGTTCATGGGCTTCTGTTCGTATGGGCCGTTTTTGATTGGCAATGATTGGGACCTGACTGTGCTGGGCTGGGCCGATTTGTTGTTATAGTTGGATCTCGCAGCTCATTAAGCTACCGGTGAACCTTCATTTTTTTCAGCCGTATGCCTACATTTGAGTCCTTGCGTTGTGGATCGTCGGCCCAATAGCGGCCCATGAGCGGTAAAACGGCGACGCGGCACCTGCGGTGCCTTTTGGTTTGTACCGCTTTTTCCATATTTAGGTTTTGTTGTGTTTGCGGCCTAATATGTGGCTGTCGAAAGTTTTTTTAAAAAAACTACTATTTACAATTAGGCTAATGTGGCTCGCGCGATGGTGATGGCCACGGGCCGTCCTCGAGCTGGGCGGCGGCACGGCGTCCGTGTCGGCCCATCTTTGGTGTCGTGCTTCGTTGGGCCATCGTGCCTCCACGGTGTTGGGCGGACAGAGTGCGAGGCCGGGGATGTCATGCTTATATTCCTTAGCAAGTGGAGTCGCATCTGGTGTCGGGCGTGGCGGCGGGCCACGGCGGGGTGGCGGCCCCGGGCTGCTGTCTGCGGTCGAGGCCGTGCTTGGGCGGCAGACGGCCGTGCCGGATGCGGCTGGGCCGCGCCAAAAGTTTTAAGCGTGGGCCGTGACAACGGGTTTGACCATATGGAAATCTATGCGTGTGAGGAGTCCGGCCATTTTCGAAGGTAGCCCGGACGTGATTTATCACTTGGATTTGCTTCTTTCCTTTTTTCCCAGCTGGAAAAGTCTTGGCTGGAGCTTGGATCTGTTGGTGGCAGATTCCACCAAAAAAGGTGCCTAAATTTGTAATGCACATAAGAAAAGCCACTAAGCGGTTATTCCTGAGAACTTGCTTCGTAACATGCTCGAGATTTTTCTTATGCGGTGCCTTTTCCCGTATTAGAATTGTTTCTGTTCCTTTTACCCTTGAACTTAAGTTTAGGTGTTAATTTCTGTGAATAATGAATGAAACCGCACCGTCAATTGCTCTAGTCCGAAAAGGCATATATTAACCCAAGGGGAAATTGCATAGAGGCCTTGATAATATTTAGAACGAAGTGCTTGGCTAGTATAATATAATACATGTTATATCTAGTTAACGAACCAAGGAGATAGATACAATACAATACTAATTGTACGGAGACACGGGTTGTTCATAGTTTCCTATGATACTTGGTACGATTTGGAGTTGGTGATGTGCTAGGCCGGGCTGATTACTTCGGTGGTTAGCTGCAAGATTGTAAAATGTAAATAATTTGTGTGATAACTGCATATATTCTTGTTTATAATTCTGCTCTTTGTAAACGGATATATCTTACTGCGAATTCATCGCGTTCTCGGCGTAGCCAATACCATTCAATTTCATCAAGGTTTGTCTCCTCTGGTAAGTTGAAGGAATTGTTAGATACTTATGAAACTACGTTCGATGGGTAAAATAAAATAGATTTATTTTATACCGTCGATGTCTTCTTCGAAGATTCGGGGCTTGGATGTTACGGATAGGGACACGCCATAACCCGTGTACGAGACTCCATAGATTAGTGGCCACATTTTAAGAACATGACCGGTTGGCACTTTTGCTTTGGACTATATGAGCAATGGAAGGCCTGAGAACATGGGTAATTGCCTTTGTGCTTACACAACATGACAAATCATAATTTCTGAATTGGATTTCTCACAGCAGACCAATGTCGGCCGAAAAGACGATGAATTATATCCGGATAGCGAAGGCGGGTGGAAGGCCAAGGATCTCAACATCTAATTTTTCGGGATATGCTTGAGTCGGATGGCTGTTTGTGACTTGGTTTTCGGTGTATGGAACCCGGTGGAGAGGTAAATCTGTTGATCCGTAATCTAAAGTCCAAGGCATGAGAGGAATGGTGTCTTGTTCGATTATGAGAAAGAGTTTATTCATGAGATTGGTGGCTACGGAATTGAGTCGGCAACAATTAAGAAGTCGAACCAAATTTTGAAATATTATCCACTCCGATGATAATACCGGTTTGAGTTTCTATTGCTTGTTGGATACTCTGATAATGCACGCTTCACGCACATGCGGTCGAACTTTAACAACCACACGTCCCAAAATACCGAGTAGTTGAGGTTGACATACTGTTTCGTCGATGATTGTTAAATTAGGGCACGAAATCACCCATGTTCTTGTAACAAGAATATATTTCATGAGTGTATTATGCTAAATATAGTATTGCAATCTTTGTGAGGAACGGGGCGTACTTTGAGGCTATGCACGAGGCTATATCTAGATCTATTAGCGGAGCAAACAGTGGGGTACTTAAATTCAGTTTTTCCAAGTGGTTTATATTAGTTACCTGAGGTGATTATAGGTATAGGAGTTCGTTACAATCAAATGGACAGGTTTGCAGCATTATTTAAGGATGGTTTGGTAGAAGATCTGACTGTGCAAATCTTGAACATAATCTATTTAGGTAATGATCAGCACAGGTGATAATCGAGCAAAGTGTAAAGAGAATAGGGAAACATGTTCACGAGAACCGATTGGCGATCGAATGAAGCGGTGGCGAAGTGGAAGAACGATTGGCCTGCTTTCGTCGGCGAAACGATGGTGGGCGTCGTGTTATTCTTCGGTGACAACAAGCGCCTAATCGACGGACGAGATCGACCATCCGAGAGAACCAAAGCACATTTCGGTGTTCGAGATCTAGGCGGGGACGAAGAGTATGAATCAAGCTCAAGGAAGAAGAAGGAACAAGACATCCTAAAAGAGTGAAAAGGAAGCTGGAAAAGGCACTCACCACGAACTAACAAGCGCGCGGAGCAAGTGCTTTGAACCCTAGAAGGTGAACGGCGTCCCTTTCACCACCACGACGAGAAACTCCGCCGCCCCCAACTGCGGCGACAAACGGCTCGCGAGCGTACGCCCGAGATCCACCAACCGTGCGCGAGCACACTGTACCCTCGAGACACAACGGGGAATGAAGAAGACGAGCACAGCTGGCAGCGCGCAACCCGTGTGTGAACACCCCCGCGGAACTCTGGATCTTTCGCGAGGCGGCGGCCGCAAGAAAAAGGGAGGAGAAAGCAACCCGACGAAGCAACCAGGGGATTTAACGCGAACAAGGAGCTAAGGTCATGGACCGACGAAACCCTTGAGATAGATAAGGCCCATGTCATCGGGGAGACGGCAAGGAACACAAAACAACCATATAGGTTTCCCTTTCTATTCTCGGCTGGAGTTGGCGAGAATTTATGTTATGGGCCGTGCGGGCCATGTTGGTGTCTTTGGGCCACGCATAGTGTCCAAAGTTTCTATTATTTTCAATAAAAGAATAAAGAGCCGAGATGGGAGGTCATTCATGGGCTGTCCGGCTCGGTTAATTCTATCGGCCCATCCGAGCGGGGAGAGCAGCCTACTTTGGATTGCACGGTTCCTCGAAGGGGGAAAAACCCAGTGGATTCTACTGTCGTTTTCTCATTTTCCAAAATCAAAGCATAATACTTTCACAATCCCTTGGTTCATGTAGAAATAATTTTGATTTCCGAAAGTATATTTAAACCTAATTTCAGTTCGATCTATCTTTGGAGTCACCGAACGTTGACCTAGGATTTTCTCTCCCGTACCATATTATCTTTTCGACAAACACATGAATATGTCGTGCAACACATAATGACTAAGGCATGACTACAAATCTTGGTCCAATAATAGGGGTACATAGATGCTTCACCTGGTATTTGTTCGATCATTGATACCTACTAAAACGACTATCGTTCAAGGAGAATAGAAAGCTGGACCTGATTTTACATACCATAGTCCTATAGCATATGGACTATTGCAAATGTAATTACACAAGTTGTTTCAACTTATCTAATACACAATAAAAGATGGCAAGGTATTATTAGGCCTCAAAATATGAACCAGACTGAAGATGTTGCATCCATGTGACCAGTCGAGGATCGTTGATGCGTTTGATGAAGCTTCCTGTAAAATTATATTGCAAGCATAAAATATCCTTTCAGTTTTGCATTGTTCTAAATAATAAAATATATCTTAATTGTTCCTGGTACATCGGCGAGGGCGTGTGCTAGCTGCCTTACATTCGGGATGGACCTCCTCCCATCTTGGTTGATTTGTTTTTCCCTTGTTTGGAGCCACCCGAGCGGAGCTGGCATTCGCATTCAATTTAGTACTCATATAACACGAGAAGATCTCGAGAGCTATGACGTGGTAAACCTTTTGTTTGTTGCAGCCAAAGTCTCGTCATCTACAATCTCTTCGCCTTGGCATCATGCCCGGGAGGTGTCTCACGCACAATGTAATGTTCCAATAGCGTCAATGCTTTGTAGAAACATGAGGTCTAGGAAACGAAACAAGGAGTAAAGAACAATTTGAAGTGACCTTGTCTGTGGAGCGTCATCGAAAATGCAAGACCTGCGAACATTGCTTGTGCGACCTGGTATAATATTTGTACTTGGACCTTTGCATTATAGATCCGGTTGTCAAAACATTGATATGCATCTTGCATACTTCATGAAGATATGTAAAAGAAGACCCAGGATTTTGTCAGGGCACATTACTCTTTCTGAGCAGATGGATCTGCAGCAGGTGTTTGCGCTGATGGAGTCTGTGGAATTAAGAAAACATTTAGTAGGAACCAATGCAATGAATCATGGAAAATCTCTGAAAGAAACTTACCGAGTTAACCACTGCCTGAACTTCCAATGGGGGAGCACTACTGCTTTGACCCCGCTCAATAGGTGTTGAAGTGCCGACTTCATGTACAGCATTTTTATCTAATAACAATGTTGAAGGACCACTTGATGGGTTTGGTGTTGATGGATGGATAGGGGCGCCGTGATGGTTTGGCCACACTTTGCTTTGATCACATACTTGTCTAATTGGGCCATCTTCAAGGTCAATTGAGAAGGTGTATTTTTTGTCAACTATGTTGAGAACTTGCTGAGGCAAACCTCC
The DNA here is from genome assembly GCA_018135685.1 of Themeda triandra. Taxonomy (NCBI): domain Eukaryota; kingdom Viridiplantae; phylum Streptophyta; class Magnoliopsida; order Poales; family Poaceae; genus Themeda; species Themeda triandra. The sequence continues at coordinate 53,857 of JAENPR010002350.1, read as the reverse complement.
AGTGAAACCCAATGGACTCATAACTGCTTCGCAGTCTTTGCCAACTATGATTCTAGCTTCAGTGTCGTGTGCAAAGAAACGAGCTTCGGCCGTGTCATCTCTTCCCAGGAAAGACAAGAGGTACCTGTGCAGGAATTAAATAGCGAATAGCATTATGCATAAAGACATAATAGATTGATAGCAACAAACCGTTTGCTGTAACCAAATGTGTTTCTAGTACCTAGGGAGCGATGTTGTCCCATTACAATTAACACATCGATAGCATCCATCATCTTGTTGAACGGCCTTCTTTTTACATGGTGCATGCCATGTACCACCATCGAGTACCCGTATGACAGTGTAATAGTATTGTACACTTGTAGGTACCATCCTAGGAGAATAGAAAAGGAGCAAACAAAAGAGAGACCAAACTCTAAGCAAGTGAAATCACGTAGTTGAGTAGCATAAGCACACGTAGTGTACCTATATTGGGAAAAATACTAAAAATGACCGATACCTCAAACTCAAATGGATCTTCGATATCATTTAATTACGCAAGTGTTTTTAGCTCGAGGGTGATGTTTTTAACTTGTCTTGGCCGGGGATTTGCTACGGAGCCGCCGATCAATGAAAAGAGTCTGCAGAATCTGTTTTGCAAATGATTTTTGTAAATAAATTTGCTGAAAATAATCGACCATATGCATAGATACCTGCCAATGGTACCTGTCATAATATGCTTGGGCTTCTGGAATCTGCGGGTTCAGATAATAAGCAAAAGGCTGGGCAGCACTGAGATAAATTTTATCTGCACAATGAGGATCCTGTGAGCATGTTTGCCACTTTAAATGTGAACTGTACACCTATACATTGCAGGTTATCTAATTCTAGGAATGCATAAACATGGAAACTATACTTACTATAATCCCTGAACTCTGCGTGGAGCACAACCGAGAATTAGACAAACAACGATATTACCAGCCTTGTGATCGTAAACATGGTCAATGCTGAAATTTGTCGCATAATCACCCCATATAGTTACTTTCATCTCTCTGTCACTACAATAAGCCAAGAATAGAGACAAACAAAGGTGTTTATTCACTTTAAGATTATACTCGACACTATAGGGCAACATATTATGATTACCTCAGATCCTTGATATAGAGTTCACGAAGCATTAGAACATTTTCCCTATTTTTAGGCACAAAAGCATCGACCTGAGTGTACTTAGTAAGGTACCCAATGACGTCTACAGAGAGTCATGGTATACCGAATGAGGGGAAAAAAGAGGAAAGCATGAGTAAATCAAATGAGAGGGAAAAAGATAGGTACATAAGTACTAAGTATTTTAGTGGATATAATCGTACTGTGTATTGGACAATAGGACCTTACGATGATGGTGCAACAAATAAAAATGTAAGTGTGTATATACGCTCGGGAATACCACGTGGTGGATCTACGTGATTCAACAATTGTATGGTAGGATATTTCAATCATTAGTGGTGCTCGTCAATAACTTTGAAGTTTTGCTTTTTGCTCCGAACCATGAATTTCATAATTTTACAAATTTCACCAACTTCAAACATAGATTCTTGTTTCTCCATATGCTGCTTTGGAATTTTAGCATATATAGCCTCACCCCGATAAAAACGAGAAAATATATAAGCAATAAAAACAAACACATTCGTAGAATTCAAGCGAATAAGTAGATCGATTTAAATGTATCATAAGCTTACACAGAACATCTGCTAGAACCTTGCCAACATACAAAGGCTCTCCATTGCCACGGCTTTTGTCATTGTATATTTCCTTACAACTCTAACAACTATAGGTCGTTTTTCCTTGCCTTTGTGCAGATTTGCAAGGAGCGGTGCATCCATTGAAATGAACGCGAGGAACCTGCAACACTTAGATTAGTTGGTGAGAATCAAACAACAAATACAGTTAAGACATGAATAGTACTAAACATTGAACAAATGCTTGGGAACAAGAAGAAGGACCACAATATTGACGGAAACCACTGAACGTGTTATATTATTGCTTGTAAACGTGCGCGAAGGCATAGATTTGATGGAAACAGATTCACTGTGCCACGCTAGTTGTATAAATGGAGATAAACTAAATTTACAATATGTGATACCGCATTACATCATCTTTGCTGCAAAGAGGGCAGTTTTTATTAATATAAGAAACACCGTAAACCTAAGATAGAAGAACCTAAGATAGAAAAGGGAGAACTCTTGCTAAACAATATATAGGTACTAAGCGGAAGATCTTTGAAGCACTTCTTTGTAGACAACATTCCGCGTTTCATCGAGCAATTGCCATGTTCATCCTCTATGAGAATCTTGAGGCCACGTCTTCTAGTGACACGTGAGACAAATACATAGAGTTGTCCATGACTAAAGACAGGTCTTTTCAAATAAATACCAACTTGTCATCGTAGTACGCCCTTGGCTCTTGTTAATTGTCATAGCATAGCAAACTTTGATAGGATATTGACGTCTTCGCAATTCGAATGGCCACTTATTACTTTTCAAGGTTAAATTAATCCTAGGTATGGTAAATACCTGATTTTTAAATCTACCATTCATAATTTGAGCTTCAATAGTCCAATCTCCTAAGGAAATAATAATAAGTCTTATGCCATTGCAGAGGCCCACTGTCTGATTGAGATTTCGCAACAACATAATTGGCACACCCTTTTTAAGCTTGATACAATGCTGTGGGAAGTTGTTGCCATTCAAAGAATTAAGGTACTCAACGGATAAAGCATATTATATGCCTCGTGCGGACCATTTGTTTTCTCGATACTATCAAAGACCGAGATATTCCTTCTCGGGGCTATTTATTAAAGAACTGACATATTCATTAACGGCATTAGCAAGTTCATTTGTTGGTGTCAAAATAGCTCTATCTCCAAGGTAAGTTATATCTAAGTAATTTTGCTCAAAACTGGGGTATACTTTTGAGAAAATACAAGCAAGTTTATCTCCATCGGTTGTTACCAATAAATGCGAAGGAATTTTTACCCGGCTTGGGTCGACCTCTCCCTCTCTTGCAACGAAGGTAATTTACCTTCACCAAGATCTAGTATCCACCTACCGAACAGTTCCACTTCACGTTGTTTAACAGGATCATCGGATGAACAGGCAAGACGCATATTTTGAGTTAAATTCAAGACTTCAACATGAGCCCATAGGTGCGATTTAATCACTGTTGCATTTAGTACTTGCAATTTATTACCACCTTCAACAACAGGCAAAATTTGTCTCAAATCACCACCCAAGACCACTACTTTTCCGCCAAATGGAATAGTACCAGCAGCTGGATCACGGGCCTTTTCAATGTCTTTGAAAGAACGATCTAATGCTTCAAATGCTTTTCTATTGGCCATCGAGGCTGCATCCCGGATAACTACGCTAGTCATTGCTATTAAATCACCTAGTATTGTGCCTCGCCCTACATCACATATTGTATCATCATCCAAATCACGGGTATTCGAATCTCGAATGCGCGTTCTTCCACCCGGGAGTAACAAAGCGACTACACGGAAGAGGCCACTTTGTCAAAACAATTTTGCCCTTCCCTCTCAAATATCCAACAATGCAATTCCACAGTAAGTTTTTCCAGTTCCACCATAACCCGATACAAAAAAAAACCTGGTTCATTGTTCATAACTCTTTGCACAATTGCATCGAATGCTATTGTTTGCCCAGATTTAGAGAATCGGTAGGGTTACGCATGTCTAGAAGAGGGTCAACGGGATATGATAGCTCCTCTTCGATTAAACGATTACTATAATCGTAGAAGTCGGATAATGTTTTGCGAGGCACAGATCGACCGACGAATATCCCTCCCATTTTCAGCAAATATTGTGGCAAGTTCATCCAACAAAAAATCCCTTGCTCTAGCATCGGAGAGCCGATAGTTTGGATCACCAATTAAATCTCTGTATTGGTACTGAATATCATCACATAAGTGACGCCACACTTTTTCGAAGAATGCATGTTCATCCCCAACATGACAGAAAAGTATCATTGTAACAAAAAACCTTCTGAGCTGAGGTGATGTTGCCCAGGTGGCAGCCTCATCAAATGCATTGTACCACTCCAAATCATCACCAAGTAAACCTCGTGATCTACACGCCTCTTTAAATGTTAAATGGTACTTGCAATTGTGGAATCTTAATTCTTCGAAACTTGTACTACCTTTCACCGTTAATAATAACATGCGAAGATAATAGCGTTCACCAAGAAGGATGTACGTAATGAAGACGGCCTATTTTACCACGTTGTATCCCGCTTCTTTTCTTCCAACGTCTTTCCTTACTTTCCCATCGCCATCGAGAAGGAACGGCAATATGTCAATTCTCCGGCATCGATTGTACTCATTGCAAACAAACCATTCGATTAACATTGTTTTTCTAAGAAAATCAACGAGACAATAATTTGTCCATCCTTTGCCTAGCACCGAAAGTGACATAATTCTCATTTGGTAAGTGAACAGGCATTCTCTCAACGGTGGATGATGCCCGTGTATATCATATCCTAAAATCCTCCAACATGCATCAAATTCACAAATATAACGGCAATCAAGATATTCTCGGATCTCGTTCCTGGTTTGAGTTTGCTCATCAAATGGAGTATCATCACCTTGCCTAACTCTTCGCGGGTAAGCCTTCCGCACCGCTCCTTTAGTCACGTACTTGAAAAGATACTTAATAAAAGTTGTCTTGTTACACCACTCAACATTAATATGTGCCGATATTTCTTCAAAATTTTATATTGTCATACCGCCCTTATCAATGAAGAGGTTATTCTGGCATCTTCTATACATAGCAAATCCCTTTGAGTCCACAGTAGTTTCATCATGGTAAGGCTTGGGAAAAAATTTGGAACATTTCCCCTTTTTCATACAAGGGCATCTTGGATTATGGGGTCCACAAGGACCATGAATCATGTGTTCAGCAACCAATACATAACCCAAGGGATCCTTCTTTGGATCTGGGATTTCAGCAGATACATACTTATCGATCATAGAAGGTGTTGGATTTGATGTATCCGCTGCAGCCCAAAGGATAATATGAGCATGTGGGAGGCCTCGCTTCGGAATTCCACGGTGTGCAAGACTGCCATGAGCATAAGAAATGGAGAACATGAATATCTAATACAAAAAATATTTCTTTGCACATCAGCTTAAAATGTGTTAGGTATGTCCGCCTTTTATTACACGCACTACATGGACCGAAAACATTTCCATCGGTAATGTCATGTAAAAGTTCTTCCAATTTCATATTGAACTTCTTACAATGGCATCGGATCTATCACTTGACCTTTGTCCAGCTTCGAGCATACCTTCAAGAATCTCAACCCACTTAGGATTGCATGTAAACGTGACGAAAAATCGAGGTGGTCCATACTCTCGGCATATAGCTATACCATCATGATAATTTTGTATCATGTATCGTTTGCCACCGGTAAAGGATGCTGGTAGAATAGTCAGTTTACCCATATCAGCGCCTTCTGTGGATCCCTTGCTAACAGCATCACAAATGCCTTGAATACTTTCCATCCGAATATCTTCTTGGTTCTGCATGAGATAAGTTAATCGGTTTTCATCAACACAGGCACGTGCATCAACCTTTGCTTGACTGGATAACTGACCATAACAAAGATATGGATTTGGCTGATTTTTTTTTGTAGTGGAACATGTAACAAAAATAATCTTGCATTGTAATCTTTACGTATGTGTCTTGTCTTCACTATCGATAGACCAAAGATAGAGGACACCGACTGAAACCACGCTCGGCAAACGGAAACAACAAAGGATACGGAGTGGCATGAAAGCCGGATGCAATGCTGAAATTTGTTTGAGTTCATTTCCATGGGTCGAACAATAATATCTCGTTTAAATGCTTCACAACCAAAATCACCAACAACCAACATGGCCAACCGATCAGCACTTGGCAAATTATACCGCACCGGTTCTCCATCACGAGGACCAACAATCTGTATGAAAAAATCCTGGTCTTCATTACCCCGAAGCCTATCCCCGGCCATTCTGAATTGCTTGAACTAATGGGTTGTGGTCATCAAGCATTTTGACCAAAGACTCTACTATGGCCGGATCAAAGGCTGAATTTCGTCTATCATCGTGGCTTAATGACCGTATCCTGTTTTGTACCTCATTAGCGGTATCATAGATATACAATTGTATAAATTTAGGTGGTGACCATCGGGTGGTACCATTGCACCCAAACGGTGGTGAATTTGCCCACATATCTTGAATATAGGAGGACCCTGTCCATCATTAAGACTACGATCAATATCTGCTCCCATAGATGTGAAGGCAAAAAGGCAATTGTATGCGCCTAATATTCTTCATAAATTTGTTGCATACTTGACCCACCATCAAATCTAGCCAGGGAATTCAAAGGCTCAGGACGAGGCTGGAATGCTGGTATAACCACCTTCCCTCCCTTGCAACACTTGTTATAAACCACATGTCCAGTTCTTTGCCTCGATTGCTTGCCCACTCTTTCACCATACCAAAACAAAGCATGACAAAAGGAACATTCATACTCAGGTGGACCAAAACAAGACCTCCCAGGATATGACACTGCAGCATCAAATTCGGGAACAAAACAATGAGAACAGCATTCTTGGATCAAAACTGTGACAACACACCAAAGCTGCACTTCAGTACCTTTCAACGCAGCCACAAACTCCTCATCAAATTGGCCACACTCTAGGTTTCTACTCCGAACAGCAGCTGCTCCTGTATATATCACCATCAAACTTGATTTGCAACAAACAAATGTAAATCCAACATACATAGCTTCAACTTCAATTTAGGTACCTCCCCAAACCATTCGGCGTTGCTGCAACAATCTCTTCCTCTTACGCCTTGCAGCACTCGGATCCGAACTCCGGATGGCAATAGAAGGAACAGTCCCGATAAGCGCACAAGATAACCTAAATCGGTAACTATGTACAATACTCGAATGCCTAGATAACTATGGCAAAGCGTTGGACCATACGTACGTCCTAAAGCGCCAATGCCTGTACTTGTTCCAGCAGTAGATACACCTAGAGCGGTGCCACCGTTTGCGGGTATAATTTACAAATCACAATGCATAAGTCCAAACACGTATAAATATTCCTAAAATGTAAGGAGAAACCAAAGAACAATAACAGAGACATACTCTGATACTCGTCGAACTCGTCACCATCAAAAAGGTCCATCGCTTAAAACAAGAAGACCACCCCAAATAATAGGGCAGCTACAAATCTAGATATTTAATGAGTCTACGCATGAAGGTATGGTAACTAAATGGCAATGACCACAAATAATCGGCCGTAGCAAATTATCACAAAGATGCCCCCCAGACACGGAGAAAATATACAAGCACACATCCAAGAAACAAGGATACGCAACAAGATATAATCAAGGGAAAACATTTATTGCGAATACTCAGTGTTCACTCTTTAGAGGAAAAACATGACTGCCGATACAGAATGGTAGAATGCAAAGGTGAAAAATGTTACAAATTGCTACACCGAAACATAGCAGCAAGGCAATTCTAGGATGGCTTGACCGTGCCAAAGCAATGAGTAGCACCTATGGCAATGCCTGGATCCCAAAACTGTTCATATCATGAATAAGTTCATGAGAATAATCCGCTAATTCTTCCCAAGAAATGCGACCGCCCTGACAAGCTATAAGCACAAGCCTTGCAAGTGCAACCCCTCTATTGGCAAGTGGAAGAAGACGTTCGATAACCTTCGTACGCCACCACACGGTGGATATTGTAGTCAACTATGTAAAATCCAAGCATATCCTCCAAAACTTTCAAAGCCTGGAACGGTGATTCATAAGCATCGAACCTTGTAAATCAAAGGGCGCCCAAAAAAACATGGGCTGCACACCTCGTTGCTCATTCTCGCGGGCAAACCAACTTCAACACCGTGCAATTCGCCATCATCTACCACTTGTCGAATGGTAGAAACATAGCGAAGGCAACAATGATGTCCAACAACTGTAGAAGACCTAAATACGACACATGCAGAGGAAACATGTCCACCCCAAGACACCTATACGGTAGGCCTCCCGGAAAACTGCCCTACCACCTCACCTCTCAATCCCAATAAGAAACCGTGTAAGATGTCACCGTCTCCCAAAACCCGTGAGTGTCAACAAAACTATATCAAAATCCCGACCTATCGGCACTAACCAATCTACCCAGCGCACCCAGCCCAATGCCCAAACCTAAGGAACCCATGCCTCGAACAGCGACTACAATCCAGGGACACGGACACCACCCAGCACCCAGAAACATGAATCAGCACTGCACAATATACTGCAACATAACCATAACGTGTCCCACAATTGTTTGGATAGGAAAGCACACCTGCACAACAAGACGGTGAAGACAAGAGGACGAGAGAGAGCACAACCGACCACCTAGTTCTCCGGAACACAGCACAGACACCTGCAAAACATAAATCTGGAAGAATCAGCGGGGAGAACACAAGAGCCAACACATTTCCATGGAACAGGAAGCCGCAGCAAGCTATCCATCGAAGCAATTTAACGGGAAAGACAAAGCAATAGGAAGCTCACCTCAATTGTGCGCAGGGACCCCAAAGGAACGACGCACCACCGGCAAATGGGACCTTACCACAACCAAAGAAACCTAAGCCGCCGATCCGGAGCACAGGAAGGTCAAGGGAGAAGCAGGAACAACAACATCCTAAAAGAGAGAAAAGGAAACTGGAGAACGCACTCACCTCGAACAAACAAGCGCGGAGCACGCGCTCAACCCTAGAAAGACAACACCGTCCCTTCCACCACCACGACGAGAAACTCCACCGCCCCCAACCTGCAGCGACAAACAGCACGCAGCCGTCCGCCCAGATCCACCAACCAGGGCAGCAAAGCACACTCCACCCTAGAGACGCAACGGGGAAGGAAGAAGACGAGCAAAGCCCGCAGCGCGCCACCCGCGTGTGAACACCCCCATGGAGCTCTGGACTTTCTGCGAGGCGGCGGCCGCAAGAAAAAGCGAGGAGAAAGCAACCCGAGGAAGCAACCAGGGTATTAGAAGCAATGGACGCAAACAAGAAGCTAAGGAAACAGGCAGGGCCCACGTCATCAGTGGAACAGCAAGGAACGAGATTCGAAGCCAAGAAGAATAGGAAGCCAGCTTCGGATGAAACGCGCCACGCTGAACCGATTCTGAATCGTAACCACTAACGCAACGATCCGACGCGGCAAATCTATCCAGTGACGTGCATAGCGCTCCCCTCCGGGGAGCTGTCCTGCCTTATATTGTCTTAACTATATCAGACAGCCACTGGAATCGAGCGTGTCCCTGTGGTTGCCGTCGGCTCAGCGTCGCAGGAATCCCGGCTCGGCTCTGCTTCCTGTCGGCTCAGACCTCGGTCAAAGTCATTCTTTTCGTCTCCCTTGAGTCCGCCGCCGCCATTAGTTGCAGTCCGCGCCGCTTCTAACTCCACCGCCGCCTATACCCGAGGAAGAGCACGACGCGCCCTCTACCTGCGCACGTCGCCATCGCCAGAGCCTTTTCCCCGAGCCCCTACTCTACTTGCGCCGATCTGTTGGTCTAAGCTGTCGCCGCTGCCATCGCCGTAGGTCCCCGTCGACGCTGTTGTCGCCGACGAGCTGAACCTTTGGCTGGGCGCCCTCGCTGTCCGCCGTGACCGTCTGCCGTCTGTGCCGGAAGGGCTCACGTACGTTTCATCCGGCATGGCGGCATCCCTGATTCCTGTACTGACTTGTATCTGTATCCATCCGGCAACCATGCTGATTTCTCTACGTGCTGCAGCTTGACATTGGAGCGACATGGATACGTGCTACAAATGATTCAAGAACTATGGATTCCTTGAAGAACTCGCGGCATGTACGTAGGTGTTCTTCGAATTAGCGGCGGGCGGGCTTCTTGGCCTTGGCTGAATTCAGCTATGCCGCCTCACCCGCCATTTCTTCATCCTCCTCGCTCGAGCTCGTGACGTCCGCCCTTGCCCCGGCTATGTCCGGGTACAGTTTGTAGCCCTCATCAAAGCCTTTTGTGTGGCTACCACTACCAGCGAGGGTCGTCGGGAGTGGAATTAATAGGATTGGGCTCTGCCGGGGCAAGGGGGTCGCGTGTAGTGCTGCGGGCCACTGGCTCCCCCGGTGAGGTGGCCTCTCTTGCGGAGCACCGAGAGCATCTTCCGCAGCTAGCACAGCCTCGAAGCCTGGCGGCGGCTGCGGCTGCTGGTGTATTGTATGCCCATCAAGGCATCCCTGATCCGTGACCAGGTCGACCCATTAGCGTTGCCGTCGTCGAGCACCTCGACCGCATGCAGGACGTCCCCCGGACCAAACCATGGCGGCAAGTAGGGAGGGGTGTCGGGCAGCGTGTAGCGCTGCCGTCGCACCCCACCGACTCCCATCATAAGATTGCCTCTCTTGCGGAGCGTAGCGCGCGCGAGCGTCGCCCGCAGCGCGGCGTTGAAGCCCTGTGGCAGCTGCTGCTGGTGATATCTGCCAATCAAGGAATGCTTGATCTGTGCCCAGGTCCACCCCTCAGCGGCGTTGTTGTTGTCCTCGACGACGAGCAGCTCGACCTCCTCCAGGACCGTCCCGCGGGGCAAACCATCCACGGCGGGAGCGCCATCAATTGCACAGCTGATCTGGCCTGGTGAGCGGTGAGCGCGCGCTTCAGAGAGAGAGAGAGAGAGAGAGAGAGAGAGAGAGAGAGAGAGAGAGATTAGAGCATCTCCAACAGTTCCTCATATCTCACTTGCCAAATGATGGGTTTTAGCAACTTGGTAAAACAATTTGCCAAGTGAAAAATAGGCCATCTCCAACAGTTATGTAAATCTAACTTGCCAGATAAAAAAAAAGAAGAAGGCCCACCAAATTCGGTTGTTGACCGGTAGAACCCCACCTCCTTCACGCCGCCGCAAGAGGAAGAGGGTCGCCGCTGGCCGGCATCCTTGTTTTGTAAGCTACGAGCACATTTGATAACAGCAGCAGCCGGCCAATGTCTACGTGCATGGCACTGTACCCATGGCCGTGTCCTCCACTTGCGTCAGCGTGCATGGCACTGAATGGTGCTGTGGTTAGGCATTGATCGATGTGACAGATTTGAGCATCAGTCTGTCAATTCAGCGACAACAGCAGGCCAAGAATGACAGCACCTGTATAGACAGAGAATGACAGCAGCGGTCTTGTTAATGAGATTTGCCGGCCATTCTCTGCACCAAATGTCGACAGCACCTACAGCGATTTGATGGCCATTCTCTGCATCAAATGTCGACAGCACCTACATCGAGCAAGTCAGCAAGGAGATACATCTATCAACATATACACTATAACAGATCGGGAAGAAGGAACCGTATACACTAGAACAGATCGGGAATCAAGAAAGTACATATATCACCATATATACCAGGAACCGATCAGGACAGGAACCGATCAAGGGAACTAGATCAGATGGAGAACACATACCTAGGATTGGAGGGAGCGCGCGGTCGGGCCTGCGTCGAGGCGCACCGGTATCTGCTGGATGCCCGTCGGGAAGAACAAGTGCCGAGGGCTGGATCTACCTGCACGGGAGATCGCCTCCACGCTGAGGGCGACGGAGCGGACTTGTGCGATAGAGGACAGACTGGGCGACGGCGGCGGCGGACTGTATTTGAGGTACGCGGAGGCGCGCTGGACTCGCGGGAAAGGAAAAGAAATTTCAGAGGGTGCGCGGGAAGGAGTCGCGCGCGACGGAGGAGCGCGATTCCAACTCGTATTCGCGTGCGCATTAATACGCGCGCGGAGGAGGAAATTGGCAAGCGAACAAGTTTGGCAAGTCACAATAAGGAACTGTTGGAGATTGATTTTTCCTCCTTTTGCCAAATCTTAAAGGATGGCAAGTCATATGAGGAACTGTTGGAGATGCTCTTAACGGTGGTGCAGGATACTGATGCTAGTGGTGGGTGATACGCAGGAAGCGGACGCCGGTGCTTAAATAGGCCGGGAGAGCACAACTACGACGCGCGCGTGCTGATTGTTCTATATACTCTTAAAAGTGATTATCCGTGTGACCGTGTCCTTCAACTTTTTTACTTTTTTATTAGGTGGTTGGTTCATTGGAAGTGTGAGTACTAGAGATATACACGATTGAACTTATAGTAAACTTAAAACCAATGGCCACTTCAAAAGTTCGATGGCTCAGGTGATCACTTTGGCATGGACATGTATTCACACTTCAAATAATGAACCACTTGAAAAGTTGAAGACACTAGGTAACCATTTTCAGAGTTCACAGACCTAAATGAGAATGCAAAAATAGTTTAAGGTGCATTTCACCCGAGCAGGATGATGACAATAGAGATGGGGAAGCTAGCGGCGACACATACAAATGCCTGTACATATATATTCTGCTAGCAGCTATATATATGGCACATTAATTGTTTTTACATTATATTATTACTTATTGATTCTAGACTTATATAGTATATATATGATTACCCAATATGAGTCAGAGCAGAGTTGCCCTGACCACATATGTGACAGACGAAACACATGGATATTAATAACTAGCAAACATGCTCGTGCATTAAAACGGAACTGATTACTCTATATCATTGTTGGAGACGAGTTGTCCTAACTTGTATGGTCGTTAGTCTAAGTCGTGCCTATATTGTGTGCCGTGTAGACGAGTCAACGTGGAACTAAAGGGGTTTGTAATAATAGTCAATATAAAACTTTTGATACGTACACACACGCTCTAACTTTTTATACGGGCTTACTTTCACCTTTTATATTAGTTTATTTATTTATAGGGAATCTGAATATCCCGTAGCAGATGCAAATATAGTAGCTCTAAGCACAAAAAAAAACTCCGCCGTCCTGGCCACTTGCTAACCAATGATGCATTATGCAGAGTAGAGAGAGAGAGAGAGAGTAGGTGACCCATATATACATCGTTATTTGCCAAAAATATTAGGGCATCTCCAACAGTTTGGCAAAAACCTTTTCCATCCTTATTTTTTTAGCAAATGATAAAAAATCACTCTCCAACAGTTTGGCAAAAGCCTTTGCCATCTTTTCCAAGTTGGCATAATTCCTGGCTAGCATGTAAATATGCGTGCCAAAGCCGAGCACGCATCTGGCCTTCTTTCCGCGACGCCGCGCCTTCCCACGATAAATTGCCACCACCTTCCGCGCGAAGGACAGATTGTTTCTTTCCCGTCGTCGATCCTTCTTCTTCTAGCGACGCGATTCCCAGTTCCAATCCACACCTTGGAGACGGTCAAGGACGCCACGGCTACTAGGGTTCAAGGACGCCAGCGCGCGGCTGCTAGTAGGGTTCAGGTATGTTTGTCGCGCTGCTGGTTTCCTCCTTGATGGTTGGCGCTAGGGTTCATGCTGCTGTTCGTGGCTTCCTGACCCTAGGGTTCATGCTCTGCCTGCATGCTCACCGTCATCCGTCTCCCGGCGTCGTGCGCTCGCCAACGGCCGTCCTCCACTTCGTTCGTACGTGAAAAGATAGATGAAGGATGGAAATATAATTTTGTTTCACTCCCAGGATTCCTGATGTAAGTATGCTAGAGATAGAAATTTTCTGATTTGGGATCGGTTAATTAGTGGAAAATGCAGGTCCCCAGTGCAAAAATGTTTTTCTTTTATCTTCCCGGTGATTCAAGGTTTTTGGGATGAGTTATGCCAAACTCTTGGAGAGGGGTTCTTTTTTACTTGGCATATTACCAAGTAAAGTATAGCAAACTCTTGGAGATGCTCTTATACAAGTAAACGGGTCAACCTAGCTAGCAAATTTTTTTATGCCTCAACTCTTCAAGTACAAGCTATAATATCTGAACTTACGCACACAAACTCACATACATCCTAGTACGCATCCTAGACTACACCTATACGAAGAGACTTGCACGTACGTGGCTAAGAGGTATCCGAAGTCTTTCAGGCTTCATACACGATAGGCACGTCACCCCGACCATTGTAATCCATCGGTATGTGAAACAACTGAATTTATTTAGAGAACTAATATTCTTAGTGGATTTATTTAGGAAACTGCTGTCCCGTGGAAAATCACGCGTTGGAGCAGGCTCGAACCGTGACCGATGGCCTCCACACTGGGAGAGGTCACCAACCAAGCTATGGCTCGGTCCCACCTAGCTAGCATATTTAATCGACCAAAATGCATGGGCATGGCATGGCATCCTGGTAGCTACACGTACGTAGAAGGACGGGTTAGTTTTCAATTCACGAGCAAGCTAGCCACTTTGTCATCAAATAAATAAATACGTAAATTTGGAAAAGTTCCAAAAGCTAGCTAGCAGACCTCGTAGCTAGAAAACGACAATGACAGGTAGTACGACTAGTGGGGTGGAGGTATATAGCATGTGTCAGATACTTTGATGAGTACAAATATTGTTAACGACTGACTTGCTGCTACTAGTATGACTTAAGTCGTCGGCTTAATTTGACTCCCACAGCCATACACGTATAATAGCAACGTACTGTATAATAGCCGCCAGTCCAACCAGGTCGGAGGGCAGCAACTCGTTGACCACCCCACATGCGCCTGCTTGGTTTCAACTATTTCGGCCCAGCTGGCCCAATTCCTCCAAACCCGCGCGCGGCCAGTGCGAGCGTCGTTCGACTCCGACGCGGCCGCCACAGGTACACAGGTACGTACTTCTTCTTCTTCTTCTTCTTCTTCTTTTTCTTTTCTTTTCTTTTTCTTTCTTTCTTATATTTATTTTTCCTTTTTTATTTTTTGGTTGTGTTCTATTATGTAGTTATCTTTTATTTTTTATTTTTATTTCTTTTCTTTTTATTATTTTTCTTTTATTTTCTTCTATTTCTTTTTTTCCTTTTCGTTTTTCATTTTTCTTTTTCATGGTCGTTTTATTATTCTTTTCTATTTTTGTATTTTATTTTACCTTTTTCATTCTTTGCTTCTATTTATCTTTTTATGTTTCACTTTTTTATACTTTATTTACTTTTTATTACTATGCATAATGTATTTTTGAGATGTTCCATGATGTAATATATGTTGTTTGTTCAAGTAGTATCTGTAGTATGTTATATGACGTATTCCCAATTGTTCTAGTGGTACACACAAAATGTTATGCGGTACATTTTTGCTTGTTCTCGTAGTATCTAAGAAATGTTCATGAGCTTTTGTTCCCGTAGCATACATAGGATGTCCTATGGTTCTTTTGTCGATGTTCATTTATTTTTAATGTGATGTTCATATAGTGTTAATCTGATGTTCTACGATGTATTTATGATGTTCGATAGCATTTTTAACTTTCTTTTATTTGACTATAATTAATTACTTCATTATTTTTATTTTTTTATTTTATTATATATGTGATTTTCACATAGTATACATGTAATATTCTATGCTATATTTTTTGATGCTCGTGTAGTCTTAATGTAAAGTTCTACGATGTATTTGTGATGTTCAGTAGCATTTTTTTGTTTTTTATTTGACTTTATATAATTAGTTACTTGAGTAATTTTATTTTTTATTATTTTTATATATATGATGTTCACATAGTATACATATGATGTTCTATGTTATTTTTTGTGATGTTCGTGTAGTGTTAATGTGATATTTGACGATTATCTTTAAATGCATATTAATCGTGATATAAATGTTTGTTAAATTTTTTATCAAAATGTATCCACGTGGGGTCTTGTTTTGAAGAATTTATTGCAAGGAACATGATGGTATAATCAGATTTTAATTAGCATACTTAGTTTAGAAGCTATTACTTTTTTTTTACTTTCAAAAGCATAGGATATGATAATATCAGCATTTTTGTCTTTGGTGCATGGCTGTTGCTCTGTGGAATGGGAAGCACAGCTGAAAAAGCACGTCACGCAGGCCGCTAGCCCCAAAAATCACGGAAGCATCCGTGCGCGTTGCAGCCGGGCCAAAAACACAGTGACGCATGGTTGCATGGTCGGAGCGGCCCTGGTGTCCGACCTGGTCACACCCTAGCGCAACCCTATAATAGTAACCTTCTTTTGAATTTTTTATTATTATTAGGAAATCTCAATGTATTGTACCTCGGTGCATGCTACTGCTCCCTCTGGATAGCTCTTTTAGAGCAAGTATAATAGGAGACTATAAGCTGACTAAATGCTGAGGTGCAGGAGAGATAAGAGAAGACCGAGGAGAAACGGGTTGTAAGCTTCATTAGTAGAGATCTGCATATACATGACGAACGGCTTTCGTCACCAAGAAGCGAAATTCATCATAATTTCAGTTCTATGATGAATTTATGACTAAGATGCCTTCATACAAAAACGACATGTCATATTGGTATATCTATGACAAATCCGAACAATTCGTCATAGAAGTGGTTTGATCTGTGACAAAAACTAACCATCTCTGAACTATTTTGGCATGCCATGCAGGGGGCAGCCACGCTGGCAGGTGCCGCCGTTGGAGATGCTATGGCCGGTTACATTGGAGATGCTTGGGTCACATGTCACCTTTTTCTTAGACAACATGGTCATCTCTGGTTCTTGCACATTTCAGGTTCTTATTGACCACGTGTCGGGTCGCTATTGTTCCACATTGTCAATGTAAATTATGAATAACTTTTAAATTGTTGAGTTGGAAAATGTGAAGACCATATGGATAGATTTGTCTTGAAAAGTACTTTCATAAAAATATAGATATATCACTTTCCAATAAGTATTTCCATAAAAATAATAAGTTAAAGTTATGCTTTAGAGACCATATCGCTGTCCAAAACAACTTTAATTACCAATATGGAGGAAGTATTGAACTAGTTGACTTAGCTAGTAACTACTATATACATGGTGATGAGTAACACAGGTACCAAGATACCTCGGAGTAGCATGATTAAACTACTCTCTCTGTCCACAAAAACATGCAATTATGGGATCCGTACCGGTCAAATTAATTAGGTAAAGTTTGACTAAGGTTATAGTGAATAGTATTAACATTTATTTCTCTAAATAAATTTATTATAAAAATATATTCCATTACTAATCTAGTGGTAATTATTTTGTATCAAGAATGTTAGTACTTCTTTACATAAATTCGATTAACTGTTTGACTCTTCGATAAATGAGAATTGCATGTTTTTTTTTTTTTTGACGGAGGGAGTACTGCACCACCGAGTGTCGTGCCCCTCCTGGTCCATGCCGCGTGTGCACGTGCCCGTGACGCTTCATTTGGCTGCAGCCTCGCTCCTGATTGGATGATCGATGCCTCGCTCCTGAGGGAAAGCTAATCTCTTCGTTTACGCTTCTCGTATTTAATACAGGTGTGTATGCCTATTTGAAAAACGTGAGAACGCGTAGAGAGCTATCTGGAGTTGGTGTCTTTTTATTATAGGGAATATAATTTATTATAGGGAATCTGAAATATCTCGTACCAGCAGCTAGTACAGAGAGAGTTGGTGACCCATATATACGTCGCCGATTACTGAAAGCAGCACACGTCAACCTTAACGCTGACCTACGAGTTGCTAGCAAATCTAATCGCCCAACGCGGAGGAAGGTAGACGCCCGGCCATAACGAACCTGCGGTTCGTCATTTTTCGTTTTCTAGCTAAATCTGCTAGCTAGCTTTTTTGGAACCTTTTTATTTATTTTTTTATGACAAAAAGTGGCTAGTTTGCTCGTGAATTGGAACTAACACGTCCTCCGTACGTGTGCTTTAGGCGTGAAACCTAAAGCAAATGACGCGACGGGTCTACACGATATCGACGTTGTTCGATCTCTCCTCCTATATATATCGAACCTGTCCGATTCCGATTCCACCGCCCGGCACAACACATTCAATTCCTCTGTCGTACGTCGCCCTCGATCTGCCTGTGTATCCTTCCTCCTACAATCGCATATGGACGACAAACGTGAACAGGTACGTTGCCACAGCAATCTCTTTCATTGATTCACAGCGATCTGCTTGTCATGATCGAGAGCATTGATTCAGTAGTATTGGATGCAGAGTCCCGAGGCTAATTACAACGCACACCATGATACGCAAACGCAAAATGAAGTGTCAGGACACGAGGCGATTAATAGCCGCATGGCACAGCTTGAGATTGATACCTCAGTCCCAGGCCATATAAAATGGACGTCTAGGATTGCTGCCTGGGCCAGGAAGTTATACAAGGTTCCCATCCAAACAGGCCCTAATGGCAACGATATTGAATCGGGGCAAGCGCTACCACTACAAGAAGCAATGACACGAGAAGAGGTAATAACATCTCTTGTGGTGACTGCCACGCACTAGAATTCATATATGGAAACGTTTTTCATAAGAGCCCTTTTACGGTTGTTGGGGGTACTTCCTGGTTACTCTCGGTTCCTAAACAAATAATTAGCGCTAATTAATTTCATTAGTGGAAGGTTAGTATGGTAATTGTGTTTCCCACCTCCCACCTCCCCTTTCCCCGACCCCTGTCCCCCAGCCCCGTCACTCCTCGTACAGGAGCCCTTCACCAGGACTACAAGCCCTAGCCGCGCCGCCTTGCCCTCGCCATCGCGCGCCGCCGCCTTGCCCTCGCACTAGAATTCATATATGGAAACGTTTTTCATAATGAAAAGCAAGTGTATATGATTATCATTAATTTATACATAATTAAAAGATACCATATAATAATGGATATCCACGGACTATTTACCGTAGTGAGATGAGAATATGCAAATTATGGTTTATCACCATCAAATCTGGCTATAGTAAGAAAATAGTTTGTACTATTTGCCTCCTACTCTGTCCATTCCAAATTATAAGATTTTTTGGGTTTCGTAGTTATCTAGCTTTGGGTTTTCGATATGCACTTAGATATACAATGTATGTATACCCATAGTAAATTAAAAGCAATGTGTGTATCTAGAAAAATCAAAAGATCATCTTATAATTTAGAGCAGAGAGAGTATTTAATAACATCTGGCCCTCATATTCTTTTTGTCTCCTGGGATGGACAACCGAGGGAGCAACAACGAAAGTGGTAAAAATTCTAATGGAGTATCACTGTATGCAATACTAATAGACCCTAATGTCCACACCATTTCCAGACAAGACCCCAGTAGCCATCTTGCCTAGATTCACCGCTGATATATAACAGTGATCCTAATAGTTGCGTTCTACTTAAAATTATTTAATTAATATATAACATTTGGGCCTCATATTCCTTTTGTCTTCTGGATGCTGGACACAACTGCAGATCACGAGGAAGCAACAACGAAAGTTGTACATGATACAGAGGGTGTGTTTATCGTTAATTGGCCATGGTATTCTGTATGCTCTCACTTTTATACCTGGGTTTGGCGAAGAGACGAGTGAGCATCACGAAGAAGAAACCTCCAAAATTAAGTGGGTAAAGTGGGCGGTGATGGATGTAATTGTTCCATCGGCTGTGTTGATTGTGATGATCATCATGCAGATATTCTTCATCGACCTAGACCTAGAAGACACATCACAAAAACCGCATGATGATGAAGGCGAAAAAACAGGCGTCAAGACCGATCAAAAACAACTCATGAAGAGGATAGTAAATCAGGCACTGCTCTCATGGTCAAAGCTTTTGTATGCTTCAATCAAAGAAGCACCCGGCGCAAACGACGACACAGTACGTATCATTGCGCATGTTGTCACTATCGTGTTCGATATGGCTGCTGCCCTTTACCTTTGCTGGAATCATCGTTGCCTTGACAAACCAATGCCCGAAAGTACAAGGAGAGCCACTCGTCAAAAGAAAATAGTTACAACTGTTAGAAATCAGCTCTTTTGTTCACTCGAGATCACAACCACACAAGTACAATGACACATAGAGATGGGAGAAATAGAGAGCTTTGTATTCACTTTTCACTGCGTTGTTACAAAGGATGAAAGTGACTCCCATTTTATAGAGGGACACACTGAATGGGTACAAAGTCTCTGCAGTGTTTGAACTCCTTGACTCTCTTCCTCTTCTTTATAAATATTGGCCACTATTTCAAAGTCTCGATTCACACACTGTTACTAGTCTTTGTAAAGACCGATAGACTTTGATTTTCAACACCCCCTGGCCAAATTTATGCTATGCATATGCCTCGTTAAAATCTCCTCCCAAAAACCCAATGGGAAAAAAGGGTAGGAGAAAAGAGTGCATCACATGCATCGCTTATGTTATACCCGTTGCCTCGTTAAAAACCTTGCATGAGAAAACCCAGTGGAAAAAAACTCATCAAGGGACAAAGAGTACAACGGTCGATGTTCAAGTCAGGTCTTCGGACTGACTTGTGATCTTCAGGATCATGGGCCATGACACCGGGGTCGATCTCCCCCTGAACCATGCAGCTCTCTGAGCCGTCTCATGCCTATTCCTCTAATGCATCTATAGAAAATAGAGGCTGGCAGAGATTTTGTGAATAGATCTACTAAATTTTTGCATGATTTAGCTCGCAGGATATTCACTTCCCGCTTTTCTAGAGTTCATGGGGGTAAACGAATTTTGGAGCAATATGCTTCATGAGATTGCTCTTAACATAGCCCATATGCATCTGTGCAATACAAGCTGCACTATCTTCGTAGATAATGGTGGGGGTGTCCACGACGGTCACGCCATATGACTTCTGGATGTGACTGATCATCCGTCGTAGCTAAACACATTCTCATGTGGTTCATACAATGCAATTATTTCTGAGTGGTTGGTCGATGTGGCAACCAGAGTCTGCTTCACAGACCGCCAAGAGATAGCTGCACCACCACAAAGAAATACAAAACCAGTTTGTGATTTGGCATTATCGGGGTCAGACAAATAGCCAACATCAGCATATCCCACCATAGCTAAATTCCCCCTTTTAGGAAACCGTAACCCAAGGTCCTAAGTACCTTTCAAATAACTGAGGATAGTCTTTACGCCAACCCAATGCCTTCTAGTGGGTGCGCCACCGTACCTAGCCAATAAGTTCATTGCAAAAGCAATGTCGGGCCAGGTGCAATTTGCAAGATACATCAGTGCTCCAATGGCGCTAAGGTATGGAACTTCATGTCCCAAAGTTCCCTCATCCTCTTCCTTAGGTCGAAATGGGTCCTTATGCGTTTCCAGTGATCGAACGACCATGGGGGTTTTCAGAGGGTGGAACTCGCTCATATTGAATTTTGAAGTACCCTCTTCGTATAGGTGGAATGGTGTACATACCAACACTCCTTCAGGGAGGAGTTTGAGCTACAGGCCTAAACATAACTTGGTTTTGCCAAAGTCTTTCATCTCAGACTGTCTTGAGGTAAACCATTGCTTTCTCAATATCCTTTGCAGTCCCGATGATCTTCAAGTCATCGACATAAACTGAGATGATGCAAAATCCATCATTGGATTTCTTTATCAAGACACAAGGACAATCATCATTGTTTGTGTAACCTTTCTCTAGGAGAAAATTACTCAGTCAGTTGAACCACATTCTTCCAGATTGTTTCAACCCATACAATGATCACTGCAGGTGAACGCTGAACATGTTGCGGGTTTGATTCAGTCCGAGGATCTTGAGCCCTTCAGGGACTCTCATATAAATTTCCAATCCAGTAACCCATACAAATATACGGTCACAAATCCATCAACTGCATTTTTAAATTCAAGTTAGCTGCCATAGATACGAGATATCGGAATGTTATGCCACTCATAACTGGAGAATAAGTCTCATCATAATTGTAGCTCTGCCTCAATTGCTGCTTTCCATTGGTTCCAATCTAAGCGCTTTCGGCACTCTATAAAGGACTTTGGTTCTGGATCCGAATCCATTGAGTTAGCAATTTTGGAGGCGAAATATATGTCGAGAACTGTGTTCTTTCTTTTATATGACTCTCTTGACTCCACAAAATTAGTGGTGATCTCCTCATGATCGTTCTCCCACACTCATCATGATTTCCCGTAATGATTGAGTTGGGGCATTTCGATCTTCCAATGCGATAGTGTGCGTGTAATGCATTGAGATTTCCATCTTCAGGATGGGGTCCTTCAGGGACCGACTCAACTTCGGGTCGAGTTGCCTCTTCGGGAGCATTCTCAACTTTGGGTTGAGCTTCTCCAACTGGTTCCTTGAGTGACGCAAGTAGCTCAATTCCTCATCTTTGCGAACATCTATGCGGGACCTTGTCCTATGCACCCGGAGGTCTCCCCTCTTCCTAGGATTAGGGGAAGCTGTAGAGTTAGCAACCTTCTAGGAAACTTGTACTCTCTCCGGCACATTTACTGTAGGTATATGCGACATTGTCGCTCTTTTATGATCAGTGAAGGCATCTGCCAGTTCATTTGTAAGTCTTTGCAAATGTATGATTCTCTGAACTTCCAGTTCAGATTCACTGGCGCGTGGATCTAAGGATTGCATTCCAATTTTATTCCATTCAATTTCCTAACATTCTTCTAGATGCCTGTCTCCCCTAATGCTGGGAAATTGTCTTCATCGAAGATACAGTCAGCGTACCAAGCTGTATGAAGATCCCCAGTCATAGGCTCTAGATATTTGATTATGGACGGAGTTTCATAACCAACATATATCCCCAACTTTCGGTGGGGCCCCATTGATGTACACTGAGGTGGTGGTATTGGCACGAACACAGCGCAGCCAAATATACGCAGATGGTAAATACTTGGTTCTTTCCCACACACCATCTGTAAAGGCAGGGATGTGTCATGATATGTAGTTGGCCTGAGTTGGATTAGTGCTGCAGCATGCAATACAGCATGGCCCCAACAACTGGTTGGCAGCTTGCAATTCTACAGCAACGGCCTGGCAATCCACTTGATCCTCTTGATCAATGACACAGCTAGACCATTCTGTGTGTAGACATGTGGTACTGAATGCTCTACCTTAATGCCATGGCTAAGCAATAATCATCAAAAGCCTTCAACTTGAATTCACCCGCATTATCCATCTGAGTGGTTTGGATGCGGTTATCAGGGAAACTTGCCTTTAGCCTGATTATTTGGGCAATGAGATTAGAGAAGGCATGGTTTCTAGTGGACAACAAGTCCACATAGCTCCATCTTGTAGAGACATCAATTAGTACCATAAAATACCTAAACAGGCCCGACAGGGGCTGAATAGGTCCACAGATATCACCTTGTATCCTTTGCAGGAACACTGGTGGCTCATCTCTAATCTTCAGTGGGGATGGTCTTGTGATTAGCTTTCCCTTTGCACATGCGGTGCAAAAAAAATTGTCAGGATTAGGGAAGCCTTTTACCTCATGGCCAGTAGAGTTGTTGATGATTCTTCTCATCATGCCCAACCCAAGATGATCAAACGGTCATGCCATATTCGAAACAATTCTGTGTTTCGAAATATGGTCTTCATCGCAACATATTCTTCTGTGGGTTTTATGTATGTGAAGTACAAACCCAATGGCGATGAAGGGAGTCTTTCCACCACTCGCTTTTGGTAACCGTCGAATTTAGTGATGAGCAGGTGTTCAGTACCTTGCTTGATCTCAGTTTCTACATGGAAACCATTCGCACGGATATCTTTGAAGCTCAAAAGCGTCCCACGATATGAGCATTGCTTCCAGCAATGGTCATAATATTTCCATTTTTCTTTTTTAATGTTTGGAAATATCTGGTTTCCTTAAGTATTATATTAGTGGTAGCACTGTCTGCATGACAAATTTCTTCTTCAGCCATGGGGTTCCCACAGACCCTGCCAAATATCATAGGGTAAACAAAAATTTACCATAAAGCATACATTATGATAAAACGGCATTACATAGTTTCTAGGAAATACAACAGGGGTTTTACCATCTACTAAAATACAAATGCTCTTCAAGAGCATGAATGGCCAAACTTTATGGAAATAAAGCTAATACATGTGGACATCGCACTTGGCTTAACATGACATTGTGGAGATTACTCCAGGTCTCCATATGTATCAATGTCATCGAAAATGTCATTCATCTAGACGTCTCCACCACTTGCGTCGATAGGTTTGCTGTCGCGCTTCTCAGGCTGAGCTTCAGGCTCGACAATGAAGTGAGACTCATGATGGCCTTTGTCCCGGTGCTTGCTTTGTTGACAAAGATCAACTAGGTGCTTGGGGGTATGGCATGAGCGGGAGCTATGCCTCGTTGCTCCGCATTTGTAGCAATCGGTTTGCTCTCCCCCATTGCGACCACCCTTTTCCCTCTTGGGTCTAGGTCTACCCTTGGGTTTCCCTTTGCCTTTGCCCTTGAAGAAGGCACCCTTTTTTTCCCTTCTGTTTCCTCTTTCCTCGGCCCCATTTGCGGTTGCGAGAACTTTCAGCAACATTGGCATGCTTCAGGCGCAGCCATGGAATCAGTGGGCCTGACAGAGTGGTTGTTCATAAGAACCTCATTCTGTTGCTCAGCAACAGTAACAGTTCACTCAACTCGAGTACTTGATGTACTTTGCGTTTATGTACTGCTACTAGAGTACGATGTTGCCCGGGTGGAAGGTGGACAAGGTTTTCTCGATCATATTAGCGTCAGTGATTTTCTGTCCATATAGACGCATTTTGGTCACAATCCTGTGCAAAGCAGAGTTGTATGCAGCCACAGACTTGAAGTCTTGGAAGCGTAGGTTGACCCAGTCTTGTTGCGCTCTAGGAGCACAATCGTCAGCTGCTGGCTGAAGCGGTCCTTCAGGGACTGCCACAAATCTAGAGGGTCCATCTCCGTCATATACTCATACTTTAGGTCTGGGTGGAGATGGTGCCGTAGGTAGTACAACGCATTTGTTTTGTCAAGCTTTGTTCGGTCATCCTTGCTAGCTACAGGCTGGACAATGGTATGGTCGAGACGCATGCCATCGAGTTTTCTGGACGTCAGAAGCCCAAGTGAGGTAGTTGCTACCGTCGACGGCGAGCTTGTCGAAATCCCTCTTTACGATGTCCGACATGCCTGCACAATCATCATACAGGATTAGCGAATGTCGGTGCGTAATCTTTAGGATTACTATTTATAGTCTCTAGGACTATGCAAAAAATTCCCATACGTAATCCTCAGGATTACTTTGCAATTTAAATAAATGATATATATATCACAATAAATAAATCTATGAGATTTAAGTTATTACAAGAAAATAAATTGCAATGAATATAAACTGCAATAAGTAAATCTTCATGATTTAAATACTTATAATAAAGTAAATTGCAGTAAATAAAAATATTTAATAATATAAAATACGTAGTGGACTTCGGCCACTCCGTTGCACAAAATAGGGGTTTTATGCAGCCAGTAAGTCACTTTAGATCGCAAATACGCGGACCAGTAATTGGGTTAGCTACCCATCCAGGATGCAACGTGACTTCAGGTCACCTTGCTCCATTCACGTGGTGGCCATTGGCTTGATTTAAGTGGAGCCCACATGATTAAAGGCAAACACCCACCAGCTGCCAGCAGCTCATGGAAAAACCAAAAGAGCGCAACAGTAGTACTCCTACGTAGCAGGGAGCAGCGAGCCAGCCTTGCCTCGTCCTCGTCAAAGGAACAACAGGTCTGCAGGACACATGCATGCCGTGACTGCAGGCATGCATTTGCATGCCCGTTCTTATCTCGTACAGAGAATAAGTCTCCCGCCTCTCTCTTTGTTCCTTCCTGCAGTATCCAACAACAGGAAAAAAAGAGGAGCGGCGGCCATGGCTCATGGAGATGCTGCTCCAGCGCCTGTGGGCTCACGCGGATGTTCCCTGGTCAGCGGTCGGCGGAGCCACGTCCTGCTCATGGCGAGCGGCCAGGACCTGCTGGTCCCGTGTGCGCCCGCGGCCGGGGGCCGGAAGCAGCGACGGCGTGGCGGAGCCAGGATTCTGTTGCTGGGTATTCCATATAAAAAAAATTATAATACAAGTATACTTAACACGTCCGTAAAATTAATTGAAGTGCAGCTTTACGGCTTTCTCCCATAATGCAAATATGCGCTCGTACCTTTTCTTCATCTACGTTACAATTTACAAAGAACAAAATGTAAAAAAATAAAAATAAACGAACACTATTGGAAAGTCGAAATATCATGAGGGTTTTAATTTTTTTTATGGTTATTGAGAAAACCATCAGGATAAATGTATTTTCTTTGACGGTTTTCGTAAAACACTCAAGGAAAATGTGTAACCGTTAGGAAAAATGTTATCAATTTTCCCGTACCGTCAGAGAATTTTGACTTTCCAGCGGTGGAAGTAGCGAGCAGCCAGTAGACACAAGAAGCAAGAACAAATGAATTAGAGGTCCAGTCGCTTGTGGTCTGTACGCACGCAGCTGGACGCTTGAGCCATTTCCACGTTGGCCTGCTCCGCTGCTACTAGTTGGTTTGTTGGCTTTTGGTCCAATTAGAAAATAGGCTATACATGTATAGTATGTATATTTACTTTTGCACCTAAATCTTGGCGGGGCTAGGGGCCGGTGATATTGGCGGGGCTAGGGGCGCCCGCACATCCGCGGCCTGTAGGGCCGATGAGGCTGCCTTAGAGGAGGCGCTTCCACGCCTGCGCGCCCTGTGGGCCGAGTGGCGGCCAGGGAGCAGCCCCGTGCGCATGCCAGGTCGACCAGCTGTGGCTACCGGCCACCCACAGGCTGCTCCGTGCTCCTGAGGCGACTGCTGGCTAACCGGGAATCAGTGGTGGTGGCTGGCCTGATCCGTGCGCCTTCAGGGCAGCAACGGTCGAAGGTTGGGCCTGCACGCCATCTGGGCGGCGCCGTGCTCGTGGCCTTCAGGGTCGGAGCGGCGGCGTTGGCTGGCCGGGCCAGCACGCCCGCGTGTTTGTCCGCGCGCGTTCCCTGCTGGAGCGGCAGCCTATGCTTGCCGGCGGTCGACGGTGGCGGGGCCTAGGGCGTCCGCGTGCGTGCGTCCTGCTGGGATGGCGGCCGAGGCGGTGCTGGGCTCGTTCGCCCTTTTGACGCGCTCGTCAGCGCCCATGGTGCGGCCTTCATGGCCGAGGGTCTCCAGGTCTGGGCCGTCGGAGACCAAGGTGGCTGTGGCGGCGGCCAATACAGGCCTGCTCGTCCACTGCTATGGTGCTCCGTTGGTCAGATCCACGCGTCTGCAGGACGGCGGTGACCACGTCTGCAGCGTCGTTCGTTCTTCACTTCAAGGCTATTCTTGCGCGAGCGGAGGCAGGGCCTTCCTTGCATCGCCATGGTGAGCGGAGGCATAGCCTTTCTTGCATCACCACAGGTAGAGTGAAAAGAACCGATTCTACCTTTCTCACCTTCAGCTCAATTAGGGCTCGTGCTGATAACATGTTAGAAATCAGCTCTTTTGTTCACTCGAGATCACAAGCACACAAGTACAATGACACAGAGAGATCGGAGGAATAGAGAGCTTTGTATTCACTTTTCACTGCGTTGTTATAAAGGATGAAAGTGATTCCCACTTTATAGAGGGACACACTGAATGGGTACAAAGTGTATGCAGTGTTTGAACTCCGTGACTCTCTTCCTCTTCTTCATAAATATTGGCCACTATTTCTGTCTTGATTCACACACTGTTACTAGTCTTTATAAGGACCAATAGACTTTGATTTTCAACAACAACGAGAGCCCCGGTGTGACATGAATACCCAAAACTAGCACGCACAGTTCTTTTTATCTGTTCAAATTTTTCTCTCAAAAGATTTGCGTATCAATTTAGTTGTTCAATCAGAATCAACCTAAGACAGTTTTTGTGTGCTTCCTTTAGTTATGTTCAAACTTGGAGTCGTCCTTCCTGGGATTCTGTTTGATGAGGATGCAAAGTTTTCCATGGTGAAGTTGAAATAAATGTTATGTCAAAACAAAATTGCCCGAGCATCAAGTTTCCCAAAAACCTACTCTGGCAATAACTACTCCCTATTGTTTAATTAAGGGCACTTACAGTTCTGAAACCATCCATAATTTCTATAATTTAGGACAATGTGACTAAGTGGTGCAGTGGTAGAGGAGGGGACGCGCGAGGGGAAGGTTACATGTTCGAAATCCACCTGCCACAAAGTGTCAGTGTGGTTGTGCCAGTTCAAGATCCGGCACTGATGACGGGTTTTGAACCGGCATTGATACGTAAACTTGGGGCAGTAAAAGTACCCTTCTGACTTAAAGTTGCCGGCTACTCCCACAAGGATGCACGTAACGTAAAGTGCGCAGGCACGTTTATTTCCGTCTTCCACTGCACACAGGCTCCTTTGGAATTTCTTATTCGGGAATCTCCGACCCGTACATGCATGCTACTACTTGCTAGCATTATAAGCACAAAATGTTTTGCAAAACGAAAAGCATAAAATTAAAGGTAGGTACACGTACAACAATTGCCGGACAGCAGTCCATACAATTCAGAAAAAAAAAATCTTCCTTGACTGACCGACAGCTTATAGCAGTATGAATGGTGCATTTAAAGTAAAATGAAAAAATGTTGAAAAATGAACTACTCATTGTTGCCTTCACATGTACTACCACCCTCTATCCAAATTTGGAGTAGATTGTTTTGGCTTTTCTAGGTATTTAGCTTTTGCTATGCACCTCGATGTAGCATATGTCTAGATATATAATAAAGTTGTGTATCTTTTTTAAAAGGACAGCAAAAGCTTTGCAGTTATTTCTATTAGACGAAGAAAAAAGTATTAACCTAGTTTTTTGAATGGAAACTAGGCCAAAAAAAACCATACAACTCAGCCGAGTGTTCCATTCATCCCGTGCAACTATTGAACAACTGTCACAACTCATGCTACCACTTGTAGCTTGGTCGAAACTACTCAACTAAAAATAACTACCCTACTAACAACTCGGTCGAAGGAGAACCACAACTGGAGAAAAACAACTTGAAGAACTGGGGCACCGAGCACCAACACCGAGCACCGTCACCGTAGAAGAAGCACTATGACAGTTAGCAAGAGGCCCGCGATGGAGTCTGGAACGCCTAGCAGAGCCTTCAAGAAGGAAATGACGCCAAAAGTGTCGACAAGCTAGCCCGAAGAGGGAAGGTTTTCACCTGCGAAATCCAACGCGGTAGGAAGAGAGGTGGTAAATGACGCTCCACGGAGGACACGGCGTCTGCAGACGTCACCATCCAAGATTTCTCTCCGCCCTCATGCTTCTTCCACACCTGCCACCGCCAGTGTCCCACATAGCTAGCTGACTCGAGGAACCAGCCCGGGAAAGGGAAAGGCAGGTGGCAGCAGGAAGAAGGGGGCCGAGATCAGAAGAAGCTCCAGATCGCCTAGCCCACCACCGACCCAACCCGTAGTAAACAGCCCAGCATCACCCACCGCTCAGAGCCCCAACAGCCTCGACACGAGCATCTGCCATCCGCACGCTGGATCCAGCAGGGGAACGCCAGCCTCGATCATGGGGGCCAAGGTTGACGGCCACCACTACATCCATTCCAGACCCCAACAGACCCGGAGGACGCCACGGACCGAGCCGCCACCTTCGACACTGGTCCTCCAATATTGTTCATTCCCTCCCTGAGATGCCCCTCAATGGCAATAGCATGACTCTAAACCTAGACTTGATAAATGACAACTCTTCAATATAGTTCCCTCCCTGAGAGGAAACTATGTCCCAAATTTAAGAAAAAAAAACATATCACAGTCCTGGTACTGGTGTTTTGGTTTCATTCTAAGTAAATCTAACTTTTGACCAAGTTATTAGAAAAAATATATTTAAATACGTAGTATATTCCAGGTTTATCTATGTGAATTTTGAGAAACTATTTTGATACTATAGATGTTATATACATTTAACTATAAACTTAGTCAAAGTGAACTAAAATTTAAAATAGAGAGAGCATGTGATAAAATAATTGGATGGTTGAAGAGGTTGGGAAAAAAGCAGAATATTGTACCGTCCTCACCAATGTTTCATATATATTGTCTGTTATATACATATGTAGGACTTTCCCGGCTCCAGTTCCAGCTCCTCTAGAGAAGCCCTACCAAACGTTTTGGATGGCCATACCTCCTTGGCTACCGTTCTATTATTGACAATAGCAATCAGAATGAGTATATTGCACCTACAATCGCAGGTTCATAGCAGTGTCGTGGATTGGATCACAAATTATCGTCGTATAATATGCAGCGAGGCGCGTTGCTAGCTGCTCTCTATTGAGATTTCTAAACGTCGCTACCAGGTTATTATCCCCGGCAACGGCGCCAGAAATGCTTGTTGAGATTTCTAAACGTCGCTACCAGGTTTGTATCCCCGGCAACGGCGCCAGAAATGCTTGTTGATATTTCTTAACGTCGCTACCAAAGATTGGCAACGACGCTATAAAGGCTTGAGGGGTATTTCGTATGTCTATAGGATTATTCCGTAAGCGCACAGAATATATCGATGTAGCACTTCACCGAGGATGAGTATTCCAAGGTATCATTATTTATTTTATCCTAGGGGAAAGGAGTAGCTAGGAATATTTAATAAAAGAGGAAAGAGATCCTTATGTCTACTATAATTAGTATCAACTAGTGTAGAGGGGGGGGGGGGTAAGTGAATAAAATAGGGAGGATAGGTAAATGAGATAGCAAAGAGTCTAATCTAATGATAACTAGTAGAGTATTAGCTAGGTGGGAAGACAACGAGTGAGTAAGATAACTAGTAGAGTATTAGCTAGGTGGGAAGACAACGAGTGAGTAAAGGACTCCTAAGCATCTAACTTTACTTCTATGAACTTAATAGTAACAGATAGATGACTTAACTAGACCGATGCCTTACTACTTGTGTGGTAGGGATAGCCGAGACAGTAGAAGACAGAACCTCTACTAAAGCGACTATTTGGCTTATGGACGCCCTGCGTTTTAAGAACTGGCCCGAACGTGGTGAGAAACCCTAATGCCGCCCAAGACCTGTCACCTCTTGGGAGTGCGCTCATGAACTGTCCATGCGGACCAGCGGCAATCAAAGGCGAGACTAAGTCTGAGCACCACGCTCACACTTACTCTCACGGCTCTAGCTAACGCGCAGATAGCTAAAGCTCCTATGCAGAGATAGGACGATGATACACACACAAGGAGCTATTTACAGGAAACCAATCTAACTAAGACAACTATACTACTAAGACAAGTGCACAACAAGACTATAATGAAATATAGACTTGCACTAAGTAAATACTCGCAAAGTAAAGTAAGAACAATATATTAATAAAAGGAAAGTCTTATAGAAAGGGAAAGATACAAGAGCTATAACAGACTCTCTAGAAGACGACTTCGGAGACCCCGAGCTACGCTTGACACGACTCTAACTCCCACTCTAGACTAACTACTACTACTCTTGCTTCTTGATCTCCCTAGAGCTTGAATTGGAGGAATTGGAGACTAGGGGATGATTTCCAAGGGTGGTGGCAGCCTCCTTTTATAGGGGAAGGAGAGCGGGTGCCACGTCAGCGATCCGTGTGCTCCTCACTTCTTCACCCTTGGATGAACCGACCTTGAAACCGCCATAGATGGACGTCCAGGATGAAGCACGCTGCATGGAGGCAAGCAGGAAGGCGGTGGAGGCCAACCGACCTGGTTGGGCACCAGGTGGGGGTCGGCCGACCCCCTATGGTAGGTGGGCCTGGCCATGCTCTTCTAGAAGGTGTCCCCACCTATCATATGGAGTGGCTTGATCATTTGCTGAGTGTTTGTCATGTTGCTTGCTTCCTTGTGGGCCCATGAATCCATGTGAAATGATCATTTGCCGTTGGATGTTGATTTGGACTCCAGGGACCTTGGCATGGATCATGCTCGAAGCTCAAGCCATGGTGAGCCCATAGAGGGGTCGGCCGACCCACTATGTGGGTCCCCTGAGCTGTATTTTGTGTTTCCTGAAATCAGAAGCTAAGAGTATAAGTGGAACCAGTTATTGATAAAATATGCTCATGTTATGCTATCCTTCCTTGGAACCGAGGCATGTTGATAGTGTTTTGAGTGTGGATTTTCATGGTATATCCACCGTCAACAAGATCCCCCAAGCTTAACCATTGCTCGTCCCGAGCAAACAATCAAACATAGCCTTGGTGGATCAGGTATGGTTACTATGCCCTCATTTCAAGGGTACCATGTGCACAACAATGTTCTTCTCCTTGAATGAAACTATGCAAAACTCACCCATATTACCTTAGTCCTCTATGGGGCTTATGGCTTGTCCTTTGTCTTAGGTGGTTAAAAGACAGAACAGTTTGACTTGAGCACTAACTTTCTTATTCCTAGCAAGTTTCATACCGGAGATTTTGCAATGTTTTTCAAAAGAAAACTTAATGTTCCTCATATGGTTCTCTCATGTCACTCAAATGGTGTATGATTCCTCACCAAGGCATATAGTAAGAGTTGCCTTTCCTATTCCATCCTACTTCTAAAAAGGCTTATGTGGAGCTCAAGGTAGGGATAGAAGGAGATAGCATACTTACTCTGCATTTGTTGCGAAGTCAAAGCTCGGATCCTTGAAGAGAAGTGGCATACCCCCAGATCAAGATGTGCAAGTGTGTGGTATATAGTGGACTAGATTGCTCCTTTATTTGATAAGATCTCTCTCTATTTTTCTATTGAGACATGGCTAGCATTTTTTCATGGACTTCCATGTGTCCATCTATGTATGAATACTTATTTTGCCTAGCCCTTTTCTTGTGTCTCATCTACTAAACAATATTTAGAGAGATATTCTAACTCTTAGAGCATGGAGCAACCTATTTAGTGAAAATGGAAGGTATGCTTTTGCGTACTTCCAGTGTAGAAGCAGCATATATATGTGGCATGCGTGTGATAAGTCTCTTGACAAAGATCAACAAGACTTGACAACACTCAACACAAAGCAAATAGCTTATGTGGAAGGTTTGTAATCATCTTAACGAAGTCTACAATGGAAGCAGAACTCACAACATTAGACACTGCTGGGGCTGAGGCCGAGTGGCTTCGTGATTTCCTATTGGATTTACCGGTAGTTGAGAAACCGATACCGGCTATTTCCATGAACTATGACAACCAGACTGTGATTACAAAAGTTAACGTTCTAGGAATAATATGAAGTCTACAAGGCATGTTAAGAGAAGATTAAAATATGTTAGAAAACTGAAAACCTCCAGAGTTATAATGGTGGATTATGTCCACACATCGAATAATCTGGCAGATCAGTTCACTAAGGGTCTATCACGTAATGTGATAGAAAGTGCATCGAGAGAGATGGGTATGAGACCCACATGAAAATCTACTGTAGTGGTAACCTGCTCTATGTGATCGGAGATCCCGTGAAATAGAGTGGTGAAACAAGCTATGAGTAGATTGAGAGGAAAGTTCCCTTTGAACCTATCTCTGATGCATAACTTTCCTTCTGTAAGGTAGGCTGGTATTTACCTTAATGTATTTCAAGAGCCTTATGAAAGTGAGATGTTGTCCTACAGAATATCTTTTGAGGAGTACACCTATATGAGTCAGATTGCTAGTCACAGTCTATGAGATTTTGGATAATCCTTAAATACTCATGAAAGGCACAGAAGTAAGACTTATATGCTTCAAAACAGCGGGATGCTTTTTGCAGCCAAGTATCAGCTAAGGACTTGAGTGAATCTCATCTCACACAAAACTGTCAATTCAAGGCTTAGTCCATTGTTCAGTTATGACTGAGTGAAACTCTTGCTCTAGGTGGATGTTCAACTTAACAGTCTCCATCGAAACATTGGTATATCAAAGAGTTGTGGTTCTGGCATTACACAGTTGCAAACCCTAGAGTTTGGTGGGGATTGTTGGATTTATTATGGGCTAGGCCCATTTATATATTCAATAAATCAATAAACTCTAAGGTTTATAATTGTAGGAATTATTAATTGTACCGGATTGGAATCCCAAGTGTCTTTGACTTGACTTATATGGTGGGAATTATTCCACTTAATTTGAGAAGTCAGGAAAAGGACCAAGGCATGCCACACGCGCGTGCGCGCCGCCGCCGCCGGCCGGGCCGGGCCGGGCACGGGCTCGGGCTGTCGCGTGGCGAGGCGAGGCAGGCGGCGAGCGAGCAGGCGTTAAATTTTTAGCACTCGCTTTACCATGATGTAGGGAGTTTCAACTCGGAATTGAACCTTTCACATGCCCGTCTCCTGGCTGCTACGTGACCCTTCCTTTCCCCTCCTCCTTTCTCTCCCTATGCGTCAGGATAAAGGGGAGACCCTGTCTATTCGATAAGACACCAATCCACAATTCCTGTCTATTCGGTATTGAGATGAGAAAGAACACACCAGTCCACAATTCCACAGCAACGAAGGCTTCTCCATCTCGTGACTCCGCGCGAACGGAGGACCGAGAGGGCAGGTGCCTCCAAAGCCATTACCGGTAGAGACCTTGCACAGAGGATCGGCAATTAGGAATTTGGGGAGCGTCTACGCGACTTCCCAATCACCGCCGCCGTTCGTCGTCTTCTTCATCTACTTGCCGGCGACATCCTCTTCGTCTTCTTCCTGGAGGAGGGATCGTCTTCATCATCTCCTTCAACATGACGCTGGAAACTGGACAAGGGTCGGGATCATCGGAGCGCATGGGAGGGTATGAACTGTTCATCTTCTCTCTATTTTACGTTTTGCAGATCGTACATGTTTCAGTAGTTCATCCATGTCGTTTCATGTGCTACTCTGAGTTTGTTTCGTCAGTTCCTTCATAGTGTATCATGAGATGCCTGTTATATGTCCCTGCTAGTTATATGTTCTGCATATCTGTCTCTGTTTTACAGTCGTGTTGTTTCTTATGTTTCTGCCTATATGTTTCAGTAGCTCTGTCACGATGTTTCACATGCTGTCTAGTATATGTTTCATGTTTAAATGTTTAATATATATATATATGTTTCACATGTCTCTTGTTCACATGTTCATCGTTGTCATGAACATGTGTTATGTCATGTTTTCATTTATCAATAATCTTTTATATGTCATCATGTTAATTTATGGAATTAAAATGGCATGAAAATTGCCTTATTGTATAACAATTATCGATTGGATCCAGGCCGAGTTGAAAATCAAGGCCCAGCCCAATTCATATTTATATTTGCCTTCCACTCCTGTGGCCTTCAAAACTGACATACTACTACTTAACTTTTGACATGTGTAGCCTTTCCTGAAATTTGTCCATTTAGACGACGACGACTACTACGACATGAAGTGGTTTATTACGCCGGGAGCACCTCAAGGAAAAGTTCAGGACGTTCGCGTGCCACAGAATACGGTACTTCCTCCATTTCAAATTATATAAGTCATTCTATCTTCTTTAGACACACATCTTTTTACTATTTTCCTGTACGGCGTTACCAATTAGAGATTTCAACAAAGTCACCACGTTAGTTTCATCATATGCTCTAGAAAATAAAACATAAATTACATGAACCATATAGGAGAATCCAATAGTGGCGATGCGCGAGAGATCTCGGCACGATTTGATGCGAGATGCTGGTGGTGGTGTGGCGTTGGACTTGGAGCTAGGCCGACGGAGGTTCGTCGTTGCAGGCCCTATCACCCTACGGAGGCGTGTGGTGGTGGTGAGCGCGGCGGCCACGCGATTGGCACTGGCGCCGACCCAGACAACCGGCAACACCGGCGGCGAGGTGGCGAGGCGGCAACGAAGGGAGCAGCGAGCTCCCGCGCGATGCCAGGCAGCAGCGGCTCCATCCCGTTGGTGGAATTGGGTTAGGAGTTAAATACTAAACTGCCCTTAAGCATAATTAAATAGACTAGTATAATGCCCATACTAACGCTACGGCTTAATTTCAGAGATGTATATGAAAACAAATATCATATATTAGAAAAATGAAATGGAAAGAAACAATTCTTTTGGAGAGAGAATAAACCATAACTTGAGCACGGTACATATATTTAATATATAGCAAATAATTCCTATTGATCACAAGGGCACAATAACATTCCTCTCCATATTAATGTTTTTCTGATTGTAGAAACTGTCAAAACTAAAATTACTACTCTACAGTCTGCAACACACTTTGTTAGAAAGACAACATAGAAAAATTGCAATATTTCCAAAGCCTTTTCAGTTCAGCGACAAAACATAGTTCAGCAAATAACTGGAAGAAATATACTATTCTTCTATTCTCCGGTTCTGCAAATTAAGGTTTGGTAGACCGGATTTCATACCATCTGTTACTCACAAGATCAAGGTTACCGTGAAAAAGGCATGAAGATCTCGCCACCCAGAGACAAGAAATTAAATAAAATTGGTATTGTTACCAGAAAAACTGTAGAAATTGTGATCGCACGACACTATGGTCAAACAATTGTGAATATCCTGCAAATGATAAAAGAAAAAAATGAAAGTGAGATTCCAGATCCAGCTTGCATGATGATGTAACTTCAAGAAAGTCATGTTTATCTCAGAAATGCCAAACCTGGAGAAGGTGAAAACTTGCAGATGCAGCCCCTGGATCTTCATGAGAAAATATACTTCAAAGATGATGAAAACCTGCAGACACCATTCCATATTTCCCAAACTCGCTTTGGTCATGTCGGCAAGCAGAGAGCAGCAACACCGAAGATGACAACAATAATAGGTTTTGTAGCTTATGACAACAACAGATACAGACTTGATATCCTAAACGTAGTAGGTATGTCTAGGACTTTATGAAAAGGGTATATAATCACTTGACTAATTCCCCAGACAATATATTCCATTCAAAAATATTAATCTAAAATTCCTGAAATGAAAGAGATCATATGAACCTGCATCCCTGTGTATAAGCCTACTAATAATCATGCAAAAGTAAATTTCAATTGGTTACAAGGTTTAATAAAAATAAAAATGAAAGCACGATAGCTGGAAAAAAACTAACTTTGAGCAATATTTTTTTTGCTGGTATTGATTAGTTCAGTGAATAAAGAGTAAAAGAACATATACTGCATTTCCTGATTTCAATACAAACTCAAAGCCTATTAAGGCCCCATGATAAACCATTAATTCCCGACTTTTTATATAACGAAAATTGACCAACAATATCCTACTAACTTGGCTTGCTTGAAAGAATTTGGAAGAAGATTTCTAGCAATTCAAGAATTTTCTCACCCTCACTATGCAGATATGAGCAGTGAGCACATGAGCCAATAAGCATATATAAATGCTTCTAAATAAAACTATTATAGTATTGCAATGGAGGTTCAAGTACACCTGGCTGATGCCTACATCCAGCTATAAAACCTTAGCACGGGCATAATGCTACATTCTGAATTTCTGCAAGGCTGGTGAAACAAGTACCCTCATTTCCAAACTTGTATATAAAAGCACACGTCGAGATGGTCCACAGCCACCAGCCACGTCGGGATGTTTCATTCTCGGAAAGGGATTCAACTTGCAAAGAACACAAAATAAAGGAACAATGTTTAGTAAAGGGAGTTTATTGGAGTCTATAAAAGGACAGGGGAAAAAATAATGGCAATGCTAATTAGCAGCGGGAAGCCAGCAACTTGACCTTCTGTGACCGATACTCACGAAATCGTTCATGAGGTCGTATCTGGAAGCGACACAACTAAAAACTTTGCCAACAATCTGCTCTTTTACTCTTTGCGCACTTGATTGATGAATGAAGGAACTTTAGGATATGTATGGAGCAGAGTCTGTTGCACACAGAAGAAGCAAGCTAGGTAACGGATAGATTTTATCATTACGGGGTGTAAAAAAGATGAGATTTTACAGCAGCTAGCGGAGAGATACCTGCAAGTTGCAAGCCGTCATCCACCACGTCCGCTTGCACTCCATCATCCAAGGCAAGATCATGGAAAACGAGATGCAGCAACAGGCGGTGCCCCCGCCGCCGGCTTCGGCTTGTGCTAGAGCGTTGCCATGGCGCCGATCGGTTTGCCCTTTACGGTTGGCCCCGACGCCCCGTGCCTCGCCCTGGCGGATCCAGTCTTTCCCTGTCGGCCAGCGGGCTGCCATGCACGACTGACCCAGCGGTGTGCCCTGGCACTTTACCCTGCGCGGCGATCTCTCCGTGCTGCTGTGCGGGAGGCGGACGTCGCGTGGAGTGGCTGAGGGAAGGAACGCGAGAGGAAAGAAAGAAGGACCGCGAGTGGAAAAAGGAAAGTGCCGCGCTGATCTTGCGTGCGCATGGTCCTTCGCGAGGTAGACGGGAGGGAGCGAGGAGGACTATACACGCAATCCTAATCGTCGGATTTGAGTGAGTAAAAAGAGAGAAGACTGAAGAAGAAATCTGAATGGTTGATTTCGTATGTAGTTGTTTTCCTGGGTACAAATTTTGAGTGTATGAAGGAGGGCCATCTCAGCAGGGGAGATTTTATTGGGTAGACTTAGCGTTGTTTATGTTGGTGCATTAGTAGGGTAGATTTATTAATTATTAGCGGTGGTAAATAATTTCCAAGTGGGGACGAATCTAAGAGAAAAGCAAGTATGCTTTTCATTTGTACATAAGTTACAGCGCGATTGCCATCGGGTCAGCTGACCCCGACGGATTTTAAAAATACTACCTGAATATTACTGTATGCAATAATGCTAATATATCCTAATGGTCACATCATTTCCAAACAAGACCCCAATACGTAGTCATCTAGCCTAGATTCACTCCTGCTATAAAAGAGTTTTTTTTCTCAAATACGCAAAAGACTTATGCATCATTGTATTTAAGAAAAAAGTTTATACACCCGCGCTTTCGTGTGTTTTTGGGAGTTAAGATATTACATGAAGTGCCGCTCCCATATCTCTCATCCTAAGCGGATTACTCACAAAATGGACAACCTAAAGTGCGCGCACCGGCTTCGATCAAAGGATCGGTGGTGGCGCTCAAGCGCGAGTGACCCGGCCGTGGGCGCGCGAGGTCTAGGAAGAGCTCCCGCATGGACTCGGCGTCCGTGTCAACAGGGTCATCACCAAACATGGTGTCGAACCTCTGTCTGGCCTCCGCCACCGTTCTTCCCTCAAGTTGTGCCAGCCGTTGTATGACGAGAGCTTCCCCTCGCCTGGCGACTGGGACTTTGGCGAGCTGCTGTGCCGCTATCCGCGCGCTCCTGAGGGGAAGCCCGGACAAGGGGTCGTAGACCTTGGTCCGCAGTAGGGGTGTTGTGGGCGGCTGCAGCAGGGGCGAGGCGGCCTTCTTCAACACCCGCTGGGCGAACCCCGTGATGCGCCCGCTGAGCGATGGAGAAAGGAGCGCGCTGGCTGCATCGTCATCGTCGTCGTCGCTCGGCGTGTCTCGGTCCATCCTGGCAGCACGGGGTGGGGTGAGAAAGTGGTTCTCGATCGCACCCCAAGGCCGGCAAGCGGAAGCTGCGAATCCAAGCAGGCAGCCGGTGTTGCCGGCACCGGGGTAGCCCCACCAAAGCCCTTGTACGCTGGCACAGGGAAGCCCGGTGGCGGCATGCAGCATCCGTCGTCATCGTCCAGCGCACCGCGCTCCAGGGTGCAAGCACAGGGTAGCCCAGCGGCGGCGAGCAGCATCCGTCGTCCTCGTCCTGCGCACCACACTCCTGGTTGGCGGTCACGTCCAGCACGGGGATTCTGACCACCCGCCGTGTGAAACCCGCGCCAAGTGGCATGACCTCACCGTCGCGCTCGGCCGCCACGACGCTGGTGGCCACGTGGCCGGCCGCTACCTGCACCGGCGCGGCAGCGGAGGCAACGTCCATGCGGTGCTCCCCGCCCCGCTCGTCGACCACACCCGCGTCCGTCCCCAGCGCTGGTGTTACTCTAGCCGCAAGGGTAGGCGCGAGAGGTCCGGAGGGTGTCCCCTCCAAAGAAGCCACGAGGGTAGGCAACCCTCAAGGACAGCGCCCCAGGAGGCAGGCGAGGCCAGCGACTCTGCGCTGGCCACCGGCGCTGTCGGTTTTGGGGACGTCCTTCTCAACACGGCCGGGGGTTCGTCGCCGAGCGATGGCGTTGGTCCCTCAAGGATGACGGTCCAAGCTACGTCCCTCCGGGTGGCCGCCGGATCCGCATAGGTTGGAGGTCCGTGGCCTAAGCTCTCGGTCAGGGGGCGGTCGATGCTCCAGCCCTAGGGCGAGCAGACCGCGGCCGCCAAACCATGGAAGCCTGGTTGGCGCCGGCCGCCCCCTGGTTCTTCTTCCGTCTGCGACATCTGCGCTGGCTCGAGCAGCTACCGTGAGCATGCCGGTGGGGGTGCGTGGGCCCGTCGATTGAGCCATTGGTATCCACAACCGCAGTACCACCGGCCTTGGCACCTTCACCGCATCCCCTGCTGATGAGCGGCCCTATCGTCGATGCGCCTTGGCCTCTTGCAATCCCGCACAACGTGGCCAAGGCAGTGGTAGCGGAGGCATCACCAAGGTAGGTTGCAGGTGGCGACACGATGCCCTACTGCTAGGCATTTGAAGCAGCGGCCATCGGCGTGTGCCGGGAACTACCACGGCCCGCTATGCCCCCTGGTCGACAACCCATGGCGTTGCCGCGGCCGCGGAGGCCGTGTCGGCTGGGGAGGACGCTGGGGGAGCACGCGCTGCCACCCATCGGCGTCCGGAGCGGTCACGCGGTGTATCGACCCAAGCCACTGGTAGGCAAGGAGCCGCTCCGGGATGGCACCGGCGGCCGGCCACCAGTCACGCGCACACCGGTCGAGACGCCATCGTGTAGGGACACGACCCTCCACTGGCTGAGCAGGGATGCCTCTCACCAGTGGGGGACGTGGCCGATTGTGCCGCCGCCATCTTCGTCGGGGACCGCACCGTCCGCGAGCCGCCCCGTCATGTCCTGGAGCCATGACCGGGCTAGCTTGCGGCCGCTCACGAGTCGCCGCGGTAGGCCTCGGTGCCCGACGGGCAGCATCCAGGTAAGACAAGGGCTGCTCGTTGCTGGACGTGTTGTCGTTGTCATCCGCCCACCGCCGTTGCTTTGAGCGTCCCTATGTGCAGCTCCCGGGGTGGAAAGGTGCCGCATTGGGAGATAGGGATGAGGAGATGAGGACGGGCTCGGGATGGGGGCGAACGGGTTGACGAGGAAGGCGTCTAGGCCGAGGCCACATCCGCCCACGTCCACGTCGTCGTCGTCTCCCTCCAGGACATCCTCCATGATGACCAAGGAGTAGTCGGCCCTAGCCAAGACACCGTCATGGTCTCCGAAAGACCGCCCAGCCGCCGAAGGATTGCGGAGGACCTCGTCCTCAATGCCGGCTGCCGCCGCAGCGCAAACTTGTTGCTGGTGGTGGTGGTGGCGGGAGCGGTGTAGGGAGCTGCCAGCGACGGCCCGCCGGCCCTGGGGTTGACCACAGACCCAGCTCCCGGAGCCGACGCAGGTCTCCTATCGGTGGCACGGGCCGCAGGAGGCACACCGGTAGGGGAGGATGCTCGCTTCTGA
The DNA here is from genome assembly GCA_018135685.1 of Themeda triandra. Taxonomy (NCBI): domain Eukaryota; kingdom Viridiplantae; phylum Streptophyta; class Magnoliopsida; order Poales; family Poaceae; genus Themeda; species Themeda triandra. The sequence goes on along the minus strand of JAENPR010002350.1, from coordinate 12,634 downwards.
GTGCGCGGGCTGGGTCGTGGTAGGGAGAAGATGAGGACGGCGCAACGGCCATCAGCGGCCGCGGCGGAGCAGCCCTGCTCGCAGGCGACCCCGGAAGCCGGTCTCCCAAGTACGGCGGCGGCGGCAGCTTGGGCAGAGGCGCCGGCGTGGCCACCAGACACGGAGGATGATGGCGGCGAGGAGGGGTCGGGCGGAGCCCCGACCGCCAGCCCATGCCCAGGCGCGTGGGCGGCGCCAAGCACCCGAGGCGGTGGCGGCGTCCCGGGCTCCCCGGCAGCGGGCTCGGGCGTAGATCTCACGGAGAGCGGGGGAGGGGATGGGAGGGGGAGGGGGAGATGGGGGAGGAGGTGGTGGTGGATGGCGCCGGTGACGGAGAGACGGTGATGTTGGGCCTCAAACCCTAGCGAAGGGGCTGAAAGCTCCATGTTTGGTTTTGGCTAATTGATGAAACCTAGTTGCTAACCTCTTTGCTCTAAAAGTGAAATTGAGATAGGTTGGCAACACGTGTGTATGGAGAGGATGGACTCGTTTTGATGATCATGGTCTCCAACTTGAAAAGAAGAGAGAAACAAAAAGGGCTCAAGGCAAAGGTATTTTTATAGGAGCCAATTTTTGTTTGCACTCAAGACACCATAGAGGGTGTGAGTGATTTAGGTTCGATAACCATACTATTAAGAGGGGAAGACCCTATTTGCGTTGATCATCTAGTGCCACTAAAAATGCTTTTAACTTGCATATGCATTGGGTTTAGTGGTTTGATAAAGTTGGTTGAAAATTCCCCAGAAAGTCTTGGTGAAAAGCTTTCTCAAGTGCTCAAAGTGTTTTTGATTATTTGGATGGGATATCTTGTGCTTTGGATTATGCCTTGATGAGGAGCTGGAAGTGTGTGAGACAGAGAAGGTAGCCTCGGATTTTTGTCTTGCTGAACCGGAATTTATTCTCTGGACTTGCTGCTGTTTTCGGTTTGAGACAGAGGAGGGTCTGTCGGTATTTCACTGTGCTGAATTGGAATTTCAATCACTGCTGAGTGCTGCGGCCTTGTGTCGCTCGCCGCGCGGGCCGCCACCTGCTCCCGCACGTTGGCCATGGGCCGCTGGCGCCCGCAGGGAGACGGCCTGCTGGGGCTCCTGCGTTGCTGGGCCGGCCCGTTCCGCCGCGTTGCGCCACTGCAGGCCTTGGCGCGCGCTAGTGGGCCGCTGGGCCATGCTCTGGCTTCGCTTCACGGGCCGCCTGGCTGGGCTCGCGAGCCTCCGCGCCGCGCTGGGCCACTTTGGCACTTCTATGGGCTGCCCTGATAATTTGCGACTGATGGAATGAAAAGGGGCGTAGGAATTTCCTGCACACTGGAGTCTTTTGCTGACAGATGGTGCTCGGTCTGCGTCCAAATTACTCCCGGCAATTCATTCACCTCTACGAGAAATTCTTAGCCTTCCTTGCTTGCCTGCCTGCCACCGGCCGCCCGTTGGTTGAAGTGGAGCGTGGGAGCTGCTGCTACTGCCCGTTACTTGCACATGGTGGGGCCTCTGGCTCATCCACCCGTTGGTGGCTGGCCAAGCCAGTAAAGGCCGAGCGGCCAGGCTGCTTGCCTCTTGCTCTCGCTGCTGCTGCTCATTCTTTCAACTGAAAAAACAGAGAGCCTCTCCTCCTCCTCTTGTTCTTCCCCAAACTCAAACCCTAGAACAAGAGAGCTCCAATCCTCCCTTCACTCCATTGATTTGTGCTCCAATCAAGTGAAGGAGTGTGCTCTAGAGATCGATTTGAGAGCTCCAAGAGGATCCCCTCCCTCTCCATGGTTGGTGCTAGCTCATGAGAGGAGTTGGGAACCCTAGTGCATTGCATATGTGATTCAATTTCGTGGCACTAGGTGGTGATTGCAAGTGTGGTTTTCTTGTTACTCTTGGTGATTCCCGTCACCTAGACGGTTGGAGTAAGATTGATTGGTGAGGGATTTGGTGATTGTGTCCGCCCAATCAAGGTGATTTTGTGCGGGGTTGTTGTGCTTCCCCGGCGGAGGGCCAAATTGCAACTCTAGTGGATTGCTCGTGGCTTGTGGATCCTTGTCTTGTGTGGAGATTGCGGCTCCCCATTGGGGTCTTTGGCACCGAGCCAATTGAGCGGGCAACTCACCAAGCAAGTGCATCGCCACAACGAGGACTAGCTTGCCGGGAAGCAAGTGAACCTCGGTAAAAAATCATTGTGTTGATTTGTGATTGCCGAGGCTTCGACCTCCATTGTGATTGAGATTGAGCTTCTCTAGGTGATTGACCATCTTCATCTCTACGCGGCGGTATAAACCTTCATCCCCTCTTTACATTCCCGCAAAGTAGAATTGCTTGTTGTGGTCGGTCGGGAACCACTCTTTGTGTAGCTTATCACCGTGGTTGTTGTGCTTTTGATTTGTGTAGCCTTGTATTGTGTAGGACGGCTTGCATAGAGAAGTCGAAGCTTTAGCTTTGCGCTTTTGCCGCCTAGCTATCTAATTTGTTGTCTAGTGTCTTTGCTAGAATTTTTATTAGGCTATTCACCCCCCCTCTAGCCATTGTGACCTTTCACGTGGTATCGGAGCCGGGCACCGTTTGTTTGAGTTGGATTAACATCCTACGGTGAAACAATGGCATTGGTTATGCATATCAACAACACCAAGAAGGCACCATCATTTCGAGGTGATGACTATGCCAAGTGGAAGCTTAAGATGAAGAGTCATCTCAAGTCAATCAACCTTGAGGTGTGGAAAGTGGTGGAAACCAAGTTTGAGCTTGTTGAGGGTGCGGTGCCAACACCGGCCGAAGAGAAGAAGCAACAAGCCAATGATATTGCCGTGAGTGCTTTCCATGAGGCACTTGATGATAAAGCTTTTGAGCTCATCAAGAACCTTGAGGTGGCTCATGACATTTGGAAGAAGCTAGAAGAAGCGTATGAAGGCACCGAAAGTGTCAAGACCGCAAGAGCCTACATGTTGCAAGAGAAGTTTGCAAGCTTCTCAATGAAGGAGGATGTTCCATAGGCTCCAAGTCATTGTCAATGAGCTCAAGGGACTTGGGGAAGAAATCAAGGACTCTCAATTCTCCACCAAGTTCATGAGGTGTCTTCCCAAGAGATTTGACATGTTGAAGACCGTCATGGTGAAGACAACCATGAAGGAGAAGCCAACTCCCAACCAAGTTCTTCAAGAGATCATGGCCGATGATGAATTTAGAGAGGATCATGAGAAGGAAGAATTGGTGAAGAAGAAAAAGAAGGAAAATGAGAAGAAGGATGATGACAAGAAGAGTGTGGCATTCAAGGCCACATCATCCAAAAGCAAGGGCAAGAAGAAGAAAGAAGAGTCTTCAAGTGAAGATGAACCATGCTCAAGCTGAAGTGGACAAGAAGATGAAGTGAGTGAACAAATGGCACTCCTTGTGAAGAGAATGGGGAAGCTCATGAAGAAGGGGTACCGGTCCAAGGGCAAGAGAAGCTCATCCAAGTCTAGTGACCGTCCCATGAAGTGCTTCCGGTGCAATGGCAAGGATCATCTTATTGCTAAGTGTCCCTATGCAAGTGATGATGAAGATGCCATGAGAAAGGAGAGGAAGAAGCAAGAGAAGAAGAAGGAGGAGAAAGACTCATCTCACAAGAAGAAGAAGGGTGAATCTCATGTGGCAACTTGGGAGAGTGATTCATCTTCCTCAAGTGATGATGATGATAATTCCAAGAAGAAGAAGAAGAAGGGGCACGCAAGCATTGCCATTCAAGAGAAGCTTTCTCTATTTGGTGCTCCATCGACTTGCTTCATGGCCAAGGCCACTAAGGTAAAAACTGCACCCGAGAGTGATGATGAGAGTGATGATGATGATGAGACAACAAAAGAAGAACTCTTTGTCATGCTTGAGGATTGCAAGGGTGCTTTCAATGACTCTAGGAAGGAATGTAGGGGCTTGCGCAAGGATAAACAAAACCTTGAGCAAGAACTTAAGGAGTTGAGGGCTTCTTATGAGAGTCTAAAGGTAGACCATGAGAAGCTAGAGATTGCTCACTCCAAGCTTGAAAAAGCTCATTCCTCTCTAGTTGAGAAGCAAGAGAAAGTGCAATCACAAGTGGTGAACATAGAAAATAAAAATGTGTCCACATCATGTGATTCACTTGATGACTCATTTGTTGTTGCATCACTTGGCCCTTCATGTTCTTATGCCTCTACTTCATCTAGTAGTGTTGGTCATGCTTGTGATTCTACACTAGTAGTTGAGAATGAGTCTCTCAAGAAGGAAGTCAAGGAGCTCAATCACACCTTGGCTAAGGCTTATGGTGGTGAGGACCGCTTGCTTATGTGCTTGGGTAGCCAAAGAGCATCTCTCTACAAAGAGGGATTGGGCTATACCCCAAGAAAGGCAAGGCCGCTTTTGCTCCTCACAAGACTAGTTTTGTGAAGAACAATGGTAGCTATTGCAAGAGTTGCAAGCAAGTTGGTCATTTAGAGCATGCATGCAAGAACAAGAACACTAGTGTCTCCTCTTACAAGTTGAGTGCTTCTTACATGCTTGTTAAGAGTGAGAGTGGTGTGAGTGCTAGATTCATTGGTACACCATGGATGAGCTCAAAGAAGAAAGCTATTTGGGTGCCAAAGACTCTAGTGACTAACCTTCAAGGACCCAAGCAAAAATGGGTACCTAAAGCTTGATGTCTTCTTGTAGGTTAATTACAAAGCCGGAGGGAGACATTGGGTACTTGATAGTGGTGCATCAAATCATATGACCGGTGAAGATAGTATGTTCAAGTCACTTGACAAGAATGACAATGGTGGATTCAACTCCATCACATTTGGTGATAATAGCAAGGGTGATGTCATGGGGCTTGGAAAGGTTGCAATTTCCAATGACAAGGATCTCTCAAATGTGTTGCTAGTTGATACTTTGAACTTCAATCTTTTGTCGGTGGCACAATTGTGTGATCTTGACTACAAGTGCATATTTGATGACAAGCATGTTGAGGTAGTGAGCAAGGATCAAGCAAATATCATCTTCAAGGGGTTTAGGCATGGAAGCTTGTACTTGGTTGATTTCAATGCTAGTGAAGCTCAACTTTCATCATGTTTGATTGGCAAGTCAAGCAAGGGTTGGCTATGGCATAGGCGCCTTGGACATGTTGGCATGAAGCAATTGAACAAGTTGGTGAAGCATGATCTAGTGAGAGGCTTGAATGATGTCACATTTGAGAAGGATAGACCTTGTAGTGCATGTCAAGCCGGCAAGCAACATGGGAACTCACATCCCAAGAAGAATGAGATGTCAACTTCAAGAGCATTTGAGTTGTTGCATATGGACTTGTTTGGCCCAACTCACTACACATCAATTGGGGGCAACAAGTATGGATTTGTGATTGTGGATGATTACACAAGATATACTTGGGTGTTCTTCATCTATGACAAGAGTGAAGTCTATGATCTATTCAAGTCTTTTGTCAAGAGGGTGCAAAATGAGTTTGACACTACCATCAAGAAGATTAGAAGTGACAATGGGAGTGAGTTCAAGAACACAAGAGTTGAAGAGTTGTGTGATGAGCTTGGAATTGTGCATCAATTCTCACCAACCTACACTCCCCAATCCAATGGTGTAGTTGAGAGGAAGAATAGGACCTTAATTGAGATGGCAAGAACAATGCTACTTGAGTACAATGTGAGTGAAAAGTTTTGGAGTGATGCCATCAACACGGCTTGCTACTATAGCAACCGCCTCTATTGCCATGGGAAGTTAGAGAAGACACCATATGAAATTTTGAATGGAAGAAAGCCCAACATTGCCTATTTCCGTGTCTTTGGTTGCAAGTGCTACATTCTCAAGAAAGGGCAAAGACTTGGCAAGTTTGACAAGAGGTGTGATGAGGGATTTCTACTTGGCTACTCTACTTCTAGCAAGGCTTATAGAGTGTGGAACTTGGCTAGTGGGCTAGTTGAAGAGGTTCATGATGTTGAATTTGATGAAACCCAAGGCTCTCAAAGTGAAGATCAAAATCATGATGATGTGAGTGGAGATCAATTGAGTCATGCAATGAGGCACATGGACATTGGTGACATTAGGCCGAGGCAAGTGGATGATGGTGATGAGGTGCAAGTGCCAACTCAAGTTGTGATTGATGATTCCAATGTGGCAAGCACAGGTGACAATCAACATGAAGATCAAGGTCAAGCAAGCAATTCAAATCAACTAGTTCTTCAACCTTCAAGCATTGCAAGAGATCATCCTCTAGATCATGTCATTGGTGATATTCAAAGAGGTGTACAAACAAGATCAAGATTGGCTAGCATATGTGAGCACTACTCTTTTGTGTCATTCATTGAGCCAACTAAGATTGATGAAGCTTTGAAGGATCCGGATTGGATCAATGCCATGCATGAGGAATTGAACAACTTCACTAGAAATGAAGTTTGGGAACTTGTTGAGAGGCCAAAGAAGCATAATGTGATTGGCACTAAGTGGGTCTTCAAGAACAAGCAAGATCAAGATGGCTTAGTTGTGAGGAACAAAGCAAGATTAGTGGCTCAAGGTTACACACAAGTTGAGGGTCTTGACTTTGGGAGACATATGCACCGGTGGTAAGATTGGAGGCAATTAGAATCCTATTAGCCTATGCTTGTGCTCACAACATCAAGCTTTATCAAATGGATGTGAAGAGTGCATTTCTCAATGGGTTCATCAATGAAGAGGTCTATGTTGAGCAACCTCCGGTTTTGAAGATGACAAGAAGCCCAATCATGTTTACAAGCTCAAGAAGGCATTGTATGGCTTGAAGCAAGCTCCAAGGGCATGGTATGAAAGATTGAGGGATTTTCTACTCTCCAAAGGCTTCAAGATGGGTAAAGTTAGACACTACTCTCTTCACCAAGAAGATAGAAGATGAATTGTTTGTGTTGCAAATATATGTGGATGATATCATCTTTGGATCAACCAACCAATTCTTTTGTGAGGAGTTTGCTAAGATGATGGCTAGTGAGTTTGAAATGTCTATGCTTGGAGAGCTAAGCTACTTCCTTGGTCTTCAAATCAAGCAAATGAAGAATGACACTTTTGTGAGTCAAGGCAAGTACATCAAGGACATGATCAAGAAGTTTGGATTGCAAGATGCTAAGGCAATTAGCACACCAATGGGAACCAATGGTGGCTTGGATATTGATGATAGTGGCAGATCAATGATTGGAAGCTTGCTATATGTGACCGCTTCAAGGCCGGATGTCATGTTTAGTGTGTGCATGTGTGCAAGGTTTCAAGCTTCTCCAAGGGAGAGTCACTTGACGGCAACCAAGAGGGTGTTGAGATACTTGAAGGGCACTCAAGATGTTGGTCTATGGTATCCCAAGGGGTCAAGCTTTGAGTTGATTGGATACTCCGACTCCGACTATGCCGGTTGCAAGATTGATAGAAAGAGTACAAGTGGAACATGCCAAGTGCTAGGAAGGTCTCTAGTTTCATGGTCTTCAAAGAAGCAAAATAGTGTGGCTCTTTCCACCGCCGAAGCCGAATATATTAGTGCGGGGAATTGTTGTGCACAATTACTATGGATGAAAGCTACCTTAAAGGACTATGGAATCAAATTCAAGCATGTGCCTTTGTTTTGTGACAATGAAATTGCAATCAAGATGACAAACAATCTGGTTCAACATTCTAGAACCAAGCACATTGATGTGAGGCACCACTTCATTAGAGATCATCAACAAAAGGGTGATATTAGCATTGAAAGCATTGGCGCCGAAGATCAACTAGCCGACATATTCACCAAGCCTCTTGATGAGAAGAGATATTGCAAGTTGAGGAATGAGTTGAACATACTTAGCTTCTCCAACATGGATTGATGCACCCCATATATGACATGCCTCTCCTCCAACATAGCAAGGTAAAGTTGTTTGTTGCATCTCATGCATCCTTCGCTAGTTGTGTAGACATGTATACATGTGCATTTTACTAGGCTCATTCATTGCAAATTAAATGAATTTGAAGGATATATGGCACCACTATTGTTTCTATGCTTGATTTGATCTAGTGGTGGCATATGACTTGTTTGTGAGCTTGTGAACCTAGTGTTGAATCTTTAGCACTTGCTCATGATGTGTATCTCAACATGGTCAAGATAACCCTTATTCTTATGAGGTGTGAAGAAGCTTGCCCTTGGTTCAAACCGAGATACATAATCTAGGCATGTGATTTAGATTTGGCCATAGTTGTTTGACTTGTTTCTCTCATCTTATGCACCCTTGTTGGTGATTGTTGACAAAGGGGAGAAATAAGTCACAAAGAGCAATGGAAGGGGATCAATTTTTATGATATGACCCAACCATGAGCACACAAATAGGGGGAGCAAGCTCATAGACTATTTGTTGCATATTGTGTGTGCATACATGATGATATGGAGCATTGCAAGCTAAATTCAATATTCATGCTTGTTTGGTGTATTGCTAGTATAGAACTTGTTTGATAAATGAAGTACTAGCATGCATAGGTGGTTTCTAGACTTAGAGTTTCTCTTGTTCAAAGTATCTTGCTTATAACGTTGATCTCATGAGGTGTTTGAGTTTTGATGGATGTCTAGATTCCCATGATGCTAAGGAAGGTTTATTATCGTACTCCGATTGGTATCACGCTTCAAAGGTCAATTCTATAAACCTTAGTACCATTTTGGTTGTGGTAACTCTCACACAAGTTTCATCTATGCATGTGTGTTTGAAAATCGACCAAACATTTGATGCACACATGTAGGGGGAGCTACCACTACTAAATGCGGAATTGAAATGCTTGTCCAATCCAAGATTCATGATCAAAATGTCTTGGACAAGCAATTCAATTTCATATTTAATTCTTTTTCCATATCTTTGTGAAGGTTGTCATCAATTACCAAAAAGGGGGAGATTGAAAGCTCCATGTTTGGTTTTGGCTAATTGATGAAACCTAGTTGCTAACCTCTTTGCTGAAATTGAGATAGGTTGGCAACACGTGTGTATGGAGAGGATGGACTCGTTTTGATGATCATGGTCTCCAACTTGAAAAGAAGAGAGAAACAAAAAGGGCTCAAGGCAAAGGTATTTTTATAGGAGCCAATTTTTGTTTGCACTCAAGACACCATAGAGGGTGTGAGTGATTTAGGTTCGATAACCGTACTATTAAGAGGGGAAGACCCTATTTGCGTTGATCATCTAGTGCCACTAAAAATGCTTTTAACTTGCATATGCATTGGGTTTAGTGGTTTGATAAAGTTGGTTGAAAATTCCCAGAGAAGTCTTGGTGAAAAGCTTTCTCAAGTGCTCAAAGTGTTTTTGATTATTTGGATGGGATATCTTGTGCTTTGGATTATGCCTTGATGAGGAGCCGGAAGTGTGTGAGACAAAGAAGGTAGCCTCGGATTTTTGTCTTGCTGAACCGGAATTTATTCTCTGGACTTGCTGTGTTTTCGGTTTGAGACAGAGGAGGGTCTGCGGTATTTCACTGTGCTGAATCGGAATTTCAATCGCTGCCGAGTGCCGCGCCTTCCGGCAAATGGCCGCCACCGGGCCGCCACTCGCTCCCGCACGTTGGGCATGGGGCCGCGGCGCCCGCACGGAGACGGCCCGCCGTCGGGGCCTCGTTCGCTGGGCCGGCCCGGCTCCGCCGCGGCGCCACCGCAGCCTTGGCGCGCGCTAGTGGGCCGGGCCACGCTCCGCTTCGCTTCACGGCCGCCCGGGCCGGGGCTCGCGAGCCTCCGCTAGGGCCGGGCCACTTTGGCACTTCTATGGGCTGCCCCGATAATTTGCGACCGATGGAATGAAAAGGGGCGTAGGAATTTCCTGCACACCGAGTCTTTGCGGCTTTGCGCTGGTGCTCGGTCAAGGCCAAATTACTCCCGGCAATTCATTCACCTCTACGAAAATTCTTAGCCTTCCTTGCTTTCCCCGCCACCGGCGCCCGTTGGTTGAAGTGGAGCGTGGAGCCGCTGCTACCGCCTTACTTGCACATGGTGGGGCCTTCGGCTCATCCACCCGTGGTGGCCGGCTGCTGCAAAGGCCGAGCGGCCGCCGCTTTGCCTCTTGCTCTCGCCGCTCGCTCATTCTTTCAACCGAAAAAACAGAGCCTCTCCTCCTCCTCTTGTTCTTCCCCAAACTCAAACCCTAGAACAAGAGAGCTAATCCTCCCTTCACTCCATTGATTTGTGCTCCAATCAAGTGAAGGAGTGTGCTCTAGAGATCGATTTGAGAGCTCCAAGAGGATCCCCTCCCTCTCCTCTCCCTCTCCATGGTTGGTGCTAGCTCATGAGAGGAGTTGGGAACCCTAGTGCATTGCATATGTGATTCAATTTCGTGGCACTAGGTGGTGATTGCAAGTGTGGTTTTCTTGTTACTCTTGGTGATTCCCTGGCCACCTAGACGGTTGGAGTAAGATTGATTGGTGAGGGGATTTGGTGATTGTGTCCGCCCCAATCAAGGTGATTTTGTGAGGGGTTGTTGTCCTTCCCCGGAGGGCCAAATTGCAACTCTAGTGGATTGCTCGTGGCTTGTGGATCCTTGTCTTGTGTGGAGATTGCGGCTCCCCATTGGGGTCTTTGGCACCGAGCCAATTGAGCGGGCAACTCACCAAGCAAGTGCATCGCCACAACGAGGACTAGCTTGCCGGGAAGCAAGTGAACCTCGGTAAAAAATCATTGTGTTGATTTGTGATTGCCGAGGCTTCGACCTCCATTGTGATTGAGATTGAGCTTCTCTAGGTGATTGACCATCTTCATCTCTACGCGGCGGTATAAACCTTCATCCCCTCTTTACATTCCCGCAAAGTAGAATTGCTTGTTGTGGCTCTGGCCGGGAACCACTCTTTTGTGTAGCTTATCACCGTGGTTGTTGTGCTTTTGATTTGTGTAGCCTTGGATTGTGTAGGACGGCTTGCATAGAGTAGTCGGCTTTAGCTTTGCGCTTTTGCCGCCTAGCTATCTAATTTGTTGTCTAGTGTCTTTGCTAGAATTTTTATTAGGCTATTCACTCCCCCCCCCTAGCCATTGTGACCTTTCAAGGGGCGCCCGCCGGGGCGGAAGGAGGCGCCGCGCGAGTGGAGGCGGGCAGGGGAGTGGAGGAAGTAGGAGGGGGCGTGGTCGGGGCGGGTTTATTACTGTTCCTTTGCGGTTTTGTTACTGTTCATTGATGGGTTTGTCATAGTTCAAAAACCCCAACGTTGTTCATTACCTGGTACCCCATCCTAAGCAGATCAAGAATTAATTCGAACATCATTTGCTGTTCACAAACCGGGTCAAGTATTATTATTATTATTATTATTATTATTATTATTATTATTATTATTATTATTATTATTATTATTATTATTATTATTATTATTATTATTATTATTATTATTATTATTATTATTATTATTATTATTATTATTATTATTATTATTATTATTATTATTATTATTATTATTATTATTATTATTATTATTATTATTATTATTATTATTATTATTATTATTATTATTATTATTATTATTATTATTATTATTATTATTATTATTATTATTATTATTATTATTATTATTATTATTATTATTATTATTATTATTATTATTATTATTATTATTATTATTATTATTATTATTATTATTATTATTATTATTATTATTATTATTATTATTATTATTATTATTATTATTATTATTATTATTATTATTATTATTATTATTATTATTATTATTATTATTATTATTATTATTATTATTATTATTATTATTATTATTATTATTATTATTATTATTATTATTATTATTATTATTATTATTATTATTATTATTATTATTATTATTATTATTATTATTATTATTATTATTATTATTATTATTATTATTATTATTATTATTATTATTATTATTATTATTATTATTATTATTATTATTATTATTATTATTATTATTATTATTATTATTATTATTATTATTATTATTATTATTATTATTATTATTATTATTATTATTATTATTATTATTATTATTATTATTATTATTATTATTATTATTATTATTATTATTATTATTATTATTATTATTATTATTATTATTATTATTATTATTATTATTATTATTATTATTATTATTATTATTATTATTATTTATTATTATTATTATTATTATTATTATTATTATTATTATTATTATTATTATTATTATTATTATTATTTTATTATTATTATTATTATTATTATTATTATTATTATTATTATTATTATTATTATTATTATTATTATTATTATTATTATTATTATTATTATTATTATTATTATTATTATTATTATTATTATTATTATTATTATTATTATTATTATTATTATTATTATTATTATTATTATTATTATTATTATTATTATTATTATTATTATTATTATTATTATTATTATTATTATTATTATTATTATTATTATTATTATTATTATTATTATTATTATTATTATTATTATTATTATTATTATTATTATTATTATTATTATTATTATTATTATTATTATTATTATTATTATTATTATTATTATTATTATTATTATTATTATTATTATTATTATTATTATTATTATTATTATTATTATTATTATTATTATTATTATTATTATTATTATTATTATTATTATTATTATTATTATTATTATTATTATTATTATTATTATTAT
>JAENPR010000957.1:0-249420 GCA_018135685.1 Themeda triandra | reverse complement strand
GGCATCAAGGACTGCTGCACAGAGGTTTTTTAGCTGCTACCTCACGTTGCTTTCTGCAGGGGATGGCGTGGAATCACGTGATGGAGGCACGTGACGTGCGGGAAACAATCTGTAGCTGGTTGATGCTGCGTTCGCTTGCTTTTTACCTGTCGAAGTTTCTTCCTCCCCCTTTGATTCTGTTCTAATCTAATCTATCTAGGTAGCAGTAGAAAATTATCGGCATGGCTATAATCCCGGTCGTTAGTTAACTAGACATTGATTGGTTTATTACTACACCTTGTCGTATTTTCTTGTTGGTAGCGAGATGCTGAGATAGATGAGAAGCAGAGAAAGGATCAGAATTCAGAAGTCAGCATATGGCACCGGCCGGCATGATCCAGATTTCTGAACCTTGGTCATAACTCTAAGCCGGCTATGTACGTATTAGCAGTAGCAGGGACCGGTTTGAAACTTTGAATAACTCGAGAAAAAAAAAGGCTTGAGAGTTCAGAGTTCAGACACACTTGAGGCACTTTTTGAACAGCAATAGACTAACGTTCCGGCTGAATAAACAAGGAGGGGACGATCTGTTCTGCTTCGGCAGGACGCAGGATCCTCCGGCCACGCCAACGAACACGGAGGCAGGACTGGTGGCTGTTACCTTGCCTGCAACTGCAACGCATCGCTATGAATAATATTCGATCGCCGGGTGCAAGTTGATATAACAACAGCCAGGTAAAGTGGTAAAGAACCTCTGATTTCCACTGCTAATCCTGTCTGATTAGCACTCTGGTTTAAGGAGGAGCCCAGCACCAGCAGCAGCGAGTTCAGTGACAGCCTGCCACTCCTGCCAGTGTGCCAGTGTCGTGCCCTGCCCTTGCATAGGGATCGGCGTTGCAGTAAGGCAAGTGACAGAAGGAATGGATCCTGAGGAAGAACGCATATGGGTGGCAGGCACTCACGAGACACGAAATCTCGATGGACGCGGTTCAGTGACCTTTTCCATGGTCGGTCAAGTTTTTCTTTCCTTTTTCTTTCTTCCTTTTTTACCAGATGGCGCGGTGGACTGAGGCAAGAAGAACATCCGGTCTCAGGATGACGGACAGTATGAACTTGACTCTGAAAGTCTGAAACCACTCTCTTTGCATAGTAACTAGTAGAAAGCGTAGCCCTGCGCGCACAATAAAATTATATTAAGGCAAATATATACTTTGAGATGTATGCTAATCACAAAGGGTATATGCTACACACGTTGTAATTATCCCGAAAGGAAAGAAGAATATATTACATATAGTCAAACCATATATTCACCGGTCATCGGCACATGAACACAATGTGGTAGATTAACAAAAACCACCAAATCAAGCAACTCATGTGCTACTCTATTACAATCGCGAGGGACATAAGAAACTTTGGACTTCGTAGAGTAATTTACAGCAAAAGCAGCTCCTTATGTTCATACACCGTGGCCTCCCATTGTCGACAACCTGAAATGAATGGAATTCGAGCTTTTGTAAACATCACCGTTTCCGTATCGAGGATTATTCTGTCCATTTCCCCCTGATTCAGCGATTGGTCCGCCCCGGATGCACGCCAACAACTAAGCTTGCTACGCCTCTAGCGCATTCGCTATTTTCCCAGCCCTCGCTTGGTTGACCTCTTTTTTACCATCTCTCGATTACAAAGACCAAACTTACTTCCATGCCGATGCACCAAAGTTGCAGAGCACCAACTACATTGCGACAATCCTGCGGTGGGCCATCGTTGCTCTTATCGCAAAGAGAGAAACAGGACATGTTAGTGGCACATAATGGCACATACTAATTAAGAAATGTCATAGCTGGCCTTGAGAAACATGCTTACCCCGTTGTGGTGGTGCGGCTATGGTGGCCGATGTCGGTAACTTTGATACCCCGGACAAAATGCATAGAAAATGAGGGACGATATCAAAGATCTGTTCACAGACCTTTAGCCTTCCATGGCTCAAACTCGATCAGAACCTCATTGCCACCTTGTGTTATCCCATCCTTTGATATTGAAACTAATTTGGACATGGCAAATCCATAAAAATCAGATGCAAGTAAACGAACCGAAAATAGGTAGTGCAACCGCCTTTGTGTTACTTCCGAAATCTATTGATAGGTAGTCACCGCCGACAGTCTTCAAAGATACCGGAACTATCGCAAGACAATTAGATCGAGAGCTATTACCAATTTCAAAATATGATAAAATGAGGGTTGTAGTAGAAACTGGTTACTATAGCCTATGATAGAAAGTAACCAAGCAAAGTGAACCCACTGTACATGCAAGTAAATCAGTCCACGTTCAAACCTTCTTCTTTTAACACTAATAACAACTATCATCATATAATGAATCTACAAAATTGTGAGTTATCTATATAGGAACTGTGGTGGGAACAAAATCTAATCGAAGATAGTCATAGGAAAAAAGGGAAAACCACAAACAACAACTAAAGATGACAAGCATTTAATAAAAATTAATATCATAGTTTACACACTATGTGGTGGATGTAGTCTAAGAAATAAAAAGAAGACTGTAATATAGAAAGTATCAAGCCTTTTTGTTGCAAAGGAAGAATAATTTAAATTGCCAATCTTAAAAACACAGCATACACCCGGAACTGATCGTTCTCAGACAAAGAATCCAAAAATTAAATATGGTGAAAGGGATGACAAAAGGTAATGAAAACTTAGATTCAGCAAACATTTGTTGCATACTACATAGGTATATTAGTTTTTTTCTTGGTGTACCAATCATCATAGGCCGTCATATGTTAAAGTAGGAACAATTGGAAAATAATTCAAAAAGGCTGTCATACTCCTAGGCAAGAAACTGCACCTGAGATATTTCACAGCGCCAACATCTTATCCAAGGCAATGTTTGTTGGCCCCATTCAAAGTGGTTGAGAGAGAACATTGTACCTCTCCATCAAGAACGAACATTGTACTTGCCAAAGTCTCACGTCTCAGGATGGTAGAGCAGCATCAAAAGTAATTGCGTCCATGATTGTAACAAGAATAAAGGGAGTGGCTTATGAAACATTAAGGTTGGAGCTTCGTACTGCAAATCAGAAAGAAGCATCATGAAGGTGGAGATAAATCAGAAAGGCATTGAATTAACCGTTATAAGTTCTTTAGGAAAAAGAGATTTAAAAAATTAGGTACAATTCTGTTCTGAATCGTTAGGACATAGTACATAACTATTATTCAGGTAAAAATCTCAACTATGAATTAGCAAGGTTAAAAAAATGAGCTACGTTTTGTTTTAAGATTCGCTTCGGATGTGTTTGGACAGTACAACACGATAGAATTAATAAGCATGAAAATTATCATTTCCATGGTGGTGCTTTCAATCGAAATGCATAAAAGAGAATGCTAGCATCTTGCTATTGAACTTAAAAAACTGAATATACCTTTTAGTAGGAGGCAATGATTTTGGTGGTGTTTAAACGTCATGGAATAAACCTGCAAATATACAAAGAAACTATGAATAAGCAACAGATCGACCAGAAAAGGAAAGTTAGTTGAGAAAAATAATATTGCAAGAGTATAGTGGCTGTTAACGAGAAGCTATGAGTAAGCAATGATGCAACAGGTCTGTGCATTGACTGAAACCAGACAACTATTCATGCATCTAAAAACAGCAAGCATCACGAAACTAATATCCTAGCACACATATTTTGCTAACGCAGATCAAGACCATCAAAAAAGCAAGGAGGCTACTGGTTAAAAGAAGAATAATTCAATTTCTCAATTTAAAGGAGGAAGTGATGAACAGCCAGGAATTGTAACCTCAGGTTTGTATAATTAGGTGCCTGATCCTAAACCACTCTAACACCTGGCATCCATGTAGCTGCAACACTCTGCTCTGTTACTATTAGAGCAGAGCTGTAGTACTTTCAAGTGTTCACCAGGAAATTTAGAAGGCTAGACTATGAGCTCATGCCAACTAAGCGGCGTTCCAAAATAAATAACTCTTACATACCGAGGTTAATAAACTAAATTATGGGTTGGTATAGAACTGGAACCTGCCTCTATGTATTTGAACCCTATCATCTCGAATAAAAAGGTTTGCCTAGAAACATGGAAGGGAAGCTACACAACGACAGAACCCACTGTAGCAGCATCACTAATCGTGTTTGGAGTTTGCCTAGCTGTATTATGTGGGAAGCCATTGCCTGAAGCCCCCAAAGAAATATAATAAAGAACAATACAGCTTTTTTTTTCAGAATTGAAATAAAGTAATCAGGTTGTATAAGTAAGCAAAAGTACCATCCTCTTATGGTTTTAGTCTCACTCGGCAAGCAACAAATTGATGGCAATGCATGATGCCTAAAAATAAACGGTGAAGTCACATTTGAATGTAATAGATAGCACTGGAGCTGTGGTGAAGGAAAGTACAAAGAGAAGCCAATCGTCATGCACATTAATGCTTGGCATCTACAAAATTAGTATGGCAGGCATTGGCAGTGAAGGAAAGTACAAAGAGAAGCCAATCGTCATGCACATCAATGCTTGGCATCCACAAAATTAGTATGGCAGGCATTGGCACTCATTACATAGTGAGTTTACTGAACATTTTCTTCCAAGAATGGCAAAAACAGGCATTAGATAGTATCAATCAAGATACTGTATTTCTAACTGCCATGATTCTCACAGAAAAAAAACCTTTTAAGCTGCAAGGAAGAAAGGGAACACACCAATACACTCTATATAAACAGAGGTGAAGTTAGTCGCATTCACCTTGATCCAGCAGACCAACCAATTCCAGCCGTACAGAGCTGCACAGATGAGTAGGATCAGTATTAGGAAAATTAGGATAACCCTCCGACATAGTTAAAACATAACAAAAGAATGCCCAGTGCTGCAACATTGTTGGCAATGTGAGTGACTAAGTATAATTACTGTCAGTTCCATTTTATAGTATTTTTAGAAGGCACTGGTATGGGTTAGCCAGAGTAAGAAATGGTGATTAACATTTGTCCACAAAAAGAACTTGCCTTGAAGGAGCTGATGTCTTCTTCGACTTGCATGCATAATGGTCCATGCCATGGCAAATTCTTCTTCAGCATAAGGACCTACAAAAATATTAGTTATGCTTGACTTGGTTAGCCGTGAATGAAGTACTAAACTTGCTGAGGTCTCGTTGCTCTTAGCATCTTGTATACCTAAACTGGCACGTTATGATCTTTGCGAAGTCTAATAAGAAACAATTTCAGATCTTCCCTCCATCTAGCTCGATTGCAGGTTCTTAAATTTACAATATGTAAAACAAATTGTTTATACATTCGATTCAGCTATAGTATGCAGCCAAAGAAATTGAATAGCAGTTTTGTTGCCTATAGGAGCAGAACAAAACTACATAGAGTGTTACTAACTTTTGGCAGCATGGTGAAAAATAGGCCATCCTTGATCTGGATACACCTCTGCTACTACAGCCATATGGCCAAATAAAGGCACTAATAATTGAAGAGAAGATAATGCATCGGTCCTACCGGCACTTCCGCTGAAATCAAAGGGCGGGATGACGTGAGTAGGTAGGTGTTGGCGGTGGGAAAATAGATTTGGCGTTGGTGAGCATCACGGGATCGGATGGAATACTATGTTTCTTTCGGGCTTTTAGCATGAGGTGGGTAGCGCTAAAACCCCGGAGTCAATTGTAGAGAGCTTACACACCTACAAAATTTGAAGCATTGACTCGGGGGCTTTGAAAACAGTGGATTCGGATGGACTTTAGAAAAGAAGACAATGCTATCTTAGGCCCCGAATGTGTATGGACTATCTATTTGTTTCTTAGCAACGGAAAATCTCAATTCTAAATTTAGAAGCGAGACATCAAGCATATAAAAGAAGCCATCTTAGTAACTAATTTTGGGGAAAACAACGTGATAGTTCTATTGGCGAAGCAATCAACAATAACAATATCAGTCTACGGTATACATTTTTAATATTTCTCTTCAAAAGTGTGAGGTCAAATTGAAGACATTCAACCATGACAGTCTGAAGAGAAGGAGATGAAAATTGTCATGGGCTAAATAAGGAATTAGGCACCTTCAGTAACACATGGGACAGGCAAAGCAATAAGCATCATATATAAACCATTCACATGGATTAACATGGCACCTGCAGTTCTTTGCTCACCAATGCAAAGTGACGATGCCCTAAACAAAGTCCTGCACTCACCTACTGTGTGGAGATATCCTAGGAAGATCGTGTTGAGTAAGCGAGACTCCAGAATCCATACGCCTTGGAAAATATTTCAACAGAAGCCCATTTGCTATGAGAAGTGGACGAAGTCCACAAGAGTGTGATTAACGAGAATGCAAAATGCCAAAAACTACATCCGTTGATATTTGTAGATGCACCTCTGCACAATTCGAGATATTGCTCATATAATTCTGTCCATACTCAATACGAATTAGAAAAATCAGCAATATAGAACTGAAACAATTTTTAAACACTCGAAGGAGTAAATAAAATATCCGAGAAACTGCATAGCGGAAGAGGAATGTCATGTATGACTTACCTACTACCTTCTCCCAGCAACAATGGTCCTGCGTTTTAATAAGCAATTGATCCTTATAGAACCCAGTACAAGAAATATATTGGTAAGTTCCCTTATCATTACCCTATCATTACCACAAGAGTTCGGCTTCCATGGCACGCTTAACCGGTGAGGAGCGGCGGGAATCCTTGTGTGCTGGCATTCATGTAAAACCAAAATTCATGTCCACCCAACATGAAGGCAACAAAGAAACCAAACTAAATACCTAGCTCCAATCTATCATCCACCTCGAAAGAAACTCACCCCGATAATTTGAGGGCATCATTTTGTAAAAAGGGGGAAAGACAACTCGGAAGCAAGCAAAATGGCCACGTTGTCGTGAATCTTGACACGACAATTTAAAAATAGAAAGAATCCGTGGAATAAGAGCGGGGGTGAGAAATGGACAAAAACGACATCATTTAATCTTTCATAGGCAGGCACAATGGCAAGGTAAGGAACCAAACTAAACACGTGGCTGAAATCCGTGATCCACCTCCAATTTAGTACCTCGAACAACGACACAGACGATTCGAGGCATCATTTTGTAAACAAGAGAAAATATAACCATCCACCGAGGCCTCGGAAGCAAGGAGAACCGCAGCCTCTTTGTAAGGGCAGGACAATTTAAAAATCGAAAGAATCTAGGGACTAAGAGTAGCCTCGGAAAACGAACAAAATGACATCACTTGATCTTTCATAGGTAGGCACAACAGCATGCAATGAGAAATAGCATCATCTCAGAGGAATCCATGTTGCTGGCACATATAGAAAAGAATGGATAGAAAGGAACCTGAGTATAAAGTATTGAAGACATGGAACTGCAATGAACCTAACGTAGGGAAGTGGCACCATAAGATCAATTAACAGATAGCAATGCGTATATATACATGCAGCTGTTGTAAGCCTTGAAAGATCATCAGTCTATATTTACAGGCTACATGGGAGTTCATTTCATCACAAGCTATACAGGGGAAAAAACACTTTTCCAAGCACTTTCACCAAGCATGAGGGAGAAACAACATGTGGCTATCGACACAGCACAAAAAGCAGGGAAAAAACCGTGCAGGAACGAAATCCGCCTAATAAACGCATGCATCCCGTACCAGTACGGATCGGTGTCCCAAAGTAATATATCTTTGCCATCTTAGTTGATAAGATAATCCAGGGGAAAGGCCTTTGGAAAACAAAGAAGAGGCACATGGCCAAAATAAGCTGAAACTCGAGGCGAGACATGGAGGCCTCTTTCTCCTTTGCGGCCAACAACGGGACGGCCGAGGCCCTCCACAGGCAGCCTAGGGCCGGCAATGCGCCCAACGACCAAGGTAAAGGGAGAGAGGGGAGAGAGAGGAGGACTTGGGGGAGGAGGCACCGGACAAAAGGGCGAGAAAACGGTGAGGTGTACGCCGCATCCGGCCGCCGAGAGGCCCGCATCCGCCGACGGAGAGGACGAGGCTGCGTGCGAGCGAGGCGGCGCACCGCGAGAGAGGGACGCTTGAGCGGCCGGGCGGCGTCGTCCACAGCGGCCTGCGTGGCACGTCGCGGAGAGGAAGAGGGGAGCGGGGTAGGGGAAGAAGATGGCGACGTACGCCACATACGGCCATAGGACGTCGAGCGCCGCCGGCGAGAAAGACGCTGTTCGGGGGTTTCATGGAGCGCCCGCGGATCCGCCGGGAGGATGCGCGCCGGTAAGGCGCCGCGGCGCGAGCACGGAGGAGAGAGAGTCCGCCGCCGCGCAACGCCACCGCCCCGCTGCCCAACCACGCCCCGCGGCGCCGTCCATGGCCGACCGCCGGGTCGAGCGGAGGGAGAGAGAGAGAGGGAGGAGGCCGCCGGGCCGTCGCGCGGGAGACCGCCACCGCCAAGGCCCACGACCGCCGCGCCGGAGCTTGCCTTGAAACCCTAAGCCGGGTTGCCCCGGCCCCGGCGCCTCGGGAGGCTGCCGCGCAGGAAGCTCGCGGCGGCCGGTGACCCCGGCGGCGCGCGCACAGCTCCGTGGCCGGACGGACGGCGCGAGCGAAGCGCACGCCGGTGCGCCGACCGCGGCCACGGCCGCCGCCCGCCCCAGCGTCGCGTCGCGCCCCGCGCCGTGAGGAAAGGGGCGAGAGGGAGAGGAGGAGGAGGTGGAGGAGGAGGGCCGCCACACGCGGACCACACCGCCGCCTCCGTCATCGCCGCGGCCACGGACGGGGAGAGACCGCGGGAGAAGAGACCGAGAGGAAGAGATAAGGCGTGATTTTTTTCCGAGTGGAGCTGCGATATTTTTTTACCGTGAGAGTTGCGAAGGCCGAGACATGGACCACCGGAGGCGAAGATGAGGTGGCGCCCTAAGCTGGACCAATCGGCGGAATTCGGGAGACGTGGACCGCCTGCCGGCGGCAGGAACAAGCTGCGAATTATAGTTGTTAATACAAAATAATAACTTAACGCGGCCAAGCCAAACGAATGCCGAGTAACACGGTAACATGATGACCAGCAACGCTCCAGGTGTCGCCTGGGGCATAGCCTGAATATGAACGGTACCCATGACACATCGGATATGGGCGTCCCAAGAGCGTGCGGAAGGCCGCAGGAACCTGGAAACAAGCTCGAACGGGCGGGCCCAACACCAAATATGGCGCTCTGACACGCATGTGGCGTGTACGCACGGAATCGGCGGGCGGCAGAGAGAGAGAGGAGAGAGGAGAGTGCATGCGGTGTGGGGTCCACTTGTTCAATTAGTCAAAAAACCGCTATATCTCACAAACTAAAACTCCAAATTAAATTCCGGTTAACCATTAAATTCGTTTCCAACATACTTCAAAAACTGTCTCACATGATATACTTAGATAAAATGATAAGTGGAGTCCGCTTTTTAATAGTTGAAATGGATTATGAGATATGGAGGTTCATTGAGTGCGGGCGGTACATGAAAAGGAATGGCGATGGCCCTGGACGTATGGAGTAAGAAAATGGAGGTTCATGGCTGTGACCGGTCTCAGTATCGGTTAAAATACAGGCCGGGCCCATGGCTGCAACGTGAAGCTCCTTTTCACCGGCGCCTCGATCGGTACGGCAGCGTGCCACCGCCGGCGCCACGTGCCCTCTCCTCCTGCCCGGCGACTCGGCGAGCACCACAGCAGCTCTTCACCCTCCTCTTTTCATACGCACAGGCGGCGCACGCGGACGACGGTGGTTTGAGCTTTTTGCATGGGAGCGCGCGACGGCCAGCCGCGTAACCGGAGATGTACGGCACCGACAGATTTACTGCCAGTTAAAAAGGGACTAACCGTGCCTGCCTGTATTGTGCTGGAGCTGGACTTCTCCAGCGGTCCAGCCTCCGGGGAATGTGCGGCTGGGGAGCTGAAAACAGAGTTTACCCTACACCTTTTTTCTCGGTCGGAACGGATGGGACGGTGCTTCATTCAGCAGCGGATGTCTCCAAAAAGACGTGTCTCATCTGCATTGGTTTAGGCAGTAAATGATGATTGGATCACTAGATCGATGAACCAGGGCGCAGGGCCCTGTACGCTGCAGCAACAGCGTGGACCATGAACACATGCAGTCGATCTCTTGATGACAATTTTGTAGTACTGCACTAAGGTTTTAACGTAAAATAATGGCATATACTCTCTTCATACCAAAATAAATGTCACTCTAGTTTCTAGTAGTCAATTGTTTCTTACTTGGATCAAAATGTACAATAAAATATTAATACGTATTTAGTATCATTATATAGATCTTTACATAATCTCAAAAAGTATAGATCTTTACATATATTTGCATAATAAACTTATTTAGAGATATAAGTGTCACTAATATTTAAGTCAACTTAAAAAGATTGATAAACACGGATACATTTTGGGACGGATGGATGGAGTATACAGTTGCGGAGATACGGTTGATATATTCACAAGAGGAAGAGACCCCTCATTATCCATGTCGTTCCAATTACAGAAGGTGAACAATCTATTGCATTATTCATTGTCATCAACTGGGTGGAATGCAATCCCAAGTGAAAAAAAAAAACATGAGGACTCCACATCAGATGATCATATATTCATCTTTGTAATCATAATGAGTTAATGATGAATAGAATAGGCAATTGAAACTTCAAAACTGTTGTTGTACCAGTATTCTAGGAGCCAGTACCCAGCATGGTACATTTGTGTGCGACACGCACACTTTGCTAAAACACAAACAAGCAAAGGGTTGCACGTACAAAATGTACAATACTCCGTATTACTACAAGGAAAAAAGGCCCATAAACCCGCGAGAATCTGCTCTAGCCCATATATATTAGCAATAAAAACCTCAAGGCCGCTTTTCTTCTCAGACGGGCCGGCCCAGTTCGTCGTCATTCAGTCGATTCGATGCCTCCTCTCTGCAGCCTACCGGCCGTTGGAAACAGCCGTCGGCCGGTAGGCTGCCGTGCCTGAGCGGCGCTCCCGTTCCGCCAGGAGGACTCGCGCACGAGCTTCCGGTGGCCGCCAGCCGCGACCAGACCCCCGGTGGTACGTGTATCACCCGGCGGACACCCCTGGGCTCTGGCATTGCTTCGATCCGTCGGTTGGTGTGGTTGTGGTGGTGGTGCCGCCCTCTCCTCTTCCTGGGCGTCGTTTTACTTCTGCTGAAGCCAGTACCAGCTTGCATTGTACACACAAGTAGACGCAGCGCAAGGATCCAAAGCTCTGTCGATGGCGCTGTGCGCTTTGTGATTTCTGGAGCTCTTCCAGGCCCGGCCGTGGACGTACGTCACCACTAGGACGTACGTACTATGACTTTAGGAGTTCGGACCGACCGTACCGTCCCCTGAAACACGAAACTGCAGAGATTCAGAAATCAGAGGGAAGTTGAAGGCTGGACGTATGTCGAATGTTCAGTTTAGTCAGCGAACCATGAGCAAAATTAAACTCCTGCTTCATTATTATTCCCATGAACGATCGAACAGAAAGATCTCATACAGTACAAGTGAGGGAGCGAGGAAGGGTCGCCAGAGAGACGCTACTTTAGAGAGACACGCTAATACATGAGACTACTACAAATTCCAAATTACAGTAACAATGAGCTACTCTACTCCAAGTGTGTGTGTCACAGTGTCAGTGTCAGTGTGCATGAGTATGACGCGATCACAATTGACACCGTACCTTTGTCATCTGTTATGTTTGGGATTCCGGCCGGACGTGGGTATCTTCCGGCCGAAACTGGCGGCGGCCTGCTTGAACGGCGTGCTCCGGCCACCGACCTTCATCTCCTGCTGCTGGTCGGCCTTCTGCCGGCTCGTCGACGGCCGCGACACCAGCAGCCGCCGTGCCGGTCGTACTACCACTACATCATTGAGCTCAGCTGAGCACGGGCTCAGCAAGAGAAGCAGTACCAGCACTAGCAGCGCTGCCACTCGACAAACCACCCTGCTCCTGCTCCTACTGCAACAGGCCATCATCTGCAGAGAATGAAGACTGCTGCTGTGTGTGAAGGTGGAATGAAGACTGCTGCTGTGTGTGTGGCGTCTGGCGTGTTCAGAGAGACACGGCACAAGAAGTGGAATTGGATGTGGGGATTAGAGCAAGGATCGAGGAGAAGTTGTGGGAGTTTATTCAGTGTCAGATACCATAAGCACTGCTGTGACCGAGATATCAATGGCCACTAGCCCAGAGCGCGGCAGAGAACCGCCGTGGGAATTCATGTGCTGCCTGTTTTTCTGCATCGTTCCAACTGGGCGTCATGTGCTGCATCTTTGACTGACACCGCCGCTAGCTAACCCATTGGCCTACGTTGGTCTAAGACCGGGTTAGTTGGTGTCATCAAGGACTAATCGCCTGTTTTTTAACTGCTCGCCACGTTCCTCCCTCTGCAGCTCTGCAGGGGACGGATCGGAGGGGCCGGCTGGTGGATCACGTGATGCAGGCACGTGACGCGCGCAGCAAGGGTTCATGCTTGCTTCGTGGGAATCATGGTGTCTTGTTTCACCTTCACCGGCCCTTAGCTAGTTTTGTTCCCCTGGACAGTCGTCCACTGCACGGGTTTGAAAGTTTGAATTGCATGGTTGCGTGAATATGTGTATATGACCGAGTCCGAGATGCATGTTCTCAACTCATGTTCATACGTGCTTTTGCAGGTCAGCAGCAACTCGATCAAACTGATGAAGCCAAAGAGTACAATTAGGCAAATTAGCTAGAAAGTCTGAATCCCCCTGGCACGATTCAGATTTCTGAGTCTTTGGATGAGATGGAAATTGGCCTAGTTATTACGCAGAGTCAGGGGACCGTTTGAACCAGAGAAGAAAAAGAAACTGCAAGTCAGAGATGGTGTGGTTTTGGAACATCAACAGCAATAGACTAATGTAGCAGAACGTGGCCCTGGCGTGGCGTGTGTGTATGCCCTGTGCGGTTGTGCTATCTGAAATCCTGAATAAACAAGGAGCCAGACGATCTGGATTCTTAAGTGCAGGATCCTCCGGCAAGCAAAAAACTGCAGCAGTGGTGGAGGCTTATTTGAGCTCCCGTATTCGTCGGGGTGCAAGTTGATGGCAGTTAAAAATGTCGATTAGCATTAACACTGAGCCAACGATTTTTTTTTTTTTTTTTTTTGAAGAGGAGCTCTGCAAGTTCCAGTGAGGCGCGTGCGCTGAGATGACACTCGATCGATGATCGATCTGGCAGTGTCGCCGGTCATTATTCGCATAGGGATCGGCGTTGACAGGAATAGATCCTGGGAGGTCAGGTCAGGTCAGGAGGGAAGGGTGGGAAGATGTCAGTGGGCCAGTGCCAGGTGGTAGCACACCACCTTCGATAGAAGTGTCTGGTTTTACACACAGAAAAAAAACTTTTATAACGATGGATGGTGTTCATGGTCGGTAGTTTTTCTTTAAAAATCAATCATCAGGCTGCGTGATGACCGCGTGGTTTCCGAGTTCCTTCCAGAGTTCGTAGGCGGAACCAAAGTCTGAACAACAGTGCTTTACAGCTTCTGGTGCATGGTAATTCACATTGTAATAGCAAACCAAAGTTCCCGAGAAGTCTCTCTTCTCTTCGTCTCTTTCCCCTTGCTCAAGAGGATCAAGGCGACAGAAGGCGAACCAAGTTTCCGGGCGAGCGATTTCGCCGCCTCCTCTCCCTCTCCGACGGTCGGCGGGCGTCGTAGATGGGATGGGCGGGGAATCGCCCGTGCGGCTGTTTATAGATTAGGTAGGTGTCTACTTAGGGTCTAGGTTTTGCCGGTCATGGCTTCATGGCGCGGCTAGGTTTAGCTTCGCCGTCGTTTAGCGGCGGAGATGGTGTCCGCCCGGGCGGCATCATCACGGCGGAGGAGCCGCGGTCTTTGGGGAATAAGGTTTCGCGGCCTTTCCTTCGCCCCCGATGGCGTACTTCTCCGGACTTGGAGGCAAGGTCGGCGACACATGAACAGGAGGCGGGCCGGTGCTTCTTCGTTGTCGCGCCTTCTTCGATGATGTCGACAACGGCCTCTCTTCTTCTTTTGTTTACGGAGGCATCTCGGGTTACGTGGAAGGGTGCCGGCCGGATCCGGCTCTTTCTCCCATCGGTGGCGGTGGTCACCGGTGGCGATGCGGATCTGGGAGCCGGAAGGATTAGGGCGCGTTCGGTCGACGGACGACCGCCGATGGCATCATCCCGTTCTCGGTGACGGGTGTCAATTTCGACTCCATTCAAAGGCTGTGTGCGACGAGATTCTTCCAGCTCATGGTGGCGCTCGGCTTCCTTGGGGGCGGCGACGCGATGAAGAAGTCGAGCTCTGCAGGGACACGAAGATGCCAGGGACCTCTTTGTTATTTTCCTCTTGTTTAGGTACCTTCGTGTGGAATGGCTAGGACAGGTGTCACCGTATTTCCAGTGTATGCGTCTGTATTTATATTCCATGCTGTACACTTTCCTTAACTGAAATACAGATGCGTATTATAAAAAAATCACATTGTAATAGCAAGAGGACGACGACGGATGAGAGCATCTGCATCTGCATCAGCGAGTTAGCAAAGATTCGCAGAGATTATTGCACAGGGCGCCAAAAAAGGCATAGGAGTCGTCATCAGTCAAGCGACCACCAACACAGACACAAGCACAGCTGTGGCCCGCGTGGAAGGCGTCGTGCCGTGCGTGCACGCCTGACAAATAAAAAATATATACAAGGGATACCGGGGGATCAGCCAGAGACAGCCATGGCTCATGGCTGGAACGTGAAGCTCTTTTTCCCGGCGGCCCGATCGGTACGGCGGCGTGCGGTGCCACCTTCACCGCCGGCGCCACGTGCCCCCCGGCCGGCCGGCAAGCGCCAGCTAGCTTAGCCAC
The DNA here is from genome assembly GCA_018135685.1 of Themeda triandra. Lineage (NCBI taxonomy): Eukaryota > Viridiplantae > Streptophyta > Magnoliopsida > Poales > Poaceae > Themeda > Themeda triandra. Next base: position 234,595 of record JAENPR010000957.1, on the reverse strand, counting down.
CTCTTGAGTCTTGACCTCTCCGCTTTTTCGACCGAGTACGGGCACGGACACGCGCAAACCTTTTGCAGGCCCGGCCCTGTTAAATTATAGACCGGAGGAACTATAAGCCATATGCCCTTTAATACAATCTCATCATACAACTTTAAAATTGAATAAAGAGGTAAGAGCCAATTGATCCCATTATCATTTAAGCATCATCATCTCTCCATAAATTACATGGGCATAAACTCCATCTAAAGAAAAAAAAAATGAGGTTATATATGCAAGAGTACCTAAAAATGGCATTCGACGGCCAAATTTTCTAGTGCCATACTAAAGTCAACATGATTGCTAAATCCCAAAATATAAAGAAGTAAAGAATAAAGATTGGAGACAATAAAAAATATAGATTAGAGGACTCAGCCGCTTAGGGCATTGTACTATCTCTGTATACGAGGAGTAGGATTGCTGAAACTGAAACAGAACAACCGAAGTGCCGAACAGGCAGTGGCCGCTCATAGCCACACTCGCACGTATCATGGTTCATGGATGGTTGATCCTCGCAGCCTCGCAGTTGCACGCATCGGAGTCGCATCCGCGCGACGGAAGGGCACGCGAGTCGTGGACGTGGAGTCACGGAAGGGCATATGAATGGATGGACGACGGATTCAATGCGAGGCTGAATACGTACAGTACTTACTATACCTATACTTACGTGTATTTGTCTACTGGCCTTTATACATTATCAATAATCAGCAGGGGAAGACAGTCTCTGAAGTCTGGGATGGGGAAACACTCATGCTCTCATTTAGGAGAACAGTGGACCCAAAAGGGATGGAGTTATGGTATGAGTTATCCAGTTTAATAGAGACAGTAACCTTATCCGATGAAGATGACCACATTATGTGGAGCTTCACTTCTTCAGGAAAGTACAGTAGTCAGGCACTTTATGCCATTATTACACATAGAGGGATTGTTCCCATGTATGTGAGCTCAATTTGGAAACTAATTGTACCTCTAGGGTCAGTTCTTTCTTTGGTTGCTCTCTAAAGACAAATTGCTAACTAGAGTGAATCTAGCCAAGAGGAAAAATTTAGATGATATTTCTTGCCTCTTTTGTGCTGAAACTGAATCTACTGTTCATTTATTCTTTGAATGCCTTGTTGCCAACCGAGTCTGGGAGCTGGTAAACTCTTTCTTTAACATTCAGATTGGTACAAACTTTGAGTCAGTTGCTAGTTTGTGGGTTTTGAACAAGAATCATGCTGTTAATGTTGTTTCTTCAGCTGTTTTATGGACAATGTGGAAACTAAGGAATGAAACGTATTTTCAGGGTATGGTGTGGATGAATCTGGGAAAGGTACTGCTAAGGGTCGCGAAGATGTTGGGAAGATGGCTGCCAATCCTCAAGGAAGAAACCAAAGTTCGTGTGCTGGAGTTCGTCAGGTTACTGGAAGCTCAAGCAAGCTCTCCGGATCGACTTTAGTGGATACAGGAGGAGACAGGCTCGTCATCAGAGTCGGCTCCATCCGCTGCTCGGCTTTCGGCTTACCACACAAGACCGGTTGATGCAAGTGCGGGCGAAGATCTCTTTTCTGTTACCGTCAATCCGGGTGTTGGTCTTTGAGCGCCGAGTCGAACTATTTGTCTGTCGAGCTTAGCTCGTTTTTACGTCGATCAGAACCTGTTTAAGCCGAGGGTCGTGCTTTTAAGCCACTTTGGAACTACAAACTGAACGATGTCTGCTTTTTGGTAATACAAAAGCGGGGGAGTTTCCCCTTTCTCTAAAAATATACTTACGTGTATTTGGGGATGGGCCCCCTTGGCCTCGAGGCCCAGTGCGGCAGCCCCGCTCGCACCCCCAGGGCCGGGCCTGCCTTTTTGTGCACGGGCATGGCACGGACGGCCAGCCGCGTGACCGATAACGTGACGGCGAAACTTTTCCGTGCCCTGATGATGTACGGCGCCGACAGGTTTACTGCCAGTAAATTACCTGATTAAGCAATCAGTTGGCTGTTAATACAAGTTAACTGGTAGCCGTGTCTGCTGAAGCTCAATTGTTACAGGGAATTGTTCTGTGAAGGGAGTTACTACTGCTACAGCATACAGGCTGCGGCTTTCTTCTGGAAACGGATAGGTATGAGATGAGGCGTAACCTGATGAGATGAGGCGTCTGATCTGAGTTGTTTTGTGCAGCGTATGATTGGATCACTGGACACAGATCTCTATTACGTACACAGGTGCAAGATGAGATCATGCGTGGACTGGGAAGCTGGAGGCTGGAGCGGGGCGGGGAGCAGGCAATTTAAAATCCGAGGGCATCCAAGTGCTGACGAGTAAGGCCTGCCCTGAAGCAGGCATCCAAGAAAGGGGATGAACATCTTCTGGTTCATCCAGCCTATATCATTATTATACCAACAAGGCAACAAGTGCTGACGAGGATAAGAGGATCCTGTTGGATACATGGATGCGCGCTACTGAATGTGAAGATGTAAATATCTGTACATCTGCAAAGGCAGAGGTAGGCAGGTAGCAATGGGGGGAAACCATCATCTTCCATTCCAATCTCAGTCTCAACAAACAATTCCTATCAGTTCAATTCAGATACCAAGAATCAGGCTCCAAAATGGTACACTCAGTTTCTACACCAAACATTAGCACTACTACCGAATTAGCACACATCACTGGAACTTCCTGACCAACTCGAGTTTCCGAGCCTGGAAGAACTTGCAGCGGCCTTTTCCACTTGATTCGATCTCCTCAGTCTTCCTTTTGAATCCAGTAAAGCCTAGGCTTGATAGCTTCACTTGTCGCTTGGTGCTTCCATTGCCATTCCCATCTTCGTCAACTTCATCAGATTCCCTTCGTACCATACCATGTGGCAAAACCATACTAGGAATCAGAATCATGTTTTGCAGTTCAAAAAACACGCTGATGATATTAGTTCAAGAATAGAAAGTACGGAAGCATAATAAAGGTTGGAAATTTGAACACACCATGTAACCTCAACTGCATCCTTGAAGAAGGCGTGCAAGTTCCCCAACTAAAACGAACTAAAGTTGGGAAGCCAAACACGGGGTGCTTGTGATCTTCTAACCATTGCTTAGTATCAGGGTCTGCACCATTAATTTGGACGTTCATTAATGAGGTGCTGTCATGTGATTTGAGTTTGGTAAAATCATTTATAGTGAGGAATCAGTTACCTCCTGGATATCCTGATCCAGTTTTCATGTGCATATTCAGAGCTGTTTCATCAAACACCCAGTTTCGCAAGGCTCTGTCCCTAGTGACCTGCAGTTGCACATCACAACTTCAGAACTGTGCAAGCCTATAAGGAAGTACTTAGACAAGGAAATTTGATTCAAGAAATTACCTTTTTGCAACTATACTTGCTCCACTAACAACAGGGGTAAAGGCTATCAGCCTTTTTGGCCACCACAAATTTGATTCCTGGAAACTTTTCTGTCAGCTTGATCCTATACTTTTCAGGATCTCCCACTGTATCTATATATACCTTTTCAAGGAGGAATATAATTACTAAAAATGTAGTGAATAGTCTTTACAAGGATAGCCACATGCCGCATAAAAAAAAGGCTTATTGAACTCAAAAACATATGCTCTTACTTCTGCCAATAGGACTCCCATGTCAAGCGCTTTTCTAACAAGGCCCATGGCAGAGTTATGTGATATTTCATTCAGATTAACTTTTGACCTGAAACAATGAGACTATAAATAAAGATAACAACGCAAGTTTGCAGTGTAATAGGTACAAAGGCCGGACATACCTTTTTAACATTTTAGCAGATAGATCTTTTGGGCATATGACATCCACTTCCCACCCAATAGAGCTATTGACCTTTAAACTTTCAAATAGCTCCTCTCTTTGTTCCTCCTTCAAGGTCTTTGAATCTGTTTGAGAAGACAAGATCAGTACTCTATGCTAATAGTTAATGTGTTAATAGCAAACTACTCTTGAACTCTTCCATGGCATATGGAAAGTAACATGTCCAACTGACTCTGCCACTGGAACATCATCAGATAGTAAGCATAATAAATACCATGGCAAACTCAAGATTTACCACCTCAAGATTGAATTCATGCAAATGTCAGTATGTATGCCACAGATAAAAAGGAGATGTGTCAACAATCAACTCTAAGATGTCAGAAGCGGGCGGGCTTAACAAAAATTGAAAAAGAAGGGTTTGGTAGTTTGCTACAAGACTAATGTACATGGAAGCACCTGCAACTCATGAGTTCATTGAAAGGGACTAGACAGGAGAATATTTGGCAGACAGAGGAAACAAGATGATAGCCATTAGCAGCAGCTAATCTTGTCTGGAAAAATCACGATGCACCCAGAAAACTCCATCTTCCTGCTTCGTACCCATGTTTGTCCACAATTTCAAAAGCTCATAAACATAGGCATCAGGTGTTTAAAAGATATGCTAGCTTCTATCATGCCAAATGAACCAAAGTGGTTAACTACTGCCAGCATCTACTTAATGAAATAAGTCGTGAACACAAATTGAACAAGGTTGCAAATTAACTTATCAAAGATTATGTGTTATAACTTCGAAGCTACCTGATTTATCTCTCTGACACAGGCTCAGTCACAGTCACAGAATAATTCGGTGTACAATTGAAACTAAGTTACATACACATGAATGTAATATGTATCTGTAGAATTAAAACTACTCTGAGCTGTGCATTGAGACTAACACAAGAATAAAGTAAATCAGCTTCAACAAGTAGATGAATAAGAAGTGAGTGAAGAAGACCTGCGAATTTGAGAGTGGCAAGAGTGTTATTGTAAGAGCGTGCGCAGTACATACATCCATACACCATAGGACCTGCAGGAGAAGTAATAGCAAGTGAATTTTGGAAAGACTCCATCTCTGCTCAAAACATATAAATCAGCGTCCTGCTCATGACATTTCGCTGGGGAATGTGTTGAAGCCAACTTGAACTTCAAGCAACATTGCACATTTCCATGAGTGTTCGTCCTATTTCACGTTTGGCCTACTGAATATTGTACAGTACAAAAAACTAAAAAAGGTTTGAAGCAGCATTGCGTATGAACCGGCCAGAAGAGAGAGAGAGAGAGAGAGAGAGTTTACCAAGGACGGGACCACGGCCAGCCTCGTCGATCCCCATGAGGCAGGGCTCCTTGGTAGCCCACTCCGGCACCGGCGCCGCCATTTCCACTGCGTTAGGGCAAAGGAGAAAGGGGAAGCGGATTAGAGTTGGAGGTCGCTGCTGCCAGGTTAGGAATGAAGCAGGGAGGGAAGGAAGTGGGAACCTTGCTGCGGACGGGCAGGCAAGCGTGACGCGAGGCGGTGGCGGTGGCGGCGGCGGCGGCGGCGCCGGGCGTTGCTGGAGTGCCACCGTCGGGCGTCGGCGGCGTCCGCTCCGAAGCGTACCGGGCCGGGGTAAGAATGGGAAGTGTTAGCCCACAAAAGGCCCATCTACCAGTAATAATTGGTCCGTGAATGCCACGGCCCACGGAGAAGAGAGAGGAGACAGGGGAGTTCTGGTCGTCTTCCCCGGCGGCCTCCCACGCCCGCACAGCCACTGGCCGTGGCGGAGCGGCCCCTCCCGTCCCGCATGGATTCGCGCGTTCCTGGCCGGGCGAGGTCGACCACCGGCAGGCGGCAGCCGGCAACCGCGACCATCATTTGATGCCCCTGGCATTTGCGTTTGAGGTTGGTGCTCTGCTGCCTTTCCTTTTGTTGCTAGGGCTTGTTGGTGTTAGCATTCTGCGTGTGAAAATTGTCGGGCTGTTAGTGTTAGGATGGTGTGATCTGTGGAAGTGTGCATTGCTTGTGGTCTTGTTTCCGTCATTGTGTTGTTGTGGTTGCTCTAGGACTGTTGGAACTTGGGAAGGACACCATGTAGGCTTAGACATCATATTGTTATAGGGAGGGAGGGAACCAAACTGAAACTGAACAATACTGACTATGCTGGTAAGTTAAATCTGAACACCACTGGGTCATAAATTGCCCCCCTCTCGCAGCATTTGTGTTTGAGGTTGGTGCTGTGCTGCCTTTCCTTTTGTTGCCAGGGCTTGTTGGTATTAGCATTCTGCGTGTGATAATTGTCAGGCTGTTAGGATGGTGTGATCTGTGGAAATGTGCATTGCTTGTGGTCTTGATTCCGCCATTGTGCTGCTGTGTTTGCTCTTGGAGTGTTGGAACTTGGGAAGGAAACCCTGTAGGCTTAAACTGAACAATACTGATTATGCTACTAAGTTAAATCTGAACGCCACTATTTCATAAATAGCCCCTCTCTCGCAGCAGTAACAGTAATCTGAATTCTGACCAAAGAACAATGGTACTTCATATCTTGTCCCATTCCAGATAAGAAAAAAACAGCAAACTCCATCCTACTTCCTCAGTTATCCTATCCACATATCCATGTTTTTTAATACTGACATTTCTATATGTTTCACAGTTCCACAAATGTTCTTGAATTAATTGATAGCCCAATGTTCCTGCAATTGAACTTGAGCGCCATAGGTTTTATATAAGAAGAGGGAAAATTGTACACAGAAGCCCATAGCTGTGAGCCTTTTCTTTTCACAGATTTACATACACAACTGTACAACTTCACTAGGATACAAACGTAGGCATACTAAGCAAGAGCCCAATGCTATTTTGGTGCACTCTCCATGTTCAATCGTTTGAACTAGGCGGTGCAATATTTCCACAGAAGGAATAAGGAAAATTGTATACAGGGCCTCATGACAGTGAGGCTTTTCTTTCATAAATGTACAGCACTGCACTCTTTGTTAGAACCTCTTCATTCTACTGAAGTTACACCTAGTCTGGTGGAGTACAATTTGCCACCTACAATATGTTCTCCTTTAACTACACCTGCACCTGCACCTGCAGGGGTTCAACTACGGTTTCCAGGCAGTACACCACCTCTTGGATGGTTGGCCTCAAGCCAGGATTGTGGTTGATGCACTTACAGGCTACTTCAAGCACATTCAGCATTTGGTCGTCGTGCCCTCTTCCTCTGAGAGAAGGATCCAAGACCTCAATGTCCTTTCCTTGAGACCTCATCTCTCTTACCCATTGGACAAGTTCCTTCGACTTGGTCAAAACCTGGACGGGCCTCTTCCCTGTGAGCAGCTCAAGCAAGACCACTCCAAAACTATATATATCACCTCTCAGTGTGGCCACCCAGGCCTGGCCATACTCAGGAGGAATGTAACCCAGAGTGCCTACCAGCTCTGTCGTGACATGTGTGTTGTAAGGAAGTATCAATCTTGCAAGGCCAAAATCAGCAACATAAGCATTGAATTCTCTGTCAAGTAAGATGTTGCTGGACTTGACATCACGATGAACAATGTTAGGGTTGCAGGTGTTGTGGATATAAGAAAGGCCCCGACCTGCTCCTTGTGCAATCTTGAGCCTTGTTGGCCAATCAAGAAATGAGTTGGCATTGTCCTTGTTGTGAAGCCAGTCATCAAGACTCCCATTCTCCATGAAAGAATATATGAGGAGCCTCGTGTTTCCCTGGATACAATAACCCCATAGTGGCACAAGATTCTCATGTTGTGCCATAGAGAGTGCCTCAACCTCTGCTGTGAATTCTCTTTCCATCAGACACATTTCTCCATTGAGTTTCTTGATCGCAAGCTTGGATCCACAAGGTAGCTCAGCCTTATAGACTAGACCATTACCTCCACAACCAATAATGTTCTGCTGATCAAAATTATTTGTGGCCTTCAAGATGTCATTGAATGTAAGATTGTTTGATTCTCCCTTTCCTCGAGGTACCATCACCAAAATGCTCCCCTTTATCATATCACGCAGGTTCTCTGAAACAGAGTTGAATGAAGTTGCTCCAATGTCCCTGTTGTTGCTGCTCTTGTTTCTGTCAGCAGATTTTGTGCTTCTGACGAACAGAATAAGACGTCCCAGCAAGAAAAGCATGGCAAGCCCACCAAAGAACACACCTAAGGCAAGTGCAAAGATGGTCTTCTTGTGCCTCCTTTTCATTGAGGATGGAGGTTCTTCTGCCGGGTCACAATGGGCACTGAGCATAGGACCACATAGCTTGGAATTTCCAATGTAGCTAGAATTTGTAAAGGTACTAAACTGCCCTCCAATTGGAACTGGCCCTTCTAGGTCATTGTTAGACACATTGAACCAAGCAAGGAAGTGAAGATTAATCAGTGCAGTTGGGAGTTCACCTGTGAGCTGGTTATTTGACAAGTCTAGCGTTTGCAGGTTTGTGAGGTTGCAAATTTGTTGTGGTATTTCTCCAGATAAGCTGTTGGAGCTAAAGTTGAGGACATTGAGCACTTTCAGCTGACCAATCCCTTGCGGAATTATGCCTGTCAAGCTATTATTGCATAGATTTAATACATTGGGGAAAGCATTGAGCAAACGGTATTGACGTGATGTTGTCCAAAATACAGGTAACTCAAGGAACTTCGGGTCCAATTTGGCAGCATTCTTGTCAGATTGTAGCATTGGCATCTCCATCAATTCAGGTGGGATATCCCCTGCAAGCCTGTTGCTTGATATGTCCAGAAAGAAGAGGAGTTCCAGCCTGTTAATCCAGGATGGTATTGTTCCAGTAAGGTGATTGTATGATAGATCTAATATCTCCAGTTTTGTGAGTCCTGATATCCAAAAAGGGATTTCCCCAACCAATGGGCATGCATCTATGGTTAGGACCCGAAGATTCTCAAAACCATCAATTGCTGCATCCTGTGGCATTGTTTCACCTTTGAAGTTGGATCCAATTAGCAGGGAGGTAAGGTTCTTGCATCTGTTGAGATTCTGAAGTGCATCTGTGATATTTGTAAATGAATTATTGGTAACTGAAAGGAAGGAAAGGTATCTGAGATTGGCTATTCTTGGTGAGAACTGGCCTTGAAAGTTGTTGTAAGCCAACCGCAAAGCAATTAGATTGTTGCATGCATATATGCTTTCAGGAATTGGTCCATTGAATTTGTTCAGTGAAAAATCTGCAGTCCTCAGATCCATCTGGGTGAAGTTAACTCTGCTAAGATCTCCCATAAAACTATTGTTTCTGAGGGTGATATACTTGAGGCTTCTGCAGTTACTTAAGGCCGATGGCAGCTCTCCAGTCATCAGGTTGTTGTCCAAGTGGAGCTCCTCTAATCTTCCCAGCTGCCCAATAGTATCTGGCATCTCTTCTCCAAGCCCATTTGACCCAAGGTCAAGGAAAATCAGATTACTGAGTTTGGCTAGGCTGGAACCATCAAGTGCCCCTTGCAAATTATTGTTTGGAAAAGCAAGGTGCTCCAAGGAGGTAGCATTGAACAGTTCATGTGGTAGACCTCCAGTAAGGTTGTTTTTGCCAGCCTTGAGTACTGTCAACTTGGAACAATTGCCAAACTCTGGGGAAATAGTGCCACTGAAGTCATTTAAGGAAAGGTCAAGTATGGCAAGTGATGGGGAGTTTATGCAAATAGCAGATGGCAATGATCCTGTAAAGGTGTTGTTGCTTGCATTAAGAGCGACAAGACTGTTCATCACTTGCAGTGTTGTGGCTGGTAACTGTCCTGTAAAGAAGTTACTTGAAATATTCAGTACCTTGAGAGGAAGGCCAGAAATTGGGGGCTGACGCTCTTGCAGAGGACCAGATAGGTCGTTGAAGCTGACATCCAGGATGATGATGCTGCTGGAGAATACCAATTCCGCTGGCAGACTGCCGGAGAGTGAATTGCACGACAGGTTGAGGTGCAGCAGCCCTGTAAGATTGCTGAGAGATGTTGGGATCTTCCCTTTGAGGCCTTTAGAAGGCAGCAAGACATCCGTGACCACGCCACCGTTGCAGGTTATTCCTTCCCATTGGCAGCAGTCTGTGCTGTTGGCCCATGAGATGTTGAGGCCACCATTGCCATCCAGCGAGAGACCATCTCGGAAGTCGATGAGGGAGCTCTTCTCTTGCTCTGTACAGGAGCTGGCAAGAGAAGCCCAGCAGAGGAGGAGTACCCAGGCAATACCAAAGAAAGGCACAGGTAATTTGGAGGCGCTACTGCTGCTGCATGGCAAATTCAGTGACTGCATGATTCTCTCATGAAACGTCCTGCTCTTGCAGAGACGCTGAATTTGGATGTTGGGCTCTGACAAGAAGAACCAGAGGTCTTTCTACGACAGCATGGAGGAGGAAGAAGCAGCAGCTAGCATGGATGAGGAAGAAGCAGCAGCAGCTGTTTGTTCTTTCTGGTGGTGTTGAACTTTCCTCGTCTTGTTCCCCGAGGATGAATGGCAAAGGTATATGATGCAGAACCATCCAAGTCAGTTACTTACACGTTTGCCACCACCAATTTTTTCTTAAATACAGACCCCAGAGAGGAAAGGGAAAAAAATCAGAAATACTTTTTCTTGCCCAGTTCACATGTTTGACGTTTTGCTTGGGTTGCTACAACTCTACGTGCAAAAGTCCAACTTCCCTGTAGGAAGCCTTAGTTGTTATCCTTCTCTAGGTCGTCATCAAACTTTGGAAGTTGCCACAGAATATTTTTTTTTGGAGCCCAGGTTGGTATTGAATATTGCACCATGATGACATAATTTATTGCTGCATATATTCATGCATATCTTCTGAATCTTTTATGCTACTCTTAAGTCTTAACTGTTAAGAAACCAAACCATGTTCTTTTCTTCACCAACCTCATATCAAATGGAAGTTTTTGCTGCATATATTGTATTGTTACTATATTACTCCTACATGGCTACATGTAAACCTTGAGAAGAAATCGCTTGACCGTCAAAAACTGTAACCGATGACAGTTAATTAAAATTCAGGGTATTTTCTTTTAACAAACAGACACTGCCCACTTTCTTTAACGTTCATTGCAATGTTCTCCTGACAGTTGTAAACCCTTTTTCCGGATCCATTTTGCAGAACTGGAAAAAGGCGAAAGCAACAGCCGATGAGGGCGCCGAAGATTCGCGTTTCCAATGGGCACTTCTGGAGTAAGTGGCAGGTGCATCGAAGAGCACTACTACGCACTTATCTTGATATACATATCTTTCGGCCCCATCTTGCACATATGTATAATCCGTAATAATCTTAAAAATGCTATCATTAACGTCGTGGTCAATGTGTGCGCAGTCTGTGGCTGATTTGAGCAGCAAGTGGATGGAGGAGGTCGTCAGGATAATAACGCTGCCGGGGCCGGCCGGGGTGGGTGGCCACGGCTGTGCCCGGCCGGGCCGTTTACTTTTGGTGGTCCGTTGGATTGGAGCGTCGGGTGATGTGTACGTCTGCGAAAGAAATGCGTCTCTGCTTTGCCTTGCCCTACAGCGTAGTGTCTCTGTCCAAAAAAGAATGCGATTTTATATCTGCTTAAGCTTAATAAATTATATTAAGCTTAACCGAATTTTAAAAATTAGCGTCAACATATATGAATTCAATTATGGCGTTATTTTGTGACAAATCTTATATTGTTTTTTATGCTATAAATATTATTATTATTTCTTCGTATATAAATTTGGTCTAGTTTGACTTAGCACCGTTCCAGAACTTGTGTATGGGAGTGAGTAACTCTAGGAAGATGACCTATGCATCTATGGATGCATCATCATGACAAAAATATTGGGAGGTAACGTGAGCCAGGACATGGTCAGATGGGCAAGCCAGGTCATCGCCGTGAGACGTGCATAGCAGACTTTTATTGTTTGTTTTCTTGTCAATTCTAAGTATTCTATTCTATCTATACTGTATGCCTAAAGTTTTAGGACGTGCTGGGGGATTACAGGATCGCTAATCACCCCATGTGGCTTTGACTGCCAACAGAACAATTCCTGCGATGATCCTGACGGATCGGTCGATGATATGATTAAGCATGATCTGCAGAACTGGTAGACCATTGAGCCATGAGCAACGACTTGTTACAGAATGATAAACACAGATATTTTTGCTGGTGCACACAAAACACATGTGCTACAGTGCTAGGCTGGCTCGTATAAGGCAAAAGGTGTACATACTACATAAGACTGGTCTAATTCTTGATGCTACTTGTGTGTATTTGTTCACTCTTCGTTCATTGCCTGTCAGTATCGTGCAATTCACATCACTTGTGGCACACAACAATGCAAATGCGTTGCAGGAAAGACTAGTCAGAGGCGTACATGGTTTGCATACACGTTTGCTACTAGCTCGGCGAAGACCAACCGTATATATGTACATGGAAATAGTACAAGAGGACAAAGAAAAAATCGCCGGCGTGTAGACCGGGTCTTTGGAAAAGGTACACATAGATGAGTATCTCGCGTTGCTTCCTGCATTCACACTACAACACCGGACCAATGTGGACAGAAATAAAGCTTAATCAGGTGGATTGCATCAAATCAAACGTTGAGTCTCGCTTGATTGGTGGAGCTCGTTGAATTTGAGTTCTGCGCCTGGCACTGATGGTATTTCTGATTAATTACCCTTTCAGTGTCAAATGATGCATTCTCATTAACAACGGGCATCTATGATGACTTTACAAATTTTATGATCTGAGTTATTCGTAGGAGTAGTTGAACATTTATATTTTACCTTTGTGGCGTCTATTCGGCTTATGGTTTTTGTGGCGATAAACCGACTATGTTATTTTATTGTGAGAGAAAAAGCATTGTATATCGGCTGGTTGTTTTGTTTGAATGTCCAATGGTTGATTGTGCAAATGTATACTTTGTATATGTATGTGAACGTGACTTATATAAAAAAATATATATAGTATATGACAAGGTTTAGCCAATTGGATTGGATGGAAGTTGAGGGTTTAGGTGATGCATGGCGCTGTGGGTGCGTCCGGACGCTGACGGCTAGCTGTTCTTGTCGTTGCCTTGGGAGTGGCAACTATTTTAGTGACGTGTCCCTCTCGCGTTGCGTACGCTCTGGTAGCGTAGAGGTAGCGAAGACGTATGAGACGAAGGAGAAGAGTTGACCTGACCACATGATCCATCGATTACCCCGGCCAAGCTGGTTTGGTTGGGAGGCCGCGACGGAATTGAAGAGTAGTCCAGGGTGGGATTGGATCACATCAGCAGCCGTCTCTGTCCTGATGGACGGCTCTGCGCGTGCGTTCGTGCAGTCGTGCGGTGCACCGCAGTGACCTGGTGGATTACCAGTAGACAAGGCGATGAGTGATCTGCCGTATCATGCAAGCACCAAGAGTTGCCGGGTGAATGGTTTGCCTTTGCCCACAGCACACGCTTGTGTTATTCGACGGAGATGGGTTATGATTGCTTATTAGTAGTGGTACAAAAATTCCACTTGCTGTGGCCACTAAACATAAACAAGCCACTTATAATCAGAAGGATGAGAATTCGGTCAAGATCTTTCATCATGCATGTATGCATTCCTTCTTCTTTTTTTCAATGCATCGAATCCTTTGGCACTAACTAGGTATACGATGGGCCTGTTTGTTTCAACGAAGTTGCATAGTTCGACTAATGGTTTATGTGGCTGATAAGCCGACTGATGTTGTTTGTTGTGAGAAAAAATACTATATCATGGTTGGTAAGCCGGACTAATAAGTTCGAGCGAATAGAAATGCCTGAATGTGATGCTTGAACAGAGGTGCCCAAGTTCGTCTTCCTAGCATAAGCAAACACTCCTATATTTTACACAAGTAGTTTTCTCTGACGTAGAGCATAAACATAGCTTGTGATTAAGGGGAGCTAGCTTTTTTGTTAGGTGGTACGTTCCCCTCATGAGAAAATCTATATGTGCTCAACCAAACACGCCCTACTATTTATGTCACGGAAACCCATTTGGATGGTCAACTAACTGTACTTGCGGCAGAAGCTTGACACACGGTTCATGCACCACGCGAAAACATATGCTGCCGTGCGGTTTCGCTAGTTTTAATTTCACATGGTCAAGTCTCCATCGTGTGTGCAAAGTCACAAACGTGCTCGGTCATCCCCGTCATATATATATATATATGCTTGCATTTCTTGCATTGTCAACATCTTGGGCGAGAATGGTTTGTTTGTTTGTTTTCGGTTGGTACTTGGCATTAGGTTTAGGTGAGGTGGTTTTGACAAGGGTTTAAATTATTTATTTACTACTCCGTACTGACCTAGTAATCTAACCCATCACTTTCCTTGACTTTGCTCCATGTTAAATCCCATTCCCATGCAATGTAATTAATTACCGCAGTTATTTTTTCCTTCACACAAATCAGTGAGCTTGGTGAAGTAGTCCAGTCAAGAACTAAAAACCTTGTAACGTTCACATGCTGCTCGCATGCATTGTACTCTGCTTTCCTAATCTTAATAAATGCAAGCCAGTAATGGATGGAATTTTCGAAAAAGGTATCGCTTTGCCACATCAAAGCATGATTTAAAAATTGATTAAAAGTTTAGTATAGTTGTAGTTTAGTAGTTAATAGCTAGCTTTTGTTGCTTAGCTAGTTTAACTCTCTAGTGTAGCTAATTTTATTGGTAGCTCTTGTGTGGTGAAGTCCTCTAGTTATAGAACTCAATTGGTACTATAGTTGTATTAGGCTTGCTTGGGTGAAATAGGGCTAGAGAAAACTGTGGCTATTAAGATTTGTTGTTTTACTAACTACTTTGCTCTAATGTTTTGTGAGCTTGTAGAGAAAATTTTATATGTTATTCACCCACTTCTCTATCCATCTTAGAGCATTTCCAAGAGACATTCAAAATTTCACATTCCATATCTTCATTTAGCTAGCCACTCCATAAAAATTCTCTCGGTATAATTCAACACACTCCAATAGACTAGCCATGTCTCACACTCCATATTCTATCAAAGGAGGAGAAAGGAATAGAATTTTGGAACAACACAAATATGAAACTATAGGATGGCTTATTGGCAGTGAGGCAGCTAGGTGCACAGAGAGTGTGGCTGGAGTCGGATTGCCAAGAATTGATCAAACTTTGGCATGGGAGACAACCAGCGTTCAAGCATTCTACCTCTACTGAGAGATATTCGGGGCTTGAGTTTATTCTTTGAGGAATTTAGATTTACTTTAATTATGGGGTTTGAATTTACTCTTTGAGGAATTTAGATTTACTTTAATTAATCAAAATTGTAATAGGGTAGCTCATACTCTTGCAAAGCAGGTTACGGGCGAGACAAGCCGGGTGGTGGCATCAGATACCGGCACATGTTTCGTCGCGCCTAACTATTGTTTGTAATCTTGGTATTATACAGTGAATGAAATCCCTATTGTCGCAAAAAGAAGTGTCACAAACGCTAATATAGTTCTAAATTGAAATTTACTTTTTGACTTTTTTGGTGTATGCATTTTCTTTATGTATCTGACATATTATTTATCTAGGTATATAGCAAAACGCATACACCAAAAAGTCAAATCGAACTACAATTTAGAAGAGAGTAGTTTCTTTCGGGACGGAGGTAACATTCCAATAATCCAATGGTTATCTCATTACTTGGCCAAACCCATCTAATATAACCGATAATAAATTCCCAAATGACTATTTATTTCATACACCTTCTAGCTAGTCCTTCGCCAGCTAATATTTATATGTCAGCTACCAAACAGCTACTACTATTACTAGCAGATGCTAATGGACATACCTGTCCTGACACTCCAAACCGTTTCAGGTTGAGACCGGCCGGAGGTCTACGGTGCCTGCTTCACCGGTTAATTTACATAAGCTGGCACGTCACGAAGCGGCTGACCTCCATTTGCTGATTACATCCAGCTCCTACCAACTCCTTGAAACTGTTGCCTCGTTGCTACCTCAGCTCTCGTCAGGCGTCAGTAGCCCTGTTCGTCGTTCAGACTTTGATTGCAATAGTTCTTTCATTTTTGGAAAAAATAATTGCAATAGTTTTTGCCATTAATCCTGAGCCTGAATTCAGAGTCCTCCATCTCGCTGAACGACTTGCACGCATGGCGACGAGTCACACTCAGACAGTCAGACTGGGGCAAGTAAGCCGGTCGGCCATATCAGACGATGTGCAGGCGTATCCCTGCAATATCCAGGACCAGTTCTCCTGGGGCCCTGCTCCTTCTTGTCCTTGTCGAAGCTTCAGGTTCAGGATCAGAATTCAGAAAGATGGAGATACAGTGCCTATTGCTAGATTTCTCTTTGCTGACTGTCTTTTTTCCAACGAACACGAAGGGGATTGACATGCCTTCTTGTTCTTGACAAGTTCGTCGTTGGGCTGCCGGATCAAGCCGTCGACCTTGATCGGTCAATATAAGGGGCTCCGCGGCGTAGGTGTGTGTGGATTTTGTGAGAACAGAACGCCCGGCCTTGTCTTTTCTGGAACGAAAAAGGTGAGACCTGATGGCTACTTGTATTGCCACATGGAGAAATGGCTCAAAAAATCAGCATTGGATGGTGATTTGGATTTTGGAGGGCCTTTCAGAAGGATTTGATTGACTGTTCGAGGAAATGCCTGACGAGCAGTTGACGTCTTTGAAGAGCGTGGATTTTTCTTGTTTTTTCTGTGTCCTCGATGTACACCAACCAAAATTCAGGGAATGAAATGATCTGCAAAAACTCATATTCCAAAGCTAAAGGGGTGTTCAGATCAGCTTGCTGCAATTTCTCAATTGGCAGACACTTCAGCTGCCTCAACCAACGAGTGGAAAGGGAACGCAGCTCCGGTTCGAGGGAGAAAAACAGGCCGGCCCACTAACAATTCATGACATCATTTTCAGGCGCAATCTTAAGGTAGCCCACAGAAAGTTCTGTCTGCATTCAGATCTGGCCCAGTTGCCAAATTGAAGCTTCTCGTGTGAATCTTCTTAATAAAAATCCTGCACCAAAAAAGGCCATGGAAGAATTCTGCAAAAAGGTCTGCATACTGTTCTTGGCAATGCTTAATATGAAAGGGAGGTTTTCTTGACTAATGATTGTCTAGAGTTCGAATTAGGTGACATCAAAGAATTGGCGACTGTCAATGCCCGATTGATTTCATGGGTTAACAAAAGAAAAGAGAATTCAGAAGTTAATAGGATTGACAGGGAGAAGGCAGAGGCGAAGAAGAGGAAGGGTCTACCTGTGGAATATTTTTGCAAAAAGCTTATACTTGCTAAAGAAAGGTCTCTTCTTCTCCATCCCTCATGATAAACTTGGCGTTGGAACTGGTGACTGTAGCTCCTGTGAGGATGGAAACCAAGTCGGTCATGAAAACAAGAATATTAGATACAATGTTCATGACATCCTGTATATTAGGCCTGAATTTTTCTCCCAAGGGGCTGTGAGATCTATACATGGCTGGAAGAAACGTGAGCCTAAAGCCTTATGCTGTTTTGCCATGTATTGAGCATCCATGCTTCTAATGCTGAAAATGGTGAGACTTGATGTGCCTTATGCTCCTAATGCTGAAAATAATTTAGATTAACTGATCTTATCTTTCCATGATGTTGAATCAGCTTCCACCCAAAGTTAAACTCCTGTCATTGATAAGAAAGACACTGCTGCTTCCAAGAAGAATAAAGGAAAGCAAACTTGCGATGATGAGCTAGATCGTAAAAAGAAGGATTGCAGGTAGCTGGTATGCACTTGTCATGCAGATTTCAGGATGGGTTGATGGGAACACCTTGATTGCCACAACTGTTTACTTTCAGATCATACAATTCTATAGGTGTGGCAAAAACAAAATGGTCAATTGAATATGAATATCCTGCTGGGGAAGCATTTGGTGAAAATCACTCAAAAGCAGCAGTATTCATGGAGAAATGCAATGTCATTTTGAAGTATGTTGATTCTTTATCATGGATATGCTTATTTATTTATTTGAACAACCAATATGTTTATGTATTGCGTTGCAGGGCAACGATGGATAAGTGTGGTGATGCTGATGATTTCATCTCTAATTGAACTATCATCAAAACTTTCTGATGAGAAAATTAAGAATCTGCCTGTGCCTGGCAAAGTAGAATTCATAAATGGTGGACCTCCATCTCAGATATGTCATTTTCTCTACCGAGGAAACATTATATGCTTGTTTGATCTTCTAAAAAAATTGCACAACTTTCCCTGTGCATCCTTTTATGCAGGGGTTCTCTGGGATGAAAGATACAGTCGAAGCCTGTGGAGCAAGGTTCAGTGTGAGATGATCCTAGCATTGCCGCCCAAGGTCTTTTCTTTTAGGAAACATTAAGAACTTTGTTTCATTCAACGAAGGCCAGACCTTCAGACTTATATGACACATTGGAGCACCTTTGGAGCAAACATGGCAAATAATTTGGCTTAAGCATGCCGCAAAACAAAATTGCTCTTTTCCAGTACTGATGATCACATATCATTATACATACAGAGAAACAAATAACATAATTACATTAATAATGGTAATCAAAGAACAAGGCCGAGTCCTAAATCAGCTGAAGAGAAGGAAGCAACGAACGCCTAACGACTGTGGAGGTCCTACATGCTGCTAGGCCTCTCCCTCGTACGATCTTCCGTTGCTTCTGCACAAACATCTTTACTGCCACCTTGTCATCAATCTTCTGAATGAGGTGTTGACGCTTCATCCTGTCGGCTTCGTGGTAACCCTCGCGCAGCTTGCGCTTTGTAGCCTCCATCTTCTTGCTCTCGGCGACGTCTGGCTTGGTCTCACTCGTCTTTGCTGGTGGAAGATACAACTTCTTCTTGGGTGCCTCGGCGACGGGGACGGTGGTAGGACGCATCTTCGCCGGTGGTATCTGCAGCTTCTTCTTGTGCACCTCGGCGGCGGCGATGCCAGCGGGAAACTTCTTCTTGTGTACTTGGACGGCTGTGGTGGGAACAGCAGATCGACGCGTGTTTCCATCAGCGATCACAGTCGACATGCTCTGGTGTGGGATCCGATCACCAGAGAGCTTGCCGTGCTCCTCGATAGCTTCGTCGATGGCCGCACTCCACCCGTGCAGGACGTCGCCAGCGAGGGTGCGAATCCGGGCGGAGTCATGGTACTGAAGGGCGCCGACGACCTTCGCGAGGTCGGTCAGCAAGCCGTGTGGGACGGGCGCCACCCGCAGAGTCTCGAGCGCTTCCGCCATGGCGTCGTCGAGCGCGGCGCAGAGCTGCTCGGCCACGCCGTCGTCGGTGGCGGCGCGGAGCAGCTGGAGGATCCGGACCCTCGCGTCCCGGAACGCGGCGCGCAGGTGGCCGCCAACTGCCGCCTCGATCACGTCGTCGATGGCGCCGAACGCGCCGTAGAACGGCCTCCACCTTCGCAGCGGGGTCCCGCTCTGCTCGTTCGCCATAGTGGTGGACTGGTGGTGGCGGCGGATGTGGAAAAAGCTGGCGAGAAGGATCGGTGGATGAGGGAAAGCCGGCGGCGGGTTGGATCGGCGGATGCGAGCACTGGACGAGAGGACGCGGATGGAATTGGGAAATTGGTGTGCCTTTTTATTTTGCAGAACAGCCGATCGAATCCGACTCGAGTTCGTGTGCGTTCAAGCGTGAACATTACGCGTTTCTGCGAGAACATTGAATTGGATCGATCCGACACCGACTCGAGCTCGGCTAATCTGCGCGCGCTGCCGAGAACATGTAGAAATGAGAAATGCCGTTATGGGAGCCGCCGGGATACTACGGTTGCCATGTTCGCCGCCGCTAACCATGGCCGCCGTCACACGCTTGCACGAGAGCAGGCAGCAGCTCGGCTCGGGCATATTACTGATGTTATGACGCAAGCGCCCCCACTAAGGTAGCCTTCTGCAGTCCTGCTGGCTGCTGCTCCCCAAACCTTCGTCCCTTCCCACAGAGCCGCAGTTCTCAGGAAAACCGTGCGCGCCGCCGTGAACGCGAACTGCTCCGTCGCCGCGCTCTGCGCCGCCGCTGCACATGGCCATGGCCGGCCGGCCACGTGCAGACTCCGTCCGACCTCCTGGAACCCCGGATGCGCGAGAGTATAGGGCGGCTTGCTATCCCGCTGGCCACCGCCAGTGAGGACATGCCTGGGCGCCTGGCCAAATGGACACCCTGTGTGCCGTGCTCTGTTTCTTCTGTACATGAAGAGGAAGGTAGAGTGGGGATAGGAATACAAGGAAGAGAAGGGTTCCATTTGACAAAATGCAAGACAGAAAGAACGTGGGGCATGTGTTGCAGTGATTTTTTTTACAAGAAACACATTAATTAATATATTAGCAGCAAATTGCTGTTGTTAGCCTGATAGACTGAATGTTTACGTCTGTCAGCGCCAATATGAGTGGGCACTGATGTTCATGAGCTACAGATGAGCACACAGGTTCACATGGAACCTAAGATTGGGACATCGCAATGAAAACCTGGCGAGCTAAAATGTGAGCTTTGAGTCCTAAACAATCTTGCAGGTGGTTGCCTGACGCCGGTCAGCTGCATTCTTGAAACTCTGGTGAAGGTTTTGTTGAAAACAGTTGGCCTCTCAATGCAAAAGTGCATTTTAGTTCTTTTTTCCTGAAAATGACTAGATCGGCTAAAAGTTTATAAGATACAAAAGAAACCATAGAAAAAAAAATCCAAATATAGCACCGCGTAGGTGTGTGTTGATTTTGTGAGAACAGAACGCCGGCCTTGTCTTTTCTGGAACGAAAAAGGTGAGATTTGGTGGGTACATACGTATTCTGTTACATGGAGAAATAGCTCAAAAATCAGCATGGATGGTGATTTGGATTTTTCCTTTGAAACTTCCGGCCTTTTCATTACTCACAAGTTCAGCTAAATCTCACCAGATCCTCAACACCTTGAGGTACATCATCCCAAGTGATATCGAATTCACTCGGACAATTACAACCCAAAGCCAAAATGCCATGTGCTACTTTATTACAGAAACGATGACAAACACTAATAGAACAAGAAACAAATTTAGAAGCAACTAGATGCTTTATTTCTATGATTAGGCCACCCATCTTTGACAGACGGTAATCTTATCCC
The DNA here is from genome assembly GCA_018135685.1 of Themeda triandra. Taxonomy (NCBI): domain Eukaryota; kingdom Viridiplantae; phylum Streptophyta; class Magnoliopsida; order Poales; family Poaceae; genus Themeda; species Themeda triandra. Next base: position 213,788 of record JAENPR010000957.1, on the reverse strand, counting down.
TGCACTGCCTCCTTCACCATGGTTGCATCCGTTTCTATGCATACCTGAGCAATGCCCATTCTTGCAGTTTCCTTCAGGGCTGTTAGGAAACCCAGAAGTTCAGAATGGAAAGCATCAGTGAGGTATGTTCAGCGGCTGCACCGGCTTTCACCACAGCCGCTTGATCATCCCTAATGACGAAACACCACCCTCCAGTCCTTTCTTTGCATTTCAAAGCCCCATCGGAGTTAATGTTCAACACTCCTGGTGGTTTTAACCATCTATAAGTCTGACGAATTTCTGGCACGCTGCCTTCTCGGTTCAGTGCTGACGGCTGAGATTTTCGTTGTCTGTAAGTTGTCAGCCTAAAGAGCAGCAATAAAAACTACTTCCATTGCTGATCGTCGGGTTCCTTCTTCTCTGAAACTATTCCTTTCCTCCCACCAAAGCCATAGGAGCGTGATCACTGTTAATTTCATTTTCTCTTCCAGTTTCATTACACGCTCCATCATCTATAGCAGTGACATTTGCTTCAATTATCCTGTACCTCACAGATTCTAAATTCAATTCACGCCATACTGGTTTCATTTCCTTACATTTGAGTAACTTGTGCCCACCATCTTCATCAAGACGATTGCACATGCAGCACCGTATATCAATGTCCATCCCACTTCTTTTCAGGATCCTTCTAACAGTAAGCGTGCTGTGAAAGAGCCACCAAAGAAAGTGTTTCACTTTCGGTGGGCAATCCAATTGCCATAATTTTCAGTTATATTTGACAAAAACAGAATTCACTTATTTGGTAATGACTTGATATAACATCTAAGTAATGTTGTTTTAACAAATCCTGTATCCCAACCTTTTTCAGCATGTTAAAGTGTTGTGTGTTGTGTCTGCCTAGATTTATAAATCACTGCTTATGTATTAAATGATGCGCGCATGCTAGAAGCATAAGACGCATTGGAGCACATTTGGAGTGAACATGACAAACAATTTGGCTTTCAACATGCTGACAAAATTGTGCTTTTCGATTGCTCATGATCACATATCAATATACATATACATTAGTAATGGTCATCAAAGAACAAGACCGGAGCCTAAATCATCTGGAGAGAGGGAAACAATGAACGCCTGACGCCCGAGGAGGTCCTACTCCTACATGTTGCTGGACCTCTTCCTCGTGTGACAGGATGCATCTTCCGTTGCTTCTGCACAAACATCTTTGCTGCCACTTTGTCATCAATCTTCTGAATGAGGTGTTGACGCTTCATCCTCTCGGCTTCGTGGTAACCCTCGCGCAGCTTGCGTTTTGCAGCCTCCATCTTCTTGCTCTCGGCGACGTCTGGCTCACTCGTCTTCGCTGGTGGAAGATACAGCTTCTTCTTCGGTGCCTCGGCGACGGGGACGGTGATAGGAAGCATCTTCTTCGCCGGTGGTATCTGCAGCTTCTTCTTGTGCACCTCGGCGGCGGCGATGCCGGCGGGAAGCTTCTTCTTGTGTACCTGGCCGGCTGTGGCGGGAACAGCAGATCCACGCGTGTTTCCATCAGCGATCACAGTCGACATGCTCTGGTGTGGGATCCTATCACCCGAGAGCTTGCCATGCTCCTCGATAGCTTCGTCGATGGCCGCACTCCACCCGTGCAGGACGTCGCCAGCGAGGGTGCGGATCCGGGCGGAGTCGTGGTACTGAAGGGCGCCGACGACCTTCGCGAGGTCGGTCAGCAAGCCGTGTGGGACGGGCGCCACCCGCAGGGTCTCGAGCGCTTCCGCCATGGTGTCGTCGAGCGCGGCGCAGAGCTGCTCTGCCACGCCGTCGTCCGTGGCGGCGCGGAGCAGCTGGACGATCCGGACCCTCGCGTCTCGGAACGCGGCGCGCAGGTGGCCGCCAACTGCCGCCTCGATCACGTCGTCGATGGTGCCGAACGCACCGTAGAAAGGCCTCCACCTTCGCAGCGGGGTCCCGCTCTGCTCGTTCGCCATGGTGGTGGACTGCTGGTGGCGGCGGATGTGGGAAAAGCTGGCGAGGAGGATCGGCGGATGAGGGAAAGCTGGCGGCGGCGGGCAGGATCGATGGATGCGAGCGCTGGATGAGAGGATGCGGATGGAGTTGGGAAATTGGTGCGCCTTTTATTATACAAGAACGAGACGATCGAATCCGACTCGAGTTCCTGCGCGTTCAAGCGTGCGCGTGACGCGTTCCCGCTAACACATCATGAGAACACATGGTTTTTACCATAACCATTGTGTGGGCCTTTGTGTGATGAGTGATCGTCAACATGCCAACACAAGTCGTGTGTGTGTGAGTCTTACTAACCGTGGCACGCGGCCGTGTCAAACAATGGTGTCTCTTGGCTCATGTTGTCTGCGGGTGTCGAGCTCGGAGACGGTGGTCGACGGTCGGTGCGAGATCAAGTAGGGCGTGCCGTGCGACGGGCCGGGTGCGGTGAAGGCGGACGTGAGGCTTGGATCGAGGACTGAGGACCGGGTGGCCAGCCGTGGTGGGCGACAGTGGGACATCGACGAGCGCAAGTGTACACGGCGGGGGATGCGTATGGGCTACGCTACTCGCGGAGGATTTGGTGGTTTCGCCTCAAAACCATCGGCGGCGGGTTTCCCCGGTTTGCGCCTCAAAATCGGGGCGGAGGTCCCGATGCGGACGGACGACACGTGGCGGCATCGGGGAGATTGCTTGGAAGCAAGGCTACCGGTGAGGAGGCGCGGTGGCCGTCGGATCAAGTGAAGCCGAGTTGGACCCTTATGCCCCTGGCTAAGTGGTGTGGCTCTTCATGTATCCGAAGGCGAAAGAAGGAATGTAAAATAGTCCCGCCCCTATAAATAAAGGATGAGGTCTCCTTCCCCCTCACCTCTTTCATTTCCATTTCTTCCTTTAGGATTTTTCTTTCCCCTAGTTCTTTGTGTGAGAGAGAGGTCTGCAAATCTTCGATTTGTACTCGTACGTGTTTGGCAAGCGAGCGCCTAGACTGTTGTTTCCTCCGGGTTTAATCATGTGTCTGTGATTCTTTTGCTTCTTGTGTTCCCTATTTTGCTTGTGATTTACGTGGCTGATTTTTTTCGCATTTTGTTCTTGACTACGATATGAAAATCTGAGTTGGGTTCGAGCCATGATTTCCAAGGAATAGCTCACCAACATCATGAAGATCTCCGGTGCAAAATTTGAGGTCAAGTGTTTCTGATTTAATCGAGTTCTAATCGATTTTTGGTAGTCTTCTTTTGTGTTCTTCTGTTCTCGAGAGGAGCACGTGCAGACCTCGTGAGCCTTATCTCGTGCCTGCACAGATGGGAAGCTGTCTCTCCATTCCTTTGTCTGTGTGCCTGTTGTTCTGGTAGAAGGCGTCGGGGGACAGCAGTCCAATAGCGCCATCAGCACCGAGCACCTGGGTGCCGGGCGTGCTCCGAGCGGCGGCTGCTACTGAATCCCTTGGTTAGATGTTCGCTCTTTTCCTCATGGATTAATTTTGTGTCAAATCGATTTTTCCCTAAACCGCCTTTTCTGATTCGCTGGTGTGTAAACTAAAGTCGAGTCCTATGATCGAGGGGAGGACTGGTGATCTGTTTTGTCGATCTGGAGTGTGCGGTGATTTGTCTGGTTCATCACGTGCAGGTGCCGCCCACTAGCAGATCGAAGCAAGGAACCGCTGCCTGCGCTACTCTTTCCCAAGTGCCGTGCGTGCCTGTCCAGCTTGCCAAAAAGCTAAATTTTTAAGCACCACGGTGAGCATACTGCAGTACGTGAATATGCTCTTTTGCCTTGGAGCCATCGAGCCCAGTTCGATTGTTTGGAGCAGGGTGTGCCTGTCGTAGAGCTAGGAGACCTCCCGTGATTTTCTGATTGGTCAAAAGAAATTGATTTTTGCTTACGGGAATTGCTTCTTGATATTCTGTTTATCTCACATGTTCAGCTAGCAAACAATATGGCTCTGTGATTCCTTCGGTCAGTTACAGTTTGAGCCATTTGCTATCTCTATTGGTGAGAAACATGAACGAATTTTTTGGTGATTTTCTGCAGAATTTTCACTAGCTCGATTTCGTGTTTCGTGCACATGGCTTTGCAATTCGTGCTCCGATTCTCATGCCGTTTTTGCGTTGGGCTTCTATCGTCCCAAAGAATTTATCTAGGTACTCCCGGCACCAGTTGACGTGAGTATTTTAGATTTGGGATTTTTACTTCTTGGGGTTTGAGTTTGGGACAGTGGCCAAATATTTCGCGAGAAATTTGAGGCTCCCATTCACCCCCCCCTCTGGTCGCCGATTCCGGTCCTTCAATTGGTATCGGAGCCGGTTAAGGATCACTTCACCTTAATCGGTCCGTGATCCCCGAAGGCGACATCATGGAGAACCGTGGGCTTGGAAAGCCACCGCACTTCGATGGCAAGAACTATCCCTATTGGAAGATCCGCATGTCGGCGCATCTCCAAGGGATTGATTCGCGTGTTTGGGAGATCGTGAGAATGCGGACTACGTGGTACTTGCTGCCCGTGTTGACCAAGCACGGATCGACCAACACAAGGCGAACAACACCGCGAACTCGTCTTGTTTTCTCGCTCTTTCTATGGAAGAATTTGAGCGTGTTTGATTGTGCAACTCTCGAGAGATCTCGGTCTAGGCTGAAATATCATGAGGGTACGCCCATGTCAAGACCGGACTCTATGAGACACACAAGAGAGAGTACGAGAACTTTGTTCAAACTGATGGTGAATCTATTGATTCTTTGTTCACTCGCTTTCAAACCATCGTGAACAAGATGAGGGCAAACAACCCTCAGATGCCCTATGACGATCATCAGAGAGCGCTTAAGCTTCTATATGCTCTAGATCGGAGGGTTTGGGAAGTAAAGGTCTCGGCGATCATCGAATCGCCCGGCTATGAGACTCTCACTGTGGATGAGCTGTTCAGTAAGCTCAAGTCCACCGAGATTGACCACCGACGCAGGCGAGGATCGAAATCCGTCTCGCCCCTACCATGGCTTTGGTCTCGTGCAGGAGGTTCAAGTTCTTTGACTAACCCTTCACACGTGTCTTTTGCCCCGTCTTCTGCGGGTCTCGGCTACGGAGGAGCGAGATGGAGGCTCTTGGGGACGACGAGCTCGCCTTGGTGATTAGCCGGTTCTCACGGTTTCACAACAATCGTTTGAATCGCCGGCGTGGTATCACCAAGCAAGGATGCTTCGGGTGTGGAGATCCCGACCACTACGTCGCCAACCGTCCCAAGGCCGACAAGAACCACTACAACAACAAGAACGACTACGGCAAGCGCAAGGACAAGCACGAGTCCTCTCGCACCCAAGTACAAGTACAAGTACAAGGGAGGATTCGACAAGGAAGCCGTCAAGAAGAAGTACTTTGAGAAGCAAGAGGCAAGGCGGCGAGCTTTCCTCGCACCCTCGCCGATCTCGACGACGACTCCGACGGCTCTCCTCCAAGTGATGATGAGGCCGAGCGGAAGGTCGAGAACAAGTTCAACGGGCCGTGCTTCTTCGGCGACTCCAAGCTTGGAGGCTACGCACCATGGCACTCGACGAGTCTACCCCAAGCATTGAGAAGAACGACGACACCGAGCCCGAGGTAGAACAAAATCTCGAGTCCCTTGTCAGCTGAGGTTGATAACTTGACTACCACTTTGCTTAGTCAAGATGCTTTGCTTAAGCGTCTTTTCGTGAGAGAAAAGATTTCAAGGCTAAGTGGGAGCTTGCTTTGTCAAAGAGCTAGAGTCTCGTTAGGGAGTCTCAGTGCACATCTCGATGAGTCGAGTGTGATGCTTGTGCCATTCATATGGCGAACCTAGGCGATGTGCGGTCCAAGTATGTGGCTTTGGTAGATGAGCTTGATGAGGTTAAGGCTAGGTCTGTCTCTCGTGAGTCCTTGCAAATCTTGTGATGAGTGAAGTCGAGCTAGGTGAGAAAATGACTAGGATTGCCATGCTAGAGAAAACTAGTCAAGTTTCTAGATGTGCTTGTTGTGAAGCTTTGGAACTAGAACTAGACTCTTGTAGGCATGACAAGAAAAGGGCCGAAGAAGAAATCACAAATCTTCGGTCCATGCTCGGTTGGTTGTCTTGCGGTGAACCACAGCTTGGCATGATGATGAGTCAGTTCAAGAGGGGAACTGACACAACGGGATTAGGCTTTGCTACAGGTGGGAAGGGTGAAAATGTTTTTGGTAAGGTTGGTGAACACAGTGGTATGAGTGCATCTGAGAAATCCACCAAGCCTTCCACTACTCCCAAGTTGATCAAAATCACTCCACCACAGCCTAACAAGCCCAGTGTGAAAGATGGTGTGTTTGAGGAACCTCCCAAAGCTTCACCTCCAAAACAAGTGTGGACTCCCAAGCCAAACCACCTAAGGAACCCACTTGACACACTTCCCGACATCTCTATTAAACCCTCCAAAGAACAAGCAAACCCAAAGAGTGACCCATACCCATGAGAGAGTGAGTAAACCATCATCCAAGAGAGGGTGTATCACGTGATTATTGTCACCATGATGGTCACTTGTTTGAGTTCTGCTTTCGGAGGAAGAGATGAGCGGCATGAGTATGAGCTTTTCCATAACTCTACTCATGGTGTGTTTGCTCCACGTTTCCCGAGGCACGGTGCTAGGCCAAGAGGTGCAACACCTCAAGGACCTAGGCCTCAAGGTGTGAGACCACGAGGTGGTCGTGCCGGCGAGGTTCGGGTTTTTCTTATGACCTTGGATCTCGTGACCGTGGCTTTCGTCTTACGGGATGAGCGGACCACATTTTTCTCGTCGTGGTGATCGCTCTACTCAAATGGGACATGGCATGCATGATATTTTTGTTAACACTTCTCGTGGGCGAATGAGCCAACACTGGTTTTCTCCTCAGTTTACTAACCCCAGTGTTGGATCATTTGCTCATCCCATGTCTCGCCATTAATGCAGGATGAAGGGCTGGAGAACACGTGGCTAGTTGATTCCGGTTGCTCTCGACACATGACCGGGAACCCAAAATGGTTCTCCAGCCTCACCCAAATGAAGTGTAGTGAATACATTACATTTGGGGATAACGGCAAGGGTAAAGTGCTTTCACGTGGGTCCATCCGTCGAATGAGAACTTTGTGCTTAAGGATGTGGCCTTGGTTTCAAATTTGCACTTCAATGCGCTTTTGTTTCTCGGCTTCTTGATGACGGTTTTGAGGTTCGATTTAAGCCAAGACTTTGTCGTGTTCTTGATGCTCGGGAGAACCTCGTTTGCAAGATTGTGCCTTTTGGGAAAGTGTTTCGTGCTGATTTTTCTCGCTCATTTGGTCTTTCCCGCCGTTTGATGGCAAACTCCTCCTCGAGCTCGGAAGTGGCACCGCGACTTGGTCACTTGAGTTTCGACTTGCTTGCAAGATTGAGCTCACTTGATCTAATTCGGGGTTTGCCCAAGCTCAAGTTTGAGAAGGATCTTGTTTGTCATCCGTGCCGTCACGGGAAGATGATTGCAGGCTTCTCATCCTCCCGTGAACCAAGTGATGACCAAGGGGCCCGGCGAGCTTTTACATATGGACACTGTAGGTCCAGCTCGGGTCCGGTCAGATGGTGGAAAGTGGTACGTGTTGGTTGTGGTTGATGACTTTTCTCGCTATTCGTGGGTCTTTTTCATGGAGAGCAAAGATGAGGCTTTTACTCATGTTCATGACTTGATCTTAAGGTTGCAAAATGAGTTACCAAAGCATGCCATGCGAGCTATTCGCGGACAATGGCACCGAATTCAAGAATACTCATTTTGAGACTTTTTGTTCATCCATAGGTCTTGAACATCGGTTTTCCTCGCCGTATGTCCCACGGCAAAATGGGATTGTTGAACGCAAGAATCGGACCCTTGTTGAGATGGCCGGGACGATGCTTGATGAGCACGGACTCCTAGGCGCTATTGGGCCGAAGCGATCAACACGGCTTGTTATGTTTCAAATCGCATCTTCCTTCGAGCTTTTATGAAGAAGACTTCTTATGAGTTGCGGTTTGACCGCTTGCCCAAAGTGAGCCATTTTCGAGTGTTTGGTTGCAAGTGCTTTATTTTAAAGAAGGGAAACTTAGACAAGTTTGAATCAAGATCTTCGACGGGATTTTCTTGGTTATGCATCTCATTCGCATGCTTATCGAGTACTTAACCTTGAAACTAACCGTGTCATGGAGACTTGTGAAGTCACCTTCGACGAGACCGCACCTTGTTCTTCTTCTGTCTTTGAAAGTGCAGGTGATGAGGAGATGAACAAGAGCATCTTTGTGGAGGAGGAGCAGGACGATGCCGATTGGGGTGATCCCGAGCCGACTCCACCGGCTGTCCCAGTTGACCCTGCGACGACTACTTCCGTTGACGGTCCCACTCCCACATCTTCTACCACATGGGGACCGTACGACGAGACTCCTCAGCTTGTTCCAGCTGCACCTGAGGGAGCCCCAGCTGCTGTTGAGGGGGAGGCGTCATCATCAAGGGAAGCACCGCGACACATTCAGCATCGCCATCCTCCTTCAACCATGATCGGTAACATAAATGAGCGGGTCACTCGCAACAGATCTTATGAGATTTCGCACTTTGCACATTCTGCTTTTGTTGCAAATTTCGAACCCAAAGAAGTGGTTGAGGCATTAACTGATCCAGATTGGGTGAATGCCATGCATGAGGAGCTTGAGAACTTTGAGAGAAACCAAGTGTGGGTTTTAGTGCCACCTCCACCTCGGTGTCATCCCATAGGAACCAAGTGGGTGTTCAAGAACAAGCGAGTGAGGATGGGGTTGTGGTGAGAAACAAGGCTAGGTTGGTTGCTCGGGAATGCTGGTACCGTCGAAAGAGGGGATAGATTATGAGGAAACCTTTGCACCTGTTGCCCGTTTAGAAGCCATTAGGATCTTCCTAGCCTATGCAGCTTCGAAAGGTTTCAAGCTGTATCAAATGGATGTAAAGAGTGCTTTTCTAAATGGGTACATAGATGAGGAAGTGTATGTGAGGCAACCCCAGGCTTTGAAAATCCCAAGCATCCCGACCATGTTTTTAAACTCCACAAAGCCCTATATGGTCTCAAACAAGCCCCAAGAGCGTGGTATGAGCGTCGAAGTCCTTTTTGGGCAAGGGTTTTACCATGGGGTCGGTTGACAAAACCTTGTTTCTCCTCAAGCATGGCGGTGACACTCTATTGGTGCGATTTATGTCGATGACATCATTTTTGGTGGTTCGTCACATGCTCTTGTTGCAAAGTTTTCGATATGATGAGCGGGGAGTTCGAGATGAGCATGATGGGTGAGCTGACGTTCTTTCTCGGTTTGCAAATCAAGCAAACTCGAGAAGGGACATTTGTACATCAAGGCAAGTACACGAAGGATCTTCTGAAGCGCTTCGACATGGGTGATGCCAAGCCACTTCAAACTCCCATGTCGACCACGACTGCCTTGGATGCCGATCTAGAAGGAGAAGTCGTTGACCAGAAGGAGTACCGCAGCATGATCGGGTCGTTGCTGTACCTAACGGCGACAAGGCCCGACATCCAGTTCGCCGTCTGCCTTTGCGCACGCTTCCAGTCTTCACCGCGCACTTCGCATCGGCAGGCTGTCAAACGCATCTTACGGTACCTTCGCTTCACTCCCGAGCTTGGTCTATGGTACTCGACCTCTTCATCTCTTTCTCTTTCGGGTTATTCGATGCGATTATGCGGGTGATCGAATTAAGAGAAAGTCCACTTCGGGAACTTGTGAGTTTTTGGGTTCGTCGTTGATCTCTTGGTCTTCTCGCAAACAGTCTTCTATTTCCCAATCCACTTGTGAGGTGAGTATGTCGCTGCTGCTGCGTGTTGTTCTCGCTTGCTTTGGGTGGTTGCTACCTTGAGAGACTATGGGTTGAACTTTAGGAAAGTGCCTCTTTTCGGTGACACTAGTGCCATTAGCGTTGCTAAGAACCCAATACTCCACTCAAAAACCAAGCACATTGAGATCCGATATCACTTCTTGAGAGATCACCAAGAGAAAGGAGACATAGACCTTCAGCCTGTGAGAACCCATGAACAGCTTGCTGATATCTTCACAAAGCCCCTCGATCAAACCCAGTTTGCCCACTTGAGAGCGGAGTTGGGCATTTGCTACCCTTTTTAGAGTAGGGTAGCTGTATTTTAATGTATAGTATGATTTTTGGCTTTCTTCTTTGCTTTTGTTTGGCTTTACATGTGTATCATATTGCATATCATCATGTATCATATTATCTTTATTGAGCTTCATGACTATAGTAGTTTTTGATTACATTCATGCTCTTGCTAGTATGTCTTGTGTATGTCACTTGGAGCTTGCGGCTTAGGCTTCTTCTGATCACTTGTTACATGTTATGAGCTAAGCCTGTTTTCTAAATGTGAACCTGCTTAAATCTTGATGCAACCCGAAAAATGTTCACCTTTGAGATGGCAACTAGCATGTGTAGGTTTTGTGAGAACCTTGTTGCTTTCATATGTATGCTTGAGTTGCTATGTCTCATGTTTCTTGAGTCATTCACTTAGCTCGGATCTCTTGATAATCTTGTGCTAAAACTTGATGTCTAAGCTAAGAAATGATGAAAAGTTTTGAGTTGGATCTTTTCTGTCCCACGGCAATGTCACGAGATTGCTTCTCATTCATTCGAGTGAGATGAACTTGGGCATTGTAGTGCTAGTCCACAACCACTCGTGACGAGACAAACTTCCCACTTGCACTAAGGGATGAACTCGGCGTGGTTGAAAAACATGATAAAAACAATCTTTTTGGCGGACAGTTTTTGATCCTCTCGTTTACACATGTCTAAATGAAACCTTGTTAACTACTTTGTTTAACTCGATCAATGTTGTAGTTACAAGTGTTGTTAAGTGTATCTTTGAGACATGATGTGTGACCGTTATATGGGGTAGTTCACTCTTGTATACATGTGTTAGCACTTGTTTGATCTCCTGCTTACATGTGCCGGGTGCTATTCTTTTTGGTGAACACCTTTTATAAAATGCCCAACACCCGATCAAATGCTTATGTTTCATACTCCGTACCACTTGATCGCTTGAGCATTGGTTTTGTCTTGTGCCATTTGTTATACACTTGCCATACTTGCTAGATCATCCATGTACTCAAATTGCTATACTTGTGAAGCTCTGTCATTTTGCATTTCTTTCATGGCATGATTTGAGGGGGAGTTGCAGTCTCTTTTGATCTAATCTTGATAAGTGCATGTGCCAACAAGGGGGAGAAACATCCACAAATCCAGAGAGCTCATTTGTGAGTATGCATTTGTCAAGGGGGAGTTGCACTCCAGTTTGAGCTGCTTTTGCTAGATGTGTTGAGCCGTTGCCTCTTCTTGAGGGTCTAGCAGTTCTTCATGTTTTCTTTGCCTTGCACTCCAGTTTGAGCTGCTTTTGCTAGATGTGTTGAGCCGTTGCCTCTTCTTGAGGGTCTAGCAGTTCTTCATGTTTTCTTTGCCTTGCTAGTGGTGTTGAGCCTTTTGCCTCTTCTTGAGGGCTAGCTTTGGTTTTCTTGGTCGCGTCGAGCCGTTGCCCATGTCTTTGGGGACCAAGTTGTGACTTTGCTTTACTCATTGCAAATGACCCGTTTTCTCGCTTTTCTTTGGCTCTTGGTCATTTGGATGGGTTGTCTCGGTTTGTGTTGGTGTTGACAATGCACTCATCAAGGGGAGATTGAGGACACATGGTTTTTACCATAACCATTGTGTGGGCCTTTGTGTGATGAGTGATCGTCAACATGCCAACACAAGTCGTGTGTGTGTGAGTCTTACTAACCGTGGCACGCGGCTTCGTGTCAAACAATGGTGTCTCTTGGCTCATGTTGTCTGCAGGTGTCGAGCTCGGAGACGGTGGTCGACGGTCGGTGCAGATCAAGTAGGGCGTGCCGTGGCCGACGGACCGGGTGCGTGAAGGGCGGACGTGAGGCTTGGATCGAGGACCCGAGGACCGGGTGGCCACCGTGGTGGCCGATAGGGACATCGACGAGCGCAAGTGTACACGGCGGGGATGCGTATGGGCTACGCTACTCGCGGAGGATTTGGTGGTTTCGCCTCAAAACCATCGGCGGCGGGTTTCCCTGGTTTGCGCCTCAAAATCGGGGCGGAGGTCCCGATGCGGACGGACGACACGTGGCGGCATCGGGGAGATTGCTTGGAAGCAAGGCTACCGGTGAGGAGGCGCGGTGGCCGTCGGATCAAGTGAAGCCTGAGTTGGACCCTTATGCCCCTGGCTAAGTGGTGTGGCTCTTCATGTATCCAAGGGCAAAGAAGGAATGTAAAATAGTCCTGCCCCTATAAATAAAGGATGAGGGTCTCCCTTCCCCCTCACCTCTTTCATTTCCATTTCTTCCTTTAGGATTTTTCTTTCCCCTAGTTGCTGTGTGAGAGAGAGGTCTGCAAATCTTCGATTTGTACTCGTACCAGTGTTTGGCAAGCAGAGCGCCTAGACTCTGTTGTTTCCTCCGGGTTTAATCATGTGTCTGTGATTCTTTTGCTTCTTGTGTTCCCTATTTTGCTGTGATTTACGTGGCTGATTTTTTCGCATTTTGTTCTTGACTACGATCTGAAAATCTGAGTTGGGTTCGAGCCATGATTTCCAAGGAATAGCTCACCAACATCATGAAGATCTCCGGTGCAAAATTTGAGGTCAAGTGTTTCTGATTTAATCGAGTTCTAATCGATTTTTGGTAGTCTTCTTTTGTGTTCTTCTGTTCTCGAGAGGAGCACGTGCAGACCTCGTGAGCCTTATCTCGTGCCTGCACAGATGGGAAGCTGTCTCTCCATTCCTTTGTCTGTGTGCCTGTTGTTCTGGTAGAAGGCGTCGGGGGACAGCAGTCCAATAGCGCCATCAGCACCGAGCACCTGGGTGCCGGGCGTGCTCCGAGAGCGGCGGCTGCTACTGAATCCCTTGGTTAGATGTTCGCTCTTTTCCTCATGGATTAATTTTGTGTCAAATCGATTTTTCCCTAAACTGCCTTTTCTGATTCGCTGGTGTGTAAACTAAAGTCGAGTCCTATGATCGAGGGGAGGACTGGTGATCTGTTTTGTCGATCTGGAGTGTGCGGTGATTTGTCTGGTTCATCACGTGCAGGTGCCGCCCACTAGCAGATCGAAGCAAGGAACCGCTGCCTGCGCTACTCTTTCCCAAGTGCCGTGCGTGCCTGTCCAGCTTGCCAAAAAGCTAAATTTTTAAGCACCACGGTGAGCATACTGCAGTACGTGAATATGCTCTTTTGCCTTGGAGCCATCGAGCCCAGTTCGATTGTTTGGAGCAGGGTGTGCCTGTCGTAGAGCTAGGAGACCTCCCGTGATTTTCTGATTGGTCAAAAGAAATTGATTTTTGCTTACGGGAATTGCTTCTTGATATTCTGTTTATCTCACATGTTCAGCTAGCAAACAATATGGCTCTGTGATTCCTTCGGTCAGTTACAGTTTGAGCCATTTGCTATCTCTATTGGTGAGAAACATGAACGAATTTTCTGGTGATTTTCTGCAGAATTTTCACTAGCTCTGATTTCGTGTTTCGTGCACAGCTTTGCAATTCGTGTTCCGATTCTCATGCCGTCTGTTGCGTTGGGCTTCTATCGTCCCAAAGAATTTATCTAGGTACTCCGGCACCAGTTGACGTGAGTATTTTAGATTTGGGATTTTTACTTGGGGTTGAGTTTGGGGCAGTGGCCAAATATTTCGCGAGAAATTTGGCGCCCCATTCACCCCCTCTGGTCGCCGATTCCGGTCCTTCACATCCAATTGGAACAGTCCGACACCGACTCGAGCTCAGCAACTCTGCGCGTGCTGCTGGAAACTTGTAGAAATGGTTTTGCCGCCATGGGAACCGCTGGGACGCGACCGTTGTCATGTGCGCCGTAGCCATGGCCGCAGGGCAGCTCGGCTCGGGCATATTCCTGCTGTAATGATGCGAGCGCCCCCAGTAAGGTAACCTTCTGATGCTCCCCAGACCTTCATCCCGTCCCACAGAGCCGTAGTTCGCCGGAAAACCGAGCGCGCCGCCGTGAACGCCTACTGCTCCGTCGCCGCGCTCTGCGCCGCGCGCCGCCGCACATGGCCGGCCGGCCACGTACCTTCTCCGTCCGACCTCCTGAAACCTCCGGGTGCGCGAGAGGCTCGCTGTCCTGCTCCCTACCGCCGGTGAGGCCATGCCCAGCCAAGTCGACGGACACCCTGTGCCGGTTGTGCGTGCGCGACGTTATCTGTTTCTGTACCTGAAGGCTGAAGAGGATGGTGGAGTGTGTAGATGAATACAAGGAAGAGGAGGGTTCGTAGAATGTGGGAGAAGGATTTCAGTGATTTGAAAATAGCTTGACGTCCCAATGCAAAAATGCCTTTTAATTTAGCAATGTAAGTTTTGTATTACGTATACAGGTTCAGGTTCAGGTTCAGAAAGATGCAGATAGAGTGCCTCCTGTAAAATTTCTCCACGCTGACTGTCTTTTTCCCCCCTACGAACACGAAGGGGATTGACATGCTGTCGACCATGATCGGTCCTTACAAGGGGCTCCGCGTAGGTGTGTGTGTCTGTTGATTTTGTGAGAATGTCTTTTTTTTTAACGAAAAAGGTGAGACTTGGACACTTGATGGGTACGTGCTTATTCTGGAGGAATGGCTCAAAGATCAGCATTGGATGGTTATTTGGATTTTGAAGGGCCGTTCAGAACGATTTTGAAGGGCAGTTGGCGTCTCGACGAGCCTAGAGTCTTCGTGTTTTTTTTTCTCTGTCACTTCGATGTGAGTTCACCAACCAAAATTCAGGGAACGAAATGGTCTGAAAAAAATCACATTCCAAAGCTAAGCAGTGTTCAGACATTATCAGCTTGCTGTTGCAACCTCCGGCTGCTATTTCTCAACTGCCAGCCACTGCAGCTGCAGGTGCTTGAACCAATGAATGGAAGGGAACAAAGCTTTTTTTTTTCTTGGTTCGAGGGAGAGAACTTAACTGGCCGGCCCACTAACAAATCACTTGGAGGCCTATGACATCATCTTCAGGCCCAATCTTAAGGTGACCCACAGAAAGGTTTATTTGCATTCAGATCTGGCCCAGTTGCCAAAGGTCTTCAGACTGTTCTTGGTAATGCTGCCAATGAAAGTGAGGTTTTCTTGAGGGAGAATTATGTATTTGGCCTTAGAAAAAAAGTATCAGGTTTTTTTCTTCCAATTTGGATGTATGATCTCAAAACAAAATTTTGTTAGGTATTTGGCCTTCCGTCCATTCCGTGAGAGTAGTCTGTTAGGTGGTGCACAGTGGGTCAAGTGACAATTTTGCCCTTTAGTACATCATTCACACACAAACGCCCTCCACCCTCTTCTCTTCTGCTCGATACATAGAAAAAAATGACGCTACTTTCTTTCTTTATTTTTTTCTTTCTTTATTTCTTTTTCTTCTTCTTTTTAAAAAATGAGGTTTGCTTCCACATATGGTCAGCAAGTGGAGAACGCAGATGGGTTATCTTGGATTCGTTCTTCATAAGTTGTTTACTCTTTTGTTGTGGTTTTGCAGCAAGGGTTTGACTGTCTTATTCATATTATGGTATTAAAGATGATCTCTCAGTGTGCAGGTGATAAATCACTACCCTTTGTTTATCGATCCTATCTTTGATCTGCAAAGAACTAAATCAAGGAAATGTGTTTTCGTCGACGCTGATGCCTGAAAGGGCAGGTGTCTCTGGGTGGGGCAGCAGAACACATTTGGAGCTAAATACTCGGTAGTGAATCGCTTTGTGGGTGACATGGATCACCATGACTAAATTGCAGGATAACTACATCAATAAATTTTTGCATCGACATGTAGCAGGACAAAAAGGGCTCTTTCCCATTACTGATGTAACACCTCTTTATAACAGTCAACAAAGAACTAGATCGAGCCCTAAATGGCTAAATCAATAGAGAGGAAGCAAGGAACGACGGACGGCTGAGGATGTCCTGCATCTTGCTAGGCCTCTATTCATCTTCTGTTGCCTTTGCTCTAAAAGCTTTGGCGCCACCTTATCGTCGATCTTCTTAATCAAGTGTTGACGCTTAAGTCTCTTGGCTTCTTCGTAACCCTCATATAGCTTCCGCTTAGTACTCTCCATCTTCTCGCTTTCAGGGACCATCAGTTTCTTAGCCTCCATCTTCTCGATCTGAGCGGCGATCGGCTTCTTGGCCTCCGTCTTCTTGATTTGAGCGGCTATCGGCTTCTTAGCCTCCATGTTCTCGCTTTGAGTGACCGGCTTCTTGACTGCTGTAGAGGTGCCCTGCCCTGAGACCTGATCATCAGAGAGCTTGTTGAGCTTCTTGTCAATGGCCGTGCTCCACCCGCGCACGACGTCGCCCGCGAAGCTGCGGATCCGGGGAGACTCGTGGTTCTTGAGCGCGCGGACGGCACTTGCGAGGTCGGTGGACGCCAGCGCACTGGGCGGGACGGGCACCACGCGCAGAGTCTCGAGCGCCTCCACCATGGCGTCGTCGTGCGCGACGCAGAGCTGCTCGGCCACGCCGTCGTCCGTGGCGGCGCGGAGCAGGTGGAGGATCCGGACCCTCGCGTCCCGGAACGCGGCGCGCGGGTGGCCGGCTGCCTCGATCGCGTCGTCGATGGCGCCGAAAGCGCCGTAGAACGGCCTCCAGCGTCGGAGCGGGGCTCCGCTCTCCTCGTTGGCCATGGTGGAGGCGGATGCGGGCAAGCCTAGGTGCGGCGGATGCGGGAAAGCTGGCGGCGGCAGGTAGGATCGGCGGACGCGAACGGTGGATGAGATGATGCGGATGGAATTGGGAAATTGGTGCGCCTTTTATTATCCAAAGAACACGGCGATCGAATCCGACTCGAGTTTGTGTCCGTGAGCATGACGCGTTTCCGCGAGCAATTCGAATTGGAGCAACCCGACATCGAGTCGAGCTCGGTGTCTCTGCACGTGCTGCCGGAAACTGCTTTGAATTATTTTTCCGCCATGGGAACCACTAGGACGCGGCCGTTACCATGTGCGCCGCCGCTAGCTATGGCCACCGTCACGCGCTTGGGCGAGAGCAGCTCGGCTCCGGCATATTCCTGCTGTGCGGACGCAAGAAACCCCCCCCCCCCCCCCCCCCCCACCACCACTAAGGCAACCTCCTGCTTCTATGCGACCCTTTTCCACTTCCCACAGAGCCGCATTTCGCCGGAAAAAACCTTGCGCGACGCCGTGAACGCGTACTGCTCCGTCGCCGAGCTGTGCGCCGCCGCCCCCACATGGCCGGCCGGCCACGTGCCTCCTCCAGACGACCTAATGGAACCTTGGGTGCGAAAGATGATAGGGAGGCTCGCTGTCCCGCTCGCCACCGCCGCTGAGACCATGCCCGGCGAAATCGATGACACTCTGTGCCGGCTGTGCGTCGTGCTCTGTTTTTGTTTCCGTACCTGAAGAGGATGGTGGAGTGGGGAGAGGAAGGGTCCAGTTACGAAAGTGCAAGAGAGAAAGAAGGTGGGAGAGGGGTTTCAGTGATTTCAAAATAATTTGGTGTCCCAATGCAAAAGTGGCTTTTAGTTTTTGTTTTTCTAAAATTAGTGAGCAGATGGACTGAAAATTTTATAATGTACATAGAAAATCATAGAATAAAAATCCAAATATAGAAATGTAAATTTTGTTAAAAACTTGCTATTCAGATCTACAAAGTAGAAGTGTAAAATCACTCATTTGATACGACAGATAAGTAGAAGAGTAATGAAATGTAAAGGTTTCAGATGAAGAATTTGCTAGGGACGAACAATAGGCCCAGTTCGGCCCAGTACGCATCGTTTGTCCGTCCACACCGCCCGTGCCATCTCGCACGAGAGAATCCATCCAGCCGGGGCTCCATCTCTATCGCATCGCAGCGCCGGAACACGATGCTCAATGATAACAACAATGTTCCATTCCATGTCGACACAAAGCGGCCAAAGATTCTGGTTCCCCGATTCTGATTGTCTGTTCCTTATCGACCTTATCGAGAACTTCAATGGCGATGGATCACACGCTGGCTCCAACCCTTTAAAAGCCAGAGTAGTGTGCTTGCTTGCAAACCATCGAACAGCAGGGCTCACTCATCCACACAGACAGACACCCAGCTCACCCCGGCAACGCAAGCTTAGCGCGCGGAGCGATGGCAGCGGCGGCGGCAGGGCGACCGCTGACGGTGGACTTCGAGGCGCTGAGCTACATCAGCAGCCTGGTGGAGGCGTTCCAGGCGTTCGACTCGGACAACGACGGGCTCGTGACAGCGCCGGAGCTGCGGGGCCTGCTGGCGTCGCTGGGGCTCGACAAGTCGGAGGCCGAGGTGCGCGACATGCTGTCGCGCGCCGACGCCGACCGCGACGGCAAGCTCAGCGTCGAGGAGCTCCTGGACGTGATGAACGCCGGGGAGCTCGGGTTGGGCGCGCTCGGGGAGATGCTGCAGTCGGCGCTGCCCCAGCTCGAGGCCGCCGGGGCCGCGCTCGTCGGCGCCGACGAGCTCGCCAGGGTGCTCGGCACTCTGGGTGACGCTAGCCCTGAGGACTGCGCGGCTATTGTTGAGTGCCTGGACGGCGACGGCGACGGCGCCATCACTATTGAGGAGTTCAGGCTCATGGCTGACCTGCTCTAGATCCAGCCTGCTGCAGCTTGCCTAGGCTGTGCACATACGTGTGGAACAACGTGTCAAAAGTTTGACCATCGACGCAGGGTTAATTGTTATCTACCGAGATCGACAATAATTAAACAGGAGCTGCGGTTTGTGTGTCCATGATTGTGTGTGTCTATGCTATCGACTTAATGAACTACGGCTTTGGCTTGTGGTGGTCTGGTGGAATACGTACATGTACATCTAGACCCAGTATTTCAGTCGAGTCGACGCAGCTGCTCTTATTTAAAAAATAATAATGAACTAACTTAGCAAAAATGGGAGAGGGATTGTGTAATTAATTCTTGAAAAAAACAACTCAAAGTGAACTATGTATGGAGGAAAAAAGGGAGATAAGTTGTGTAATTAGGTTTATGGTTTGAAATAGAGGAGTTATGAAAGTAGCAGTTGAGTTCTACAAAAATTTGCTTAGTAAAGAAGAAAGGCACCCAGTGGCTCTGGGTCCTAATTTCTGGGATCAGCAAGATTTGGTGACTGAGAGTGAGAATGCTATCTTGACTGCTCCTTTCTCTGAGGAGGAGATCAAGGAAGCTTTGTGGAGTTGTTATGTTGAACGTGCCCCTGGGCGGGTAATATTCCTATTATCTAATCGATCGAAGTCTTTGGGCGGATGCCGGCACATCTTGCTCTGTAGCGTGCTACAGTAGCGGTTCACTCCCCTCTCTCGATCTCTTATCTAAATCCAAATCCACCTCCCATTTGTTTTATAATCAGTGTTTGCTTGTCTGATCTATTGATCCATCCATCCTGTTTTACCTGAGATTACCTCCTTCTCTTGAATCATCTGAAATCACTTACTGTTTGCACAGGAGCACCCCTTTTTTCTTCCTTCACAAATTCCTATTCCGTGCTCTTGCTTAGTGCGTGTCAAGACCCTGGAGTTGTAGCTTGCTGCTGCTCTGGTCTGTTTCTTCTTGTTTTCTCTGTGATTGTCTCCTTTGTTCCTTTGTTTTCTTTTCCTCTTATCTTCTCATGCTTTATGCTATCGTCGCTCTTTCACTCTACTTGCCTAAGATCCCCCTCCTCCCAATCATGAGTTCTGATTTTATCGCTATGGGTGGCCATCCTCCAGCTCCCCCTAATCCCCCTGATCCACCTCCCCATGCTGATAATGCTTGCCTTTCATCTACCTCAAGCATAAGGGACGCCAAGAACAGCATGAGCCTACTCGCCTGGAACTGTCAGGGCTCAGGTGGGAACCTCCATAGTCAGAAGATGATCCATCTCGCGCGTTTAATTAAGTCGACCAATGCTCAGGTAATTTTTGTTTCTGAAACTCAAAATTCCTAATTCACAAAAGCTGACATAAAAAATCGGTTCAATGTTCATGATGTGCATATTGTTCCTTCTTGTGGTCAGTCTGGTGGTCTGTGGCTTATGTCGAGTTGTGATGTTGAATTAGATGTCTTAGAGTCTAGTCAAAACTTCTTCTTAGTCATGTGTGTTTACAAGCTCGTTCAGAAGAAGTTCGGTCTTGTGTGTATGTATGGTGATCCCCATCACTGCCAAACTGCTACCATCTGGAGACAAGTTCGAAATTTTGTTGTTTCATATCCGAATATGCCTTTCATCTGCATGGGGGACATCAATAATATTATGCATGTTAGTGAAAAGGTAGGTCCTAGACCTGCCAATGATCGTAGAATTTTTGAGTTCTGTTGCTTAGTAAAAGATTGTGGTTTCTACGATCTTGGTTACAATGGCCCCGCATATACTTGGACCAACAAAAGATTTAGTTCTACTCCTACTTATGGGCGTCTTGGAGATTTCTTGCAAACTCGAATGGTGCTCGCTTTTCCTAATACCATGGTTTATAATTTGCCTATGATGAAAAGTGACCATGCCCCTATTCTTGCTGTGCTTAACTCTAAACCACGCAAGCAGGACAAAATCTTCAAATTTGAAAATTGGTGGCTCCTTGAAGACGATTATGATATCACTGCTAGGCAGAGTTGGAGTAAATCCTCTAGTCGCCCCTTTTATTTGAAAATTTTCTACCTTGCTAAAGATCTTCAAAGATGGCGTAAAAGCAAACCAAAAGTCTCTGATCAGCTGCAGGCTATTGAACAATAGCTTCTCCAACTGCAAATGCGCCCTCCACATATGCAAAACATCGGCCTTCAAAAAGACTTGGAATATCAAGATCATATCATCCTCGCCAAAGATGAAGCTTACCATAGACAACGCTACAAAAAGAACTGGTCTGTCGCTGGTGATAGGAACACCTGTTTCTTCCACCAGCCTATCATCAAAAGAGCTAGAAGAAATACCATTACTCACCTTCAAAATCCTGATGGCTCTTTCTCCATTACCCAGGACCAGCTTGCACAGACTGCCAATGATTATTTTATAAATCTTTTTAGTTCTCATGTCTCCAATCATGCAGGAAATAATATTGAGTTGCAGGAATGGACATATCAAGTTGAGCAACAAAACGAAGAGATTGATGATCCTTTTACAAACTCTATTCCAGATTTGCAGGAATTACATAACATCGTGAAGAACATGAGGAGCAATGCTGCCCCAGACCAGATGGTCTAAATGCTGCTTTTTTAAAATCTGCTTGGTCTTGGATAGGTAAGGATGTGTTAGATTTGGTCACTGAATTCTACCACAAAGCTTCCATGCCACCTCTAGTCAATAGCACACATATTGCCCTGATCCCCAAGGTAAATGCTCCTGTCACTCCTAAAGATTACAGGCCAATTAGTCTTTGTAATGTTATTTACAAAATTATTGCAAAATCCTTAGCTGAGAGGATTAGACATCATCTTCCTCATATTATTCACCCCTCTCAGGCAGCTTTTGTGCATGGAAGACATATTGCTACCAATATTATAATAGCTCAAGAGATTATACATAGCTTCAATCTTAAAAGTTGAAAACAAAAGGCTTTTTTTCTAAAACTTGATCTAGCTAAGGCTTTTGACAGACTTGAATGGCATTTCATTGTCATTGCTCTCAAAAGACAGGGTTTCCAGGATCATTTTATTAAATTAGTTTATAATTGCATATCCACCACTAATCTTTCAGTGATTATCAATGGAGATCCTTCCCCAACTTTTTACCCTCGCGTGGCATCGATTGGCTGTCCTCTCTCACCTTATCTTTTTATTATTGCTATAAATGAGCTTTCTCGTGTTTGCAGCAACACTCGGTAACCATAATATCCAAGGAATTACTCTGGGAGAGGGTTGTCCTCGTATTCACTCACTTCTTTTTGTAGATGATCTCATTATTTGTGGTCAAGCTACAAGAGAGGAGGCTAGTAAAATAAATTCTATTCTTCAGTCTTTTTGTGCAGCTTCTGGCCAGACTCCTAACCTTGCCAAATCCTCCATTGCTTTTAGCAAAAATGTAGACAACTTCAATAAAGAGGAAGTTAAATCTGTTTTCCCGCTCGACCTAGCTCCTAATGCTATTTATCTTGGTCACCCCCTTATTTTTAATCACAATGCCGTAACTCAAGCCTACGAATTTATCCTTCGAAATTCAGAGCCAAGTTAACCACCATCAAAGCTAATAAGCTCAATCATGCAGGACGCCTTGTCTATATTAACTCGTCCTTGGTTCAATTCCCATCTATTATATGTCCACCATCCTTTTCTCTAAAACTTTTATATCAAAAATCGCGGCTATCATCGTAAAATTCGGTGGACGGAGTGAAGGAAGATGATGCTACTACCTCTTTTAATTTTAGGTCATGGAAAGATATTTGCAGGCCTAAAAAGGAGGGTGGACTAGGAGTGAGAGACTTGTTCACTGTAAACAAAAGCCTCATTGTGCATGCTGCTTGGAATATTGCGACCGGTAAGAACCCTTTCCTCCCTGCTATTCTCAAAGCTAAATATTTTCACAACACCAGCTTCTGGCTAGCAAGCAACACCTCAACCAAATCTGCCTTTTGGTCCTCTGTTCTTCAAGTTAAAAAGCTTCTGGTTGACAATTGCATTGTCCAGATTCACAATGGTTCCTCCAGTATATGGTCTACCCCTTGGTGTCCTATCTGGAAAGAAATTTATATTCACATCAAGTTTCCTATTGCTGTTCCTAATATACCTCAAAATGTATCTGATCTCTGGAATCCTAATACTCATTTTTGGGATCTTGACTTCATCTCACGTCTCTTTGACCACCAAGCCACTGATATGATTCGCAATACTCACATTGTTTCATCTAATGAGCCTGATATCATCACTTGGACCCCTGCTGCCAAAGGTGTTTGCTCTGCTAAAGAAGCTTTCAAATATTTGAATTCTCAAATGCAGGTTAGCAGGAATAGCCAGGGCTCAAGGAGTATCACTGACCCTGCTATGATCATTTTGAAAAGGGCATGGTCTCACAAGCTTCTTCCTCCTAACATAAAAACTTTTGTGTGGAGACTGATTAGAAGAGCTCTTGCTACTGGTTTGAGGGCAGGGAACTTATCAACAAAAATTAACAAAGTTTGTGCAGGTTGCAACTTAGTAGAAAATGATGCACATCTTTTCTTTCATTGTAACTTTGCCAGATCGGTTTGGTTCTCTTCCAAAACCCCTCTGCGTACTTCACTGTTACCTTATGAATAGGATGGCGTTCAGGAGATTCTATCTTGCATCATTACACCAAACACAACAGATATGCAATTCCAGAGGATTATGACTACTCTCTGGTATTTATGGAAGGCAAGGAATGATTTACGTTTCCAAAGAAAGAAATGGTCTGTTTTGCAGGTAAATCATACGGTCGAAGCGGACATCAAAGTCGCTAACATTGAGGCTAAATCAAATACATTGCAGGTACATCTACCTTCTGCAGGCACTCGACTAGGAGCTGTCGATCATCAGCTGATCCCACAAGCAAGGTGTGCCAATCTGGCATCCCCGGTACACTCTCCCACTTGCAGGTTACCAAGTTTGATTCAGGGCCCAAGATGCTACTCAGATGCTGCAATAGCACCAGACACAATTACAAATACCGCAAGACCAGCAGGAATAGGAATTTTCCTCCTAGATCCTGTTCGAAAACTCAGATGCTTCAAAAAGTGAGAGTTGAACATATCAGCTCTGTTCTTATGGCTGAAGCTGCGGGCATGGCGATTGCCGCTGTGATTACTTCACGGTTAGGCTTTCAGACCATGTCTTTCTTCACCGACACCAAGCTCTTGCAGGATTTTATAATGGTCAAGATCTTCACACCCTCCACAAAGTGGAATATCAAGCCTTTCACTCACAAATTCTTATCTCGACAACAAACTTAAGTTGGAGGGTTTTCAAGATTCATAGGGACCTAAATACCACAGCTCATGTTTTAGCTTCCCAAGCCTTTAGAGGTTCCTTAGGCTTTACCAGCTCTTATGCTTTCATTTGTAACAATATCAATCACTTGGACAGTTGCCCTCTTAGAGAGGCTCTGCATGATGTAAATTGGGACTGGTTCTCGCTGATAGCAGCCATTTGCTGCTAATTAATAAAGCTTATTTTGTCAAAAAAAAAAGGTGCCCCTGGGCCAGATGGGATTTCCTTCATGTTCTATCATAGATTTTGGGATTTGGTTAAGAAAGATCTGATGGATCTATTTGATGATTTTTTCAATGGCAGGTTAGATTTGAAGAGGTTGAATTTTGCTATGATAACACCGATTCCAAAGGTAGAAAATGCTAGAAATATGAAGAACTTCAAGCCTATTAGTTTGATAAACTGCAGTTTTAAGTTGTTCTCTAAGGTGCTAACTTTGAGGTTAGGAAAGGTTATTGGGAGACTAGTAGCTCCTCAACAAAGTGCCTTTATCCAACGTAGGTTTATTTTGGAAAGTGTTGTCATGGCTCATGAACTGGTACACAGTCTGCATAAGTCACATGAGCCTGGTTTGATTTTGAAATTAGATTATGAGAAGGCATATGATAGGGTTTCTTGGGATTTTTTGTTTGAGATTCTTAGAACCGAGGCTTTTCTCGAGGTCTCGGATTAGTTGGATTAGACATCTAGTCTTAGGTGGCTCGTAGGGGTTAATGTCAATGGTGAAGATAGTAGTTATTTCAAACCGGTAGAGGTCTCAAACAAGGCGATCCTATTTCTCCCCGGGCCGTTTAACTTGGTTGGAGATGTTCTTACCAAGATGCTTTTTGCAAAAAAGGTGTTGACTCGTGGGTTAATTAAAGGATTAGCCGAAAGTTTTAGAGAAGGGGGTATTATTTCCTTACAATATGCGATGATACCATTCTTTTTTCTAGAGTAGAGGATGGATATACTAGTAATTTTAAAGGGATTTTGATGTGGTTTGAACAACTTTCTAGGATGAGGATCAACTTTCATAAGGGTGAGCTGATTCCTATGAATTTAGATCCCGAGAGTGTTCATAGGCTAGCTCACCCGTTCTCTTGTCCAAGAGGAGCTTTACCAATCGATATCTAGGTGTGCCTCTTCACTACCGTAAACTAAGTAGGGAAGATATTCAACCTTTAATTGACAAGATGCTAAATAGGATGGCTGGTTGGAGGGCAAACTCTTATCCTCTCGCTGGGAAGATTAGTTCTAGTTAAGTCTTGTTTAGCC
This sequence comes from Themeda triandra, assembly GCA_018135685.1. Taxonomy (NCBI): domain Eukaryota; kingdom Viridiplantae; phylum Streptophyta; class Magnoliopsida; order Poales; family Poaceae; genus Themeda; species Themeda triandra. The sequence continues at coordinate 188,666 of JAENPR010000957.1, read as the reverse complement.
GTATCCCTGTGTATTTACTATCTTTTATTAATTTTCCCAAGTGGGCGGTAGGGCTGCTTACTACTCACATGGCCAATTGCCCGTGGAATGATGATCCGAAGCATACAAATACCACTTGGCAAACTAGGAAAGTGTCGATGTTAAAAGAATATGGAGGCTTGGGTATTCCTAACATTAGAGATTTGAATATCTTTGTTTGTTAGCTTCTTGGCTAAAAAGGTATAATCTAGATGGGCAAAAACTGTGGAAACAGTTCATAGAAGTATAATACGATAGACCAAACATCTTCTACGTTCTACCGTAGGTGCTTCTCAATTTTTTAAGGGTATGATCTGGGCTGCATCTGCAGCAAAAATGGGTTATAGATGGGAATGGAAGAAAGTGTAAATTTTGGGAGGACAACTGGTTGGGGACTTCTAGTTTAGCTATTCAGTTTTGGGAAATTTATATTTTGGTTAATAAAAAAGATGCTATTGTTCAGGAATTATGGGATGGGATTGATTTGAAATGCACTTTTAGGAGGTGTGTTGACAATAGGCAGTATAATATTTGGTTAGAAATAGTTCAGTTAGCCTCTACCATTGAGTTCTCTGATTGTGAGGATGAGCTAGTTTGGCAATTTAGTTCTAATGGTGTATATTCCTCCCAATCTTTGTATAAGGTTATAAACTTTAGGGGTGTAGTGCCTGTTCATGTCCCCGCTCTCGTGGTCCATTAAAGTTCCTCCAAGGGTTCATTTCTTCCCCGTGGTTGGTGTCTAAAAATAAGATTTTGACTAGAGATAATCTAGCAATTAGAAGGGAAGTGGAGGATACTACTTGTCTGTTTTGTGAGGAGAATGAGAGTGTACAACATATCTTCTTTGAGTGTGTTGTTGCCAGCAGATGTGGGAACATTTGTCCGAAGTCTTTGTTAAAATGGTAGGAACTGATTTTGTGTCAGTAGGTACATTCTGAATTAGTGAGAATAAGAACTCTGTGTTAAACTCTTTCTGTGCTGCTGCCCTGTGGGGTTGTGGAAGGTGAGAAATAGTTTATGCTTTCAGGGTTCTGTGTGGCGAAGTGGACATGCACTGCTACTGAAGGTAGTGGTCATGCTGCAGAATTGGGCTTCTCTGTGTCCTTCGGAGAAGAGGCTGGAGTACTCGAGAAGACTAACCAAGCTGAAGAACATTGCATCAAGACCTCCAAGGATCACTGGCTTGATCAGGTGACCAACAAGGTGGATAGGCTGTTGTTCTCCTCGCCACCGACTGGGCTGAGGTGCTGGAGGAAGCTCGAGGGCATCTGAACGCTGATTGGGATGAAGCTGCCAAGGAGGGGAAGTGGATTGACTTCTGTGCAATGAAAGATGCTTGGAACATGTAATAGGTGTTGGCTGTGGTTTAAAAACTTTGTTGTGGTTTGGAGAGGTTAAAGTTGTCGTAGTTTTAATCCAGTAGCTAAGTAAAACTGGCTTGAGTGCGTGCTTATGGCTTGATGATTGTAAGAACTTAAATGTTGGTCTTTGGTAATAAAGGCCGGGGGCCACCCTTAAACTCAAAAAAAATGTAGGGCATGTTTGATTCTCTTCTCTATCGAGCCCGCATCGCATCTAGCGTCCAGGCTGGCGCCGGTCAGGCTATGATCACGCAGACCACCGGTGTTTGGTTGCCTTGCTCTACAGCGCTAGGATCCTCACAAAAATTGTTTGGTTGCCTGCGATAATGTGCCATAGCATGTAGGTGCTAGGCACCTACTATCCTCACTCTTAAAACTGCTTTTGAGATTTGTGCTCACAACATTCTCTCTCCATTGTATTTCCCTTTGATAATCTTGTTTTGCAACCGTATTTTTCTTGTATTTAGGTTTTAAAGTTCAAAGTTTTAGGGTTTAAAGTTAAGATTTAAGGTTTAGAGTTTAGGGTTTATGATTTATGATTTAGAGTTTAGGGTTAAAGGTTTAGAGTAAATACATCATGATACAAAGAGTAAGAAGCAATAAATAAGAGATGTTGTCACAGATCTCGAGGCAAGAATGAACGGCTAGGATAGTAGGTGCCTAGCACATAGAGGCCAAAAAACTGCATTCGCCTGTTCCTTTGTTGGTCCTTGTTTAGTTCCCCCAATTTGGGGAGCTCTAAATTCATAAAAAAATCACAATGTATATGATATGATGATACACGACTTTGTAAAATATCTTGTCCAAACTCAACTTCGTTTGTGAGATATAAAAATAAAAAATTTCAGCCAGAAAGTTGTCCACATGATTTGTTGGAAATTTGTTATTTTTATATTTCACAAAAGAAGTCGAGTTTGGACAAATATTTTACAAGATTGTGTATCATCATATCATCTACATGTTTGATTTTTAGCGATTTTTGCCACGGACACCGGAAAAACACATAATGGGCCGGCAAACACCACCAACGAGAGGATTTTCCCAAAGACACCGCAAATTTATGATTGTTTGCCTAGACAGACAAGATCAATTATTTTATTTATTTCTCGGTTTAGTAGAGAGAGAAGGTAGGGGAAATGTCCCGATAGGCGCGGTGTGTGTCCGGGCAATTAGCACATTTCCCTACCTTCTCTCTTCAAAACTGAGAAATGAATAAAATAATTGGCGCAGTGTGTCTGTGCAAACAATCACGAATTTACGATGTCTTTGGGCAAATCCTCTCGTTGGCGGTGTGTCCTGTGGCGAAAATCGCCTTGATTTCTTTGATAAATTTAGACGTCTTCTTTGCCATGGTTTGCATGGGTTTTCACAAAAGCATGGTATAATGGGGCTAAGGCCGGGTGGCACGTGGCGACCCAGGAGGGGGCGACGGCGTAGGGAGAGGGAGAGGGAGAGAAGATTGGGTTTGGCCCCTTTCTTTTATTGCCTTTACCACAAGGGGTACATCTCCAATTTATAGTCGACCTAGTCTCAATTCTAAGCCAACTAGAAGATACTCATGATTGGATTTCTCCTTTTACAATTCGGTCCTTTTCTTTTATTCGGGGACTCAATTAAGGAAACCAATCAATTGACAGATTGACGGCGACTCGAGGGATTGCACCCCTATGGCCGGCGCGCCTAGCCCCCTAGGGCACCCATGGCGCGGGGCCGGCGACGGTGGCGGCGGTTGGGCCCCTCTTGCGAGCTCAATTTAGCCTAATTTCTTGCCCAATTCGGAGAGCCTCGCATTGGACTTGTTATACGTGGTTTGCACCCGATCTGTTGCCTACTCATAATCATATGGTTATATCCACCATTGTCCACATATATTGGTGTGGCTAGGAGTGAAAAATAATAATATTTACCCTCAACCCGTGTATCAAACAAGTTCTTACCGGAGATGAACTGGACAACGCAATTCGAACGTGAGACATGTGGCTTTGTGCGTATGTCGTCTAAGAGCATCTCCAATCGTTATGCATTTGGAGCTATGCATTTTAGGCAATTGGAGCACCCCCAAATGAAAATGGCAAGGCTAAATTCGGGTGTTCTCCAACCGTTATGCAAAATGCATAGTCCAACATGTATTTTTTTTTCCGGAAATATTTTTTTCTCGGCAATATTCCCGCGCCGCACTTTTTCTCGGCAATGTTCAGAATCAGCTGCGAGTATGCCTCGTATAGAGTTCAAGGTCATCCATTTGAACGAATCTACAAAATAGGATAAAATAAATGGAGTCGTCAAGACATATGAGACAATGAATATACTACATAAATCTTTTTTGAACAAATAATGTGTATAGTTCATCATCATTGATCTACTCAATAGGGACTGCATATTTTGACATAATATGTTACCATCTAAACTTCATTAAGGATTCAATAAAAATATTGAACATACTCCAATAACCATGCAGGGAGAGTAGAAAGATTATCGATATAGATGAAAAAAACAGAGTAATTGATAAATTATCATAACCGAATAGAAATTACACATCTATGCGAGCATATCTATATATTCGAAGAAGTCTCTTGTTTCAAACTATATAGAACAACATATAGGTACCAACCCTAGCTAGTTTATGTATCTTGTCAAGGACATATCTACGAACTAATTGCTGGAGGTATCGGAATCACGACTGAGAGCTTAGCACTTTATACTTTTGGACCAGCAGTACGAACGCATTAACCCTAGGAACAAACCCCATGAGGCCATACCACCTTCTATCCCGCCATGATACGACAACCACGCCGCCATCAGTACCACCAAGCCATGATCTAACCCTAGGAATCACGTACTGGAGGAAGGACGCGCAGCAACTCGGCGATCGAGAGATGGAGGAGGGCCGTGCAAGCACTGATCACGTCGCCCAGAGCTCGATCGGAGGAAGCCCGGGATGTGTATTTGGCGGCGATGAGTTCCAGATCACGTCGCCCAGGAGCTCGATCCCCTTCGCGCGTTTTCCCTGTGCAGCGATGAAGTTTTGGCGGCGATGAGTTCTGGCGGCGGCGAAGAAAACACGCGAAGGGGAGCGCGAGACCGCGCGAGGGAAAGCGCGAGGGAAAGAAAATCGCGCGCCAGGGGAGACCGAGAAGCCCGGGATGTGTATTTGCATAGCCGGACTCCTTTGGCATATATGCCAAGTTTCCCCCTCCAAATGCATAGCTATGTAAAATGCAAATCCAAATGCATAACGATTGGAGGGTTTTTTTTGGAGTTTTATGCATTTTGGTAAATGCCAAGTCCATATGCATAACGATTGGAGATGCTCTAACTACTCCTCGACATTATTTGCACCACTGGATCATACAACGGGCCGGCAGTGCAAACTGCCACGGTCGATGGCGGACCTACAGGGTATGCAAGTAGGTCTGCTGCATACCCCGCGTCCGGCCAATCATAGTATGCAATACACAATTAACGAGTAGCCACGCATGATTTATTGGCTGATTCTCTAGCGCACTTGCTGCCTCCCCAGGCGATGCATTCCATCTGAACGCTGCTTGTGTTAGTGTTGCTCATGTTCTTGAGTGTCCACTTTTAGTGGCACTCCGCATGTAACTATTAACAATGTAATGGTCCTTTCAGCTTCTTGCTATTAATAAAATTCGGTTTCCTCGTAAAAAAATATTCACTAATGCAATGGCACATCCGCAACGCACGCCCCAAGATTGTTGGCCCCATTGTTCCTTGCATGCAATTGATTGAACCTGCGCTGTTCGTGTGCTTTGCTATAAATAAACAGAGCCGACTCCTGTGTATCTCTTGTTATTTTGTGTTTTCTCGTTCAGATCCCTCTTTTATTAAATTTACAATAATTCCATGTGGAGAATAAAAAAAATAATTTACGAGGATTTTTTTTATTTAGTACTTTTTATACTAAATTGTGTTGCAAATTATAGGCTTTGACCAAATCAATATACACATTTTACCGACTTTTGTATATGAAAATTTTATCGTCACATACCCTACGACAAAATTCTAGATCCGCCACTGTTCACCGTTGGTTTATATGACGAGACGTACGGTGTTGATGATGGGCTATATCACTTTGGCTGCTAATACGATCCGAGAGTGCTAATGAGTCTCATTTCCCTTCTAGTTGGTAACATGAACCGACGGTGACAATCACATCACCGCCGTTTTTAATAAATCTGCGATAACATTGTCGTAGGAACGACCATCTCTGTAGTAGCGTCATTTCAATAAAATTCATGCATGCACAATTCCTATGAAATATCTCGTTTCCAATTAGGACCTACTAGCTCATATGAGTTTTTGGTATTTCCAAGTGCTTGAAACAAACTTCAAACCTATAGGGCAATAGGTCCATGTTCTATGGTTTTACATCTCGCTTAGTAATAGTGTTGTTCAAAGCAACTAACTATATCTACCAAAGATTTTTAGATTTTTTTTCTTTCAAGGCTAGAATATTCTTTATTCGTTTGGTCATAATTAAAAAAAAAACACTTTTAGAAACCTTTACATAAAAAATTCATCATCACCCACTTATATATATCTATGTGCTAGGAAGAATGTTACTCTACAAATTATATCTAAAAATCTTTTGAGCATAAATAGCACTTAGCATATTCTATCCTTGTTTCCCCGCCGAGAACTCCATCTTCAGTAGCTATTTCTCTTCCCCTATTCACCATATGACCTAGAATCAGTTACGGGGTCATGTATTGCCATTTTTCTACAATTGTCAAATCTCATAAAAAGTTGTATTCAATGTCTTGATATCCATTGCCTTCCAAGCGTCACAAGAAGTTCTTGATAGCATAGGTTTCTTTACCTAATTTAGCATTAGACCACCTGTGAAGCTTCAACAATACTTCAGGTTATCGAATAGTGGACCGGTCATATTCCATCCAACAGATGCCAAAGTAATTAAAGATTTCTCTAAAGACAGATGGATAATCTAGTTTAGGGTTAAGTGTCATGAGATGTTGGCATAGAATACAAAACCCGTGCTCTCGTGAACCCCGAGGTGTGCTAGTTCTACATAACAAATTTGTTACGTTAGAAACAGACCTAGTGTATTTTGCTCAAATATTTGGCATGCTAATTTGGATGTCAAACAAAAATGTAAGATGAAAATTTCATTATAGATAAAAATTTCATTACGATTATGATTGATGTAAACCATGGTAAGAAATGGGAGGCCTACCATACCAATTACAGCCTAGCTCTTCTAAGAATGACTTTTAGTGAAGCTATTGCATATGATGGGCTATGTGACACCGGTGCTCGAACAACCCTTGGGACACCAAATTTCATGAGGTTTTCAAGGTTTTGTTGCTAATCTAATGTTGAACTCGTTTGATCCCAAACTAGGTGAATTAATGCAGTTTTGAGGCAAGATGAGTCGGTACTTATGAATAGGATGTTTACTTGCTATTTTGATGCACACTAGATATCGTTGAATGTAAAGAAACAAGGCCCAGTTCTAGACTACAACATAAAAAGCAAACATGTTAAGAGGTTTTTTTACTCAAACCATAATACTCGAATTATCGTGCATGGTGCCCCTCCATCTATTATGCACTACTTCGGCTATCAAATAGTGGCCCGGCCGCTTCCAACCAATTGATCACACTACTATGAAAGAGCCCGCTGAAGAGTTAGCTCATACTTACCTTCAACTCCTCGTTCGTCCTCTCGCAAAACAACAAATCATGATCACTGGACCAATCTTCTATTGATCTATGAGTGGTTGATCACCATCGAAAATATTCTCGTAACACCAGCGTCATATACCCACCATACCTATACTTGTTCGATGCTACTTTGAGATTTGGTTGCTCGAATCCTATGTGGGTACACTTGTTCTATGTTGCTTTGAGATTTGGTTGCTCAACTCCTACGTGGACTAGCCCAAGTAATTACTCATGAATAGAACATGTAGGATGCTTACCTAGGTTGCTACCGCTCAAACAATTTAATGTGATAGTTGAGTGGCTCATTGACTATCGTCGACCTTTTCACATTCTCTAAACTATGATAGTTCTATTTCCTCAATTCTTCGTATCTGTTTTCACACACTCGGCTTTATGGTCTTCTTCCTTGCAATGTTTCTTCTACATGTTTCTCGATCTATAGCTAGGCACTCCTCTTCCATAAGTTCCCCTTTCGTCTTGCAAACTCCACTACAAGTTGAACTCCTCTTGAAAGCAAGCTCGGAGGCATGTGCCATCAGATGTAACCTGCTCAACCTAATCCTAGCCTCATTGAAGAAAAATTCTACCAAGATGTAGATTTGACGTTCAAATCTACGGTGAGTGAATCCTTATTTCTCTTATTTCTTATCATTTCATTTGGCCGCTTTTGCCTGCTCATACACCATGTCCAACACATGAACTTAATCTAGCTTAGTTGCTCATCTCTTATCATTTCATTTCTGATGAGCTTGCTTCTTTATTTTCACACATATCACATCTATATCCTGATTGGGTTGTATTTAACCCTTTTATCCAGCTTTAGGCAATGTTTATTTCTACCAAAGAGGATGCACAAAATAATTTTCAATTGAATGCTGGAATTCACTATAAGCATAGACCCTAGTTCGGTGTCATCTCATTGCTCATCAAACTTTTTTATGATTAATTTTGTGCATCTTCTTGTCCCTTCCTTCCCTTGCTACAATTGGGAGCGAGGTGACCAAGAGGCGGACACCATTCAACGCCAATTTATCATGTTCCCTATCCACTTCGGCGGCTGGATCGGGGTTGGAGAGGATGGGGAACGGGGATTAAGGTGGCCATTGTACATATACCCACGTATGTAGTAGGGCGGAGCTGCGATGGTTGAATAAGTGTCTCCTGCTTCTTCTCCGTCTTGCTAGTGAGTGTTCTGGTATTAGCGATGAGCTGGTTTGGTGTGAGTTCCTTGGATTTTGAGCTCCAGATCTCGTTGGGTCCTTTTGCCCCTCTTTTGTCTTCGTCGATGACGGTCTCTCTGGTGTTCAACTTTGGAGGTTTGTTTACCAATGCGATGTCAATTGGGTTGGTGTTTAGTTCCCACCTGTTTTGGTGGTCTAGTTCCCCTTTAGGATGTTTGGTCGTCTAGTGATTTGGGGTTTTTGGTAGTCCTTAAGGCGTCGGAGTCCTCATTGTCTGACGATGTGATGGTTAATGGCCATTTTCTTCATACGGGTTGTCCATCGTTGAAAAAGCATGTCGGAGCCTATGTGCTCCTCAAGACGACAACTAAAATCTATGTTTCTTTGCTGTGAAGGAAAGTCGGCTTCAACTTGCCTACTTCGATTGCAGGCGCGAGAAAGACTGGGAGGAGCATACAAGGAGTAGTGTACATTTTTTTTTCTTTCGAGAACGTTTCGGTTGGAAAAGGTCGTAATACCCAAAAAATTATGAATGAAATATGAACTCGATTTTATTTTTTCCAAAGGAAGAGAGAGAGAGCGCTTTATTCATTACTCAGCACGTGCCGACGGAGCAGGGCCGCGGCACGGCATAGCGTCGTTGACCCGCCGAGCGAGATCGATGCCTTCCGCACGTGCCGCCCGGACTCGGCGCATCTACGCACTCCGTACTATTACTAGTACGCAGCGGCATGCTTGTGTGTGTGATCGGCGCCAACTGAAGTCGAGGTCAAGTCGGCCGGCCGGTCATGTACGCGTCTGCGCGTGGCCACACCACATGTTCCCCGTGCGCGCGTGGCGTGACCGTGAGTTTCCCCAGACGGACAGACCGGCCGTGCAGGCCAGCACGATCCCGCACAACCACAAACCACAAACGACTGCACCAATTGCTATCGCATGGCGGTCTCGGCCGCCAGGAATTGAAGCGATAGTGCGCCAACCAGCAGCGCCCCAGCCCCGGAACCGTCGACACGCCCAGAGTGGAAATGGCCCCAAGACAGACCAGGCAGCGCCTGCAGACGCACAAAGGCAAAGCTGGTGTTTCCTGAATTGCGCAGACGCACGAGAAATGCGTGCGTACTACTGCGCAGGAGGAGGAAAAGTTGTCGTCAACCTCGCCACGGCGAGTATGTTCTGGCTGGCCACTCTGTATTAGCGCAGTGTAATTCCCTTCTCTCGTGCACTGTTAACAGTAGCAAGATTGTTACCATTTACTCCGTACGGATTTACCTCCGGGTGTGTGGTGTGGTTAGCGTCAGGATAAGGGGAGTCACATGGCTCACAGCCCCGCCTGGCCGCGGCCTATCAACCCACTCAACAGTCAACTCATGGTCACGCAGCACGGCCGGATCTCTGCCGTCCTTCCGAAGGAGATGCGCTTTCGACGCGACGACGACGACCAAGAGAGAGAGAGAGAGACAGCGGACAAGTACGCGCACGGCCGGCGACGGCGACGCCACGACGGCTGCCGTAAGCTAGCTCCAGGGCCGATCAACAATAATGCGTAATAGTAAATGTCCGGCGACCCGTCGGCCGTCGCCACGATTACGTAGCTAATCAAGCAGCGGTTGGGGACTGGACAGGACGCCTTTTCAGCTTTTCTTCTTTTTTTTTTTTTTGACAACAAGCTTTTCTTCTTGTTTATTATTCGCCGCGTGGTGAATATGTTCCTTGTGGTGCGGCGACGGATCGAGAGGCGACTGACGTTTTGGAACCGGTCCGGCACCGGACGGACGGAGCGCCGCCGCCGCCCTCAGCGCCGCCGTTCCCGATCCCGTCGTGTCGTAGTCTTCCCGTGACGCACACGCACCAACCGTTGCTCCTCTTGCTGGAGAATGGAGATGCTTTGGCACGTGATATACGCAGCGTCAAGTCGCCGGCGGCCAGACCTTTCCTACGTACAAAGTCGCCGCGAATTCGGTGTCGTGCGTGCCAGCTGATCAACGGTGGTCGAGCAGGCAGACGCTGACATGGCGACGACGGTGATAGTTTGACCGGCTGGAAAGGGCGGGCCGGGCAAGAGGGCGCTGTGTGGCTACTGGCGTAGTGCGTGCCGCGTCGATCGGCGGGGCACACTGCGCGGCTTGTCCAAGACTGGGTGCCTGCGTGCCGCCGTGCCGGTATTTCCGGCGTCGAGAGCTCGACGGCACGACCGGACGGCGGCGGCGTGCATTCTTCGATCTTGCCGTGCTTCATCTTCAGATGGTGTCTGGAACGTGAACCACTTCCGAGACGAACGACGGTGGCGAAGCAAGCGATGCAAACACGGGAGCACGCCAAAACTGCCGAGTGGGATCGGAGTAAAGTACTGTACGTGCTGCCATCGACGTACACACTGGCAGCAACTGCAACCGGATGGCGTGTCGTGATGACGCTGCCGGTCGCGTCAGACTTAAGCACTCCGGCAGGACACGTCTCCGCTGCGCCCGCGCACGTTCACCTCGTGCGCGCGGTGGCGCTGGGCAGTCGGCCCGTCGATCCCTCCGGCGGGTCCGGCAGCCGGAGGAGCCCTGTACGCTTCTCCAACCTGCTGCCCAGTGCCCAGTGTGGTTACCTTACGTGCGTGCCGCCGCTGCACGCTTGCGAGTCACGGATACCGGAAAGAAGCTGCATTTCCCGTCGACCAATTTCTGCGAAACGCGCTCGCTTATTGCGAGACAGACAAGTTGTAGCGGTAGGCTTTTCCGGTCGTCATCGTGCTCGTGCGTCCTCCGATCCTCGACGGGAAGGAAACGCTGCCAACCAACGTCGGACCCTCCAAACGGTGGAACCACCCCAGGCTGGAAATGCTGGCCGGGCGGCGGAACGTAACGGCCCAAGCAGCGCCAAGTGCTGGAGTAGCTTATCCAGATGGAAATCTCAGTCTCTGGCTTTTGCTGATGCTACTGCTTTCTCAAATGCAGACGACGGCTCAAGCGCTACTGCGCTAGTGTAGCTTTATCACCTTTGTCGCCACGGCGAGCACAGCAACATCAAAAGCAGAGGCGTCTGCCGGTCACAGCATAAATGTAGACGTCTGATCTCGACGTTGCATTTGCATCGCGTGGTCGTGCAGGATCGCCGCTGAGCGCGCCGCGGTGACGGTGATTGTTGGCACCTGGTCCCGGGAAACGAGGCCGGAACCGTGCCATTTCCATCAGAATTATTGAGGGAGCAGCAGGACCCCAAACCAGACCGACCCCGGCCGTGGCTTGAAGCCAACGGGTGCCCTGCTCTCCCTCTGCTCATATCCACCACGAGCAAAAGGTGCAGCGTGCAGCTACTACGGTGTGCAGGCCACCGCTGCGTGTGTGTGGACGGCACTAGCTACGTGTTCATCCCAGGCATCACATGTAGTACTACGTTTAGTGACGGAACCAGCGATCATGATTAAAGGGGCCAAACAAATGTGATCGCATTATTTACTATAAGATTGTCTACAGCGGGGTACGCAAGCACACACTGCGGATTAAATTAAATTCTGATCGCACCATTAAATTTGTTTCAATAAATCCTTCAAAACTAGATCTCATATGGTTATATTTAGTTAAAGTGACATGTGGGCCCACGGTGGTATTGAGTAAAACCGTGAAGGATTGATGAGTGTGGGAGAAAGTGATATAGAGGAGAGAATTTTGATGACCAAGATGGATAGAGGAAGAAAATAGAGTTCTATGAGTGCGGGTAGTCTAATAAAATATACATAATAATATGTTTCAATAACTTTTTAAAAAAAATTACACTATTTTTTACTAAAATCATAGTTTTTCAATTAAAAATGAGTAAAAATAACATTTTTATACTATAAATCTAAACATGTATATATAGAATAACAAACCTACCATGCAGGGGGGCCCACGGCCCCTGCTGGCCCCCCCTAGTTCCGTCACTGACTACGTTCATACCTTCATCCTTGCGAATAAACCCTGGCGCATTGCTTTAGTAATTTGCACAACTATCTTAAAATACATGGTAAAAACAAGACTATTAAAGGGCAAAAAAATTTTACCCATGCCTGTGTACCGGGCAAACTTAACGTGGCGTCGCCACTACGTACCTTCGTCGCGGATCCATAATTCTAATGTACTCTTGGCAAAGTGTATATAAAAACATGCCTACATTTATCTTATTAAATCATTGTGTTCGTTAAATTCATTTTTATATAAAACAGTTTCAAGTCATAAATATGGATAATACCTTTATTTAAATTTAGCGAGTTAAAATTGTTTGACTTGAACTAAACCTACCACAATTACATTACATTATCTTTGGGACGAAGGGAGTACTACATACCAACAACGTTTGGTAGATGGATAATGGAGGGCAAAATATAGTAGATTATTAGTACTCGCACAAATCATTTGCTGTCATGAACGTCGACCATACTACTATAGTAAAATATTCTACGCCAATAAGCATGAAATGCATTCCCTTGTCCTTGTATTAGGCGTGTTGTTTTATATAACATCATGTCTTGTTGCACGTGTACACCATATGATAAGTTCCAAAAGCATCAATGAATTAGTATATGGCAGTGGTTCAAAGTCATAATCATGGCCCATATGCAATGAAGTTTTACTTACTTCGTACAAGACAGTGTGATCCTAATGAATTGAGAAAAGGATATGTGTGGTTGGTTGCATATGGTGCAACTAATGTGAAAAACATCCAACACCTTACGAATTGAAATAGAATAGGAATTAATTAGTTTTCACCTTTCCTTTAGAAGAACAGTAAGGACATGAACTCAGATAGAGGCACACACGCTCACCCCTAAAAGAATAATGATGTTAAATTCTTTAATAAATTCAAGAAAATGCAAATACCAATATCAAATCGAGGAGTTAAACTGGTGAACAAATTCCACCATAAATAAATAATAAATAGTGAAAAGTTCCTCAAGTCTCGTCGGTCCCCAAAGGCATGTTGTACAAATCACCTACAACAATGCAACAACTAATATGGTTTTAAGCTAAGATTTTAACAAGGCATGTAGTACATATTAAAGCACACATAGGTTCAATACTTCAATGCAAAAGATGAAAACATATATTGAAAATTTGACAAAATTATGACAACTAGGTAGAGGTTGTAGAGTATCTGAACGAGTAGTATGCTGCGAAATCAATAGAGTGAGTAATAATAACCAATTTATGTTATCTTGTCCATACTAAATTCTTCAACTGAATTATTAATGTTTTCTGACATAAGTAAGATTATAGAAAAGCATGAGTGTTGATGGATTTAGCAAAAGTTAAATGTAAGATGTTGACAAATTTTGACGCCAAAATAAATATCAGAAAAAAAACTTAGATTGTCCAAGTTTTATAGCCAGAAAAAACACAATAACATGCTATTAACAACCAATCTCTTAAATATTCGTTCACAATCAATCAGGCCAGCGGTGCGACACATTGGTGGCCTCCAACTCTGCACTGCATTTGAGCCTCCAGCCGTCAGTGCACGCTGAAATGCCGTCAGTGCACGCCGAGCTATGCTAGCGCCATCAGGGCACTAGCCTACAAAATTATACGCACGCAAGTGGCATTGGATGTCTGGATTAGTATCACCTGAATGCTGACGGTGGTCGCAACATCAGACGGTACGCCACATGCGACGCAATCTATCTCGAGGGGTGTCGCAGGCGAGAGGCACTACTAGCACCACACACTAATCCCCAAAAGAAAAAAAATATAAATCAAACAGTCCTAGCACTAATCCTGCGGCGATCGCCACTGATGCGTCACTGTCGTCGCGGGCCCGTCCCGCGCGCTAATAATGCAGTGTCAGAGAGGACCCGAGTGGTTTACAATGATTCCGCCACGAGCCGAATTGAATGAATCGCAAAGAAAGGTGCCACTGCCAGCAGCAGCAGCTGTCACAGGGCGAGCGAGGCTGACGCGCGGAAAAATCAGGCGCTGCCGTCGCCTCCGCCTGGCCACCGCGTAATTTAATCCCCGCCATTCCTCCACCTCCCTCCATTTTGCTGCTGCTGCAGTTGCCCACTCCAGCACCCGAGCTCAGCCAACATTTTGCTGCTCTGCTCAGCACCTCAGCTGCTTCAGTTTCAGTCGCCATGGACAGCCACGCGCTGCGCGCGGCGCTGCTGCTGCTGCTCACGCTGCCGACGATCCCCGTGCCGGCCACCTGCCCGTCGACGGCGTCGTCGTCGTTCCTGGAGGAGGACACGCCGATCTTGGACGCCGTGGTGACCGCTCGGCACGGCGGCGGCGGCAAGGGCGCCACGAACGCGAACACGAGCGCGAGGCCGCCGCGGGGCGCCGTCACCGGCGGCGGTGGGAGGCATCAGCACCACAACCGCTACTACGACGTGTTGGCGGGGCCGTCATCATCGGCGTCATGGAAGGAGGAGATCGCGGGGCTGGCCGGGCGTCCGGAGCTGGCGGCGTGGCTGCGGTCGGTGCGTCGCCGGATCCACGAGCGGCCCGAGCTGGCGTACGAGGAGGTGGAGACGAGCCGGCTGGTCCGGGACGAGCTGGGCGCGCTGGGCGTCGTGTTCCGCCACCCCGTCGCGCGCACGGGCGTCGTCGCCACGCTCGGCACCGGCCGCCCACCCGTCGTCGCGCTCCGCGCCGACATGGACGCGCTGCCCATCCAGGTGCGTGACGTGACTGTGTCTGCGTGTGCGTCCCGTACATGTACGTGTTGTTCGTCCTCGCTTCGTGCTTCTTCCTTCGTCCATCCATAGTAACCTGTCGAAGAACTAATCTTTTCGATTTTTCTTCCTCGATTTCAAATTCTTATCTAACGATGCAAACGATCCCCACGAAATCTGCTCACGATTCAGCTCATGCTTTGCTACCACGCCGCGAGGCCGCCCTCTGACTGAGCCGAGGATTATCCGGAGAGTGCAGCGAGTGCGTCTAGGCCCAGCCACTTGGTTAGTAATTGTGGATGAGAATGGTGCACTATACTAAATAAATAAATTAAATAAATATTCAAAAAAGCCTGCACAGTGCCAATGCATGACAATACTGTAGTACTTTAGTTACCCACACACCATGCTTAGTTCCTCTTTTTTTTTCCTCCTTCTTTATGATAGTAGTATATCGTTATTTGTTTTTTTATTTTTAAAAAATGACTTCACTCTGCTTAGTACTAGGCTCATAGGATGCCACAAATATGGTGCGTACTGTAGTGTAAGGTGGATTTGCAGAAACGCGTAGGAGTACTCCGTGGGGCAGATGCTGTTCCTCCGTGCAAAGCAGAGCACAACTGCTGCTGGTCCGCCCTTGGCTTTGGGTCGGGGTAGTTGCGCCGCGTAGGCCACCAGCCACCTGGAGGACAGCACACGGATGCCGCATGCTTCCCGTCTCGTGAAAAATGTGACCATCAATCCTTTAGCCACAGTGGTCCTGGTCCATCATCCAGCATTCCAGCCGGCCACTTGGTGCGTGACTGGATGCTGTAGTGGTCCTCCCGATAAACAGAACACTCTCGTGTCGTCGTGCAAGCACAAACATCGCACGATGCAATGCAATGCAATGCCTTCTGATCAGTTCTGAGTGCTGACTGCTGAGTCAGGATCAGCAGCTGTGGTGGTCACCACCGGATCTCCGCGGCCACGGGCCACGGCACGCCCATCACAGACGGACACGGCCTTTCTGGTTTCTTGCCCAAAATGGCATCCGTCGTGGGTAAACCCCGCCGATTACGCCCACGGGGAGTCGATTCTCTGACTGCCCAGAACGGGCAGTTTTTTACGCCCAAAAGCTCGAGGACGACGAGGTCGCTTTCTGGCGCCCGCACCGATCGGCGTTGTCCGCTCATGCGCGTTTGGCACAGCGAGATGATCGACTGGAAAGTAGGAGCGGACAGCTGCCCGTCCCGTTCCAGGATCGGCATGGAAGATCACGTATCACTTGGCTGACGACGCGTCTCCATGTCTGTGTGGTTGCAGGAGGCGGTGGAGTGGGAGCACAAGAGCCGGGTCCCCGGGAAGATGCACGCGTGCGGTCACGACGCTCATGTCGCCATGCTCCTCGGCGCCGCCAGCATCCTCAAGGCTCGCGAGCACCAACTCAAGGTACGACCACGGCCCTACGGCGCCACGCCACACTCCTCTTTTTCAGTATTAGATGAACCCTCTCAATTGTGCTTGTTTCATACAATTGATTGATATTAGTGCCTCTTTTTTATATAAGCTTTGTCAAACTTAAAATGGGTTTTCTCACCGCAAAAATGGTTTGACATAGCACGACATCATAATTGCATCTTTTCTGTGACACGTGGATGAGATAGAATGATGTCCTTCCGTTCACTTACCACCTGCTGCAGTGCATAAAAGCAAAGCATATGTATCTCCTGCGTTTCTCAGACGTCAAGAGACGCTCGTTCGTAGACGTAGCTTTCGTCCCCGTGGACGCCACTCTGCTACTCTTGCGTGCAAGGTGGCCTGTTACGTGCTCTGCACCCGCCCATGCCGATCTCATCACAGCATTCTCTCATTCGTTCTACTTGAAAACGTGATCTGGATTTCGGTCGCTAGATCTCGCTTTTCGGGGGCAAAGCCGTGGGCAAAATGATAGTTTAAGACGAGCGCCCAAAGTGCAGAAATGATGCGCCACCAGCCCACCACACTCTGATATCGGGGTGATCCGTTGTGGGTTGTGGGCAGTGGCATCATGCAAATGTCAGCGTCATGAGCCGTACCAGGAAGCACTACTCCTCCTATAGTTCTTTTGATATCTCAATTCTTTTCCCCACGTGATCCTGATGACTCGCAATGATCGGTGCACACTGTGACTGATGATGCGGATGCACAGCCACATTCCGTCCTTATTCTAGTAACTTGCACCTTTTAGGCTTCATTAGTGCTGCATCAAGGGAAAAGTTGTTCCTCTACACAGGGTTTGTTTCTTTCAATTGTTGCAGTTCTGCTGTTGGGAATTGGCACGACACTGCTTGGTTCACCGCTTTTGAAGCATCCGATGCTGGTGCTTCCTGATCAATGAGTGGCATTGGCATTTCTTACTGTGACCTCTCAAAAGAACTGGTGGAGGAACTCCATTGTGCCACGATTTTAGGCTTTCAGTCACCATTGACATGAGCTAGATACTCTTATCCTATGGGGATAATCATCATGCCGGGAGGATTGAATTCTTGGTTAGCGGTTCACACAAAACGGCTGTGAAGGATAATCATCATCTGATGCTGATATTTTTACGGGTGGAGAAAATCCTCTGAGCCACGATTTTAGGCCTTTAATCACCGCTAGATACTCATCTCCTATCCCACGGGGATGATCATCGTGTCGGAAGGATTGAATTCTTTGCTTACCAGTTGACACAAAACGGCTGTAAAAGTTAGATGCTGGAATTTTGACTCGCTGGTCTCTCGGAAAGTCGCATGTTTCAGATAGTTTGACTTTTAGTTTTCACGACCATACTGTAAGCTGTACGGTACAGAAAACGAGCTTACTGACTGGCGTTTTGGTATACGTTTCAGGGCACAGTGAAGCTGCTGTTCCAGCCGGCGGAGGAGTCCGGGTGCGGCGCGAAGCGGATGATCGAGGACGGCGCGCTGGACGGCGTGGAGGCCATCTTCGCCGTGCACGTCTCCCACCAGCACCCGACGTCCGTCATCGGGTCCCGGACGGGCGCCCTCCTCGCCGGCTGCGGCTTCTTCAAGGCCGTCATACGTGGCGGCGGTGGTGACAAGGACCATCCGCGCCGGGCCGCCGCCGACCCCGTCCTGGCCGCCGCATCCACCATCATCAGCCTGCAGAGCATCGTCTCCCGCGAGGCCGACCCGCTGGACTCGCAGGTGGTGTCTGTGGCACTCGTGAACGCCAGCGACGTCGACATCCAGCAGGCTGCTGCGGCGCACGCTGGGGCGGCGCAGCCTCAGGAGCCTCCAGAACCAGAGCTGGTGCTGGGCGGCACGTTCCGGGCGTTCTCGAACGCGAGCTTCTACCACCTCCGTCGTCGGATCGAGGAGGTGATCACGGCGCAGTCGCGCGTCCACGGGTGCGCGGCGTCGGTCGACTTCTTCGAGGGCCAGAGCTTCTACCCGCCGACGGTCAACGACGCGCGCATGTACGGCCACATCCGCCGCGTGGCGTCGCAGCTGCTGGGCGGTGCGGCGTACCGTGACGTGCCACCGATGATGGGCGCCGAGGACTTCTCCTTCTACTCGCAGGCGGTGCCCGCCGGGTTCTACTACGTCGGGGTGCGCAACGAGACTCTCGGGTCCGTGCACACGGGGCACTCGCCGTACTTCATGATTGATGAGGATGTGCTGCCTACTGGGGCTGCTGTGCACGCCGCCATCGCCGAGAGGTTCCTCGCTGACCATGCGTCACTCATGGGCATGGGCGCCGCCGACGACGATGACACAGCCGACCAGGAGATGTAAGATCGACCTGGCACGTGCCCGGCTAGTGCTGGGTCTGCCTGCCCGGCCGGCCGACGTCTGGCGCCGACATGGCACGGGTCGTGGCGGTCTGGTGGATGGTTTTTTGGGGCGCCCGTGCGTGCGCACGGAGAGAAGTGGTGGATGATTTGGCCGGCCGATTCGCTCGGCGTCCCGTCCTGGTGTGGGCGTGGTGGCGGAACACGGGCTCGGGTAGTCGGGTTCTTGGTGGTCGAACGATGACCGACCCCGCCGGCGTGACGGTGCCAGCGGTTTTTGTTTTTCCCGTGTTCCGTTTGGGCGAGTAAGGAACCATACGTGACGGGCTGGCGCGCGGTGGGCGCGTGTGTAAAACACCGTGTAGCGTTCTGGTGCTGATGCAAAAATACTAGGCTGCCCTAATAGTACAGTAGTACAGTATGCTTTTTTGCCCCTTGGTTGGGATGTCTTGGAAATTGGTGATGTAGCACGGGCCTTTTGATAGGCAAGGTCTCTCGTCTCTTGCTTCTTTTTTTATTTAGCAAAAAAAAAGCAGGATCTCTCTTGCTGCCAAGCACATTTCTGCCGTTACCCCTTTTTGTTACACTATTAATTAATATATTATTTTTACACATTTTTTGAGGAAATTTTATTATTACACATGACACTATGCATGCCTGGGACGCGTATGGGCCTGGTTGATAAACTGGGACGGAGAAAGGAGAGCTGA
This sequence comes from Themeda triandra, assembly GCA_018135685.1. NCBI lineage: Eukaryota > Viridiplantae > Streptophyta > Magnoliopsida > Poales > Poaceae > Themeda > Themeda triandra. The sequence continues at coordinate 169,300 of JAENPR010000957.1, read as the reverse complement.
GAATGTACTGGGCCCAAAGTGGGCGTGCGTGCAAATCAACGACCCATCATCTAACAATTGTGTTTCCTCAAAAAAAAATCAACTAACAATTGTCCTCGTGCAGCTTTGCTCACTGAGTCACTGTGGGGAACCACTGTGGTGCCCCGTGCCCCTCCTCGGGTCTCGGGATGACCTTGATGTTCCACCGCACCCACAAGTCCACTAAAAAATCGGTATTCGCTAGCGCGTCGAGTTCTATGTGTCTCGATTTAGTTTTCTTTAATGAGCTAAGCGTATTTTAGCTCGTAAGTTAGCTCACGAGCTAAACTCGTTGTCTTTGCAATGCTAAGAACGAGCAATGGTCCTTTAACTCTAAAAATTATTTCATAGTCCAGCACATGATAAACTACTAACAATTACCCTTGATTTTATAAACAAATATTATGCATTAGATTGGAGTCTAGAATTTATATGTGCTTTGACACTTATTTATTTATTGTCTTGATCTATGTAAAGAATAGATTAGTAGCTATTGATTTATACATTGGTTGCCATTAAAGAGTTGGCTTGCAAGCTAAATGAGCCTTGCCAACCAAGATTTCTAGCTCATTTGCTTAACCAAGCCAAGCCATCTCGTTATCCTAATGAAGAATAGCGAGCCAAGCTAGTTCATTATCCATTCCTACACACCGCTTTCCGAAATTGGAGAATCTATGCATTATAGTTGTCAAACAAAGATATTCGATTACTTAAATGTACTTAGCTACCCCTTTTGAAATGTTGCATTCGAGAAACACAAGAATAGATAAATAAATTTAATTTGTAATGATTGAATCCCCCCATTAGATTCATCCATTGAACTCATAATGTTAAGTGCAAGCTGGCCTGGCCAGTGGTGTGTCGGCCTAAGATTAATGGCGGCCTAGGCATTGTTGATCTCCGGTTCTTCGGGCTCGCTCTCAGGTTGCGCTGGGAATGGCTCGCCGGGCGGAACCGCACCGTTGTTGGGTACGACTGCCGCTAACAAGGAAAAGAATGTCGTTGCCATGACCAAGGTGAGCATGTCGGTGGTGCCGGGCGACGGACAGTCCGTGCTCCTTTGGACGGACAGTTGGGCGCAGGTCGGTCCTCTTAACTGCTTTGCGCCGCAACTGTATGCGGCAGTGTCGGCGAGGGGGAGAAAGTTCACGCTCAAGGACGGTCTGTACCAAAACAGTTGGGCCCGCGAGATCGTCGGGCGCCGATGATCCAGGTCCGGTGCGTACGTCGGGTCTCGGCACATCCTTGCGGCGATCGATGCGGATCCGGTGGCGTCCGACCGCTTTGTTTGGAAGTGGTCACCGGATGGTCGCTATAGCTCGTCGTCCACATACCGTGCTTTCTTCGCTGGATCAACCTCTTTGCTGGCCGCAGATGAGCTTTGGAAGACCAAGGCTCCTCCGAAGGTCAAGTTCTTCCTGTGGACTACGCTTCACCGTCGTATTTGGACGGCTGACAGGAGGATGAGACATGGGCTACAAGATGATGATACGTGTAACCTCTGTGGGCAGCAACCCGAGACCACGGAGCACTTGCTTGTGGGCTGTGTTGTTACTAGGGAGGTGTGGTTCACCTTGTTGTCGCCGGCGGGGCTCCAGGAGTTAACACCAACTGCCGATGCAGGTTTAGGGACTTGGTGGATTGATCAGAGGCAGCGGATTGCTTGTGTGGATCGTCTAAGTTTGACACCTTGCTGGCGCTCATTGTCTGGAACATTTGGAAGGAGCGAAACAGCCGCGTTTTCAACCGGCGTTCGTCGTCGCTTCAGCAGTTGGTACAGGCCATTCGGAGGGAGGCGGAGGAGTGGCTGGAAGCTGGCTACACTACCATTGGGGCTCTAGTAGATGCTTGGTCGCGCCACCTAGTTATTTTGTAATCAAGACTTCCAGAGATCCAGTAGTATAGGTGTGTGTTGTGTGGCGAAGGCACCTTGCCAGCGCCCTTGTAACCCTTTGTTGTTGGTCTTAGGACCACCCTCTCCTCTTAATGAAATACGGGCTAATTGCCTGCTCGCGAAAAAAAAATAGCAATGAGTCGAAACTGTTTGGCGTGATCTTATGGCCACTTTGGTAGAGCTCTCCTTCCTAATTCTTGAATTATTGATTCTTCAATTGAATAATTCTAGTGGGAATTAGCATGAGGAGTAGGTGAGAATCAATCAATTCTGAAGTAAGTTTAGTGGCGATTGATAACGTTTCAGCAGTGGGATTCAGCGGAAAAAAGGTTTTTTTTTTTTTTTACTTCTCTTTCCCATGTAAATGAAGAGCTCCCCACCAAAAATCAGTTGCATTTTAAGTGTTGGCTCAGGTTGTGAAACAAAAATATTTCATGAGCTAAAAATTTATATAAGGATCCTTCAAAATGTTGGATTCTACAACGGACCAAAACAAATATAAGAATATAATGCTCTCTATCTTGAATCCCTCGATTTAACTCATAACATTGTAGCATTCAGTCAAAACCGTTTGGCACAAGACTTTAGTTAGTCATATCAGGTTGGGCCACTAGAACCACCCTCTTACCTTTGAGAACGAGGTTCTCATGCAGAACATCCAACTCAAGTTAAGCAAAGCAAAGCCTCTTTAGGCAAGCAAACACTATATCCGACTTTGCAAGCCTAGCTAGACTTTGCAAGCCTAGCTAGAAACATGCCCCCACACGTAAAGATGGCAAGAAATCGCACCCAACCCCGTCATGGACTCCTGGTCCCTGTGAAAGTTCATCGGAGAGATGCATCAATCCTCACCGTTGTCCTTTGTTCTTATGAAACTTTCTCTGTTCACTTAAACTTATCAACCCGGTTTATCAATATGGTATAATATTTTTCTCTCACAACAAACCAGTAACAACCGGCTAATAATGGTGGAGATCGAGGTCATTGGTTTCTCTCAGGATCCCAAACGCCTATACTTAGTTTGAAGTTCTAGCCAATTTGAGTTTTTGTTTCAAAAACAATGCTTGGCAAATCTAGCTGGAAACAGTACGCGGACTTGAATGGAAACGAGTACTCCATTCAAACATTGTTCATCCACAAAACCGGATGGCGAGACGGTGGCGCGCCTGCTTTTTTGTCGCCCTCTGGCCCCTCCCTGGCTCGGATCGGAACAGATCCATGGACCAGGTCGGTCCGTCGGTCTCGGTCCGCGGCGCCACGTGACCAGTGAGCGAGCCAGTGACGCACATGTGACCCCAGCCACGCAGGGCAGGCGCGAGGTGGACGGTCATACGGGCCTTGTTTAGATCCCGAATTTGGTATGCCAAATTCGGGTGTTCACACACCGTAAGACTGTAGTAATTTCGTTTGTATTTGTGAAATATTGTCCAAATATTGATTAATTAGACTCAAAAGATTCGTCTCACAAAGTACAATAAAACTGTAATTAGTTTTCAATTTCATCTATATTTAGTACTTTCGAATGCTACCACATTTTGATGTGATGGGGAATCTTCTTTTTGCATAGTGAAATTTGAGGAGAAATTCTGGAAGTAAACGAGGCCACGGTTCGGGTGCGAGTCCTCCTACCTGCCGCCACGAGCTCACCATGTGCGCTCCATGCCTAGTCTGTTTCCACCACTCGATCTCCCCAGAGCAAGGCCGCAACCACAACCCCGAGCACCAGCACGCACGGCTGTCACGCCATCCGCATGAGTGGAGCACCCAGGCAGAAAGAGAATAAGAGATCGATCCGGCAAAAGATGAACCAAAGCTGGTGGTCTGGTACCAGGTCGTCCTGTGATCTGCCGATTGCCGAGACCTCTCACATGTTTGCTTTGCAGCAGTAGTTGGACTTGGACCTTGAAGTTGAAGGTGAGTTGAGCCCACGGATCCAAACACACTCGTACACCACACACATGCATGTTTCGTGCATCACGCATGCATGTGCTCCTTTGAACCTCTTTTTTGCCTTTTTCTATACGTGTTAGCTTTTGGATCAGGTGTGCTGGCACCATGGCAATGCGATGACGAGAGCAGGGAAATGTACTGCCCTTTTGAGGATGATCTGATGAGTGATTAGGGGTGCATTTCGGCACATGATGTTCAAATCCGTTCGTCCGACTATCTAGCTGATCGTTGTGTTTTTGATCGTTAAAGGGGCGAACGGCATTGCGTCCACACGGTGGCTGGAGCCCGGAGAAGATGGTTCGGTGAAAAAAAACACACAGATGACACGCGCGCGCGCGAACGGGACGCGCAACTTTCGTTGTGCTTGGCTCTGAATTTCGTGATCTTCTGAAGAATAACGAGATGTCGCTGTTGATGCGCTAAATCGGTAATGCGGTTACGAAGGGTGAGAGACAGCAAAAATAGCGAAATAGTTGAACTCTGGTGTGGTACATTTCAAAGGGGGACTCTGGTGTGGTACATTTCAAAGGGGGACTTGTTGATCTCGATCACGGGGGCACCCACCAACTGCGTAAAGTGGGCCGTTGCTCGAGTACTGATCACTAGCATCGAGTGCAGTTATTGTGGTGCCCTGAAAAAGCGAAGTGAAAGAGTGATGAGAAAAAGCGAAGTGAAAGAGGAGTGAAGTGAAAGAGGAGTGATGAGCCTTCTGGCCAACCAGCGATTCACCGACTCTGCATTGACCTGACGATCAGGCCACAGGCCAGGCCATGGCCACCGGCAGAGGCAGACACGTTCCATGTTGTTCAGAGAACAAAGTTGTTAACCGCGGTAGTTGGTGCTGTGGAATAACGCCAGAAGCAGTAGTGGGAGGCAACTGGCGTTCTGGCAACAACCAAACCCAACATGACTACTACTACTACTCTAACCAAAGAATCAGATCACTACTACTACTCTTAACCAAAGAATCAGATCACGGTTAATAAAAACAAATCAAGCAACGCCAGAAGCAGTAGCAGGAGAATGTTGGCTCAAAACCATTTCAAATCTTGAGCTGCCAGTGCCAACAATTTGGACTGACCACAGTTGTTTTTCTACAGCAGCTCCGACTCCCAGTGCCGGCCGGCCGGGTCGCGGCGGTCAGCCCGTGGACGGCTGGAAACCGGACGCAGTAGCAGTGGCTCGAGACAGGCCGGAGCCGGAATCCGATGAACTTCCTGGTCTCCGCCTGTCGCCTCGGTGAGAGAGACCGTACTACCACACACGCTGCTGCGAGCGAGAAAAAGTAGCCTCGGAGGTCGCGCGCCCTGGAATTATGATGTCCGTCCGTGCCCTCGGTCCCGTGGCGGCGAAACGCGGAGTACTAGTACCCTAGCTACTGCGGCGTGCGGCACGCCGGCACCGGGCACTACGGCTGCGCTGCACGACGCCCGGCACTACGGCACTACGGCGGCGCTGCACGACGCTATGGACGGTGGCCGATAGCCTGCGCGCCTGCCCCAACCTGCTTCCCTTTGTTCTTTTGCCGGTGCACCTATACGGATCTGAAGAATGACTGCAGTTTACTGTTCACTCAGCCTCACAGTTTTCAAAATTCGAAGTGCAACAGTAGTAGTACTAGATCTGAAGATACTGTGATGGACGCAGATGAAGGAACGCACGCAAGAAACACCCATATGCTGATACTGATACTGATACTGATACTGAAGATGAAAGATGGAGTTCAGACTTCAGACTTCAGAGTGGGAAATGCAGAGCTGCTACCATAAGAGCAAGTATTATAAGCGACTGGGAACCGGCGAGATGTGACATGGAAGAGCGAGAAAGCAAGAGAGAGAAGAAAGCGGGCGATTCCTGAAACGCCGGCCACGAGCGAGCGAAATGCACTGTTTCGGTAGGGTCCACGCTGCTTCCCCATTCCAGTTCGTCCACGTTGCAGATGGGCATTAAATTTCGGTAGGCTCCACCATGCAGTCCAGATGACGTGTATTCTTGCAGCCGGCCGGGCGGGCGTATCCATTGCCCTTGCTCTAATACCCCCGTCTCCCATATACTGATACTGAATACTCATATACCCCCGTCTGATCTCGGCCTACAAGCGGTAGGCCACAGATTTTCATCACACCACGACCATACGACACGATACGATACGACACTACAAGATGCAACGAAACGATACAAATCATAAAATAGAAGAGAGAAAAACCCCAAGAACACAGCCTCAGGCTACAGCTAAATCCATGGCCTCGTAAACGCCATTGATGTTGTCTTCTGTGGATGGAATGAGATTGGAACTGTCAGCTCAGCGGTGGTGCGGGCAGAAGGTGACGACGTAGGACGCGCCGGCGTCGCAGGTGAGGATCGACGTCGGGTCATCATACGCGTACGAGTACGCCTTGGGGCACGCCGACTTGAACAGCCTCGAGTACGCCGTGGGCTTGCACTGCTGGGGGCTCCCAAACTGCCCGGTACAGCAGTACTGCGGCGCACCATACGCAGCACACGCGCTCCGGCAGCCCACGACGCGGCCGGCGCCGCGCACCGCGAGCCCGGCCGGACACACGCGGTTGAGGTCGCTGACGCAGCCCGCGGGGGCGCAGTGCGCGCCGGAGCAGTGCACGGGCGTCATCGCGATCGGGATGTTGTACCCGTCCACCAGGCTCACGTCGTAGAAGTCCTGGGAGGCGGCGGCGGTGCCCAGGGTGATCTCGGCCAGCGTGGCGGGCGGGGCGCCCCCCGCGCCGTTGCAGAAGAGGGCGCCGCCGCAGTCGCCCGTGGCGCAGCGGCCGTGGCCGGAGGCGTCGAAGGAGCACCCCTGCCGGCCCCACACGCGGCCCGACCACCCCGCGGGGAGGCGGATGGAGGTTGAGTGGCCCGGGGCGAGCTGCAGCCCGCCGCGCGCGAGGAGTTCTTTTCCGGCGCTGGGCTGGATCCCTGGCCAGACTGTCTCCCCGCACCGGTTGTACAGCGCCAGCGTCGCCGCCGACGCCACGCCGGCCATGGACGCCACGACGAGCAGCGCCGCCGCGGCCTCGACGCGCATTGCCATCGCTGGTCGCCCGGTCCCCGGCCTCGGTCGCAGGGTCACTGGCTCACTCACGCGGAGCAGGGGAGTGGAGTGAGCTCGCAGAGCAGGGGAGGAGTGAGCTCTCGAGCTTGGAGGTGTGGGCTGTGGAGTGTGGAGGCCTGGTGGGTGGGGCTCGTGCGGGTGTATTTAATGAGTGGGGGACAGTGAGACAGATAGAGTGACTGTGGGAGTGTGAAAAGGTTGGTGGCCGCTGTACTGGGTTTTTCGCTGCGAGTGAAAATGTGATGCTCGCTGTAAAGTTCGCTGAACGTCTGCGTTTGATTGATTAACAACAGTTGTCAGATTAATTTAGGAACAACCGTAATGTTTAGTTAGGTGGAAGTTTTTATTCCTTGTCTAAAAGTTTTATGGAGAACCATCACTCCTGTTAGCTCTTGTTCTTTATTGATAGGTCTTGGGTGGACTAGTTGTTAGTAGTAGTCTTTTTTTTTTTTTTTTTTTTTTTTTTTTTTTTTTGCAGCATGTAGTCTTTTTTTTTTTATAGCGTTGTTAATAGTAGTCTAGTAGACGGATGTGAACTAAAAGTTAGTTTATCTATTGGCTTGTATGTATTGTTGAACTAGAACTATTTTTTTAGTTGAGTTCAAAAAGAACTATTTTTTAGTTACTTGTTAGTTGAGTGATTTGTATTTGTTTGGATCACTTTGGGTTTGTTTCGAATGTGGGAAAAAACAGATGAATAATAAAGGCAACTGCTTCAGTACTCCCTCCTGAAAATTTTGCACGAATCTTAAAGCACATAATTAAAGGAATTAATTGTTTTATTAGTTTGCATCTGGGTCCCTTTGGGCTCAGCCCATCCAAGCAAAGCCCTGGGTCCAGTCCATTTGTGTGGTTCCGTTAATTCCTCCGAGACGGCGTTGCCAGCAGCCGTTGCTCCTTACTACTCCCGTCGATCCCATCCCAAGCAACAGAAGCGACCATTTTCGGCGTCGTAGTATGCGGAAGGATTACGGCAGCACCGCCGCAGCAGACGCCATGCGACCACCCACCAGATCCCCTCTCCCACCGCGCCTCCTTCCCTCTCCATCGGTCTCCAAGAATACACACCAGCTGATATTTAACAAATACAAAGATGAACAGCTTCTAGAAAAGAAACGATGTCCACGTCATCAAGATTTTAACCGCCCTCAGATTTCACCTTCTACGGTCAAGATTTACCGAAGCGGATTCTACCCCATCGGCTTCTTGCTAGAATCGGTTTGGTTTGGCTTGTTTCTAGAATCGAAGTTTATGAATATATACTTGGCTTCACTTTGCTTCTCGGAGTCCGAAACATCCCCGACCCTCCTGATCCATCCACCAACAAAAAAATCCTCCCTCTCTCTTTCTCCCATTCCTCCCTCCCTCCCTCATCCTCGTGGGAAAAAGAACGCGAGCAGGGATGGTGCCGGTGGCGGCGGCGGCGGCGGCGGCCCTCCTCCTCGTCCTCCTCCTCGTGCACCACCACCACCACCTCCTCGTCAGCCATATAACTTCCTGTGATTTTTGTGCTCCTTGTTTTCCCTTTCTTGTTCTTGACTATGATCTGAATTTCCCGAAGTTTTAGTTCATCTCAAGTGAAGATTCCTGGGGAATTGGTTTATGTCTAGGTGAATTTCATTTGTGCGTATTTTCAGCACAAGTGCTTTTGAATCGAAGGAGATCCACCTGGATTTTGACTCGCCTCGCTTTGTTTTTGTTCATCCCCTTTGTTCTTTTGTTCTTGACATCGGTGCTCTCTGTTATCTCTCGGCGTATTTTACTCATCCAACCGGGTGATGGCGAAGGATTGTGCAACTAATAGTAGTGCTACCGGCACCATGCCCTAGAGGCGCGTGTGCGCTCGTTAGAGCGGCACGCTCTTGTCCAGCGATCCGTCGCCGTCGAGTCCAAGTTCTCGGATTCATGTGGAGAGCAACCGGGGTGAGCGCATACGGTGCCCAAATCACTTTGGGCGCATTTGGTTCGGTGTTTGTTGATTTTCTTCTATTTTCGTTCTTATCCATTTGTTTTTCCTAAATTTTTAGGTTGGGTCAAGCTATGATCTTCCATGAATGGCTTGGCATTCTTGTTGTGTTTTACTGTGCAAAAACTGGGATCGATTCATGGTGGTTTGGGTCAATTTTATTGAATTTTTGGCTTCCTTTTTCTATAGCTCTTGAGAGTCTGTCTTTTATTCTGATCCTTCCAGGCCAAGGCTGACCCAGCGGCCGTACCCATCGTTGTGTATGTGCTACCCGGAGAAGCTCTTCTTGGGGACTCGCGATGGCGACTCGGCGATTCATCGCTTCCTGTTCCTTGACGGCCAAATATTTCGACAGTACCTTCGTGTCGTCCTCCCGGTCCGCCCCGGGCTCGAATGCCGGCCTGCGCTTCGCAGTCCGGGCTTCCGTTTTCTCTGCGTGATTTTCTTTTGGATCGAGATCGGTCAATTCCTGGTAGTTCGGTCCTTATGCCAAAATTTGTTGTTTTTCGAGTTATCTGGTTTCGTGATGGATTAATTGCGCGAGGCAATCTCAATCGAGCAAGTCTGGATCCAGCGTGTGTGCTTGCTGTGCGCTCCTGTGTTCTGTCGGCAAGGAGCAAGATCTGTTCGTTTGTGTCTGGATTTGGGACTTGGAGCCATCGTGCACTCTTCGTTGATTGATTACAGGTGATGCTTGTCGAGAGAGTCCAAGGTGGTTTCGTCCTGTTTCGTTTTGGTCGGGAAAGCAAGTTTCTTGCTTACGTGAACCACCAAGGCAAATATAGATTTAATGAAGTATTAAATTCCTTTATTGGTGGTGTTCACGATCAAGATTGCTAATTCAAGTGAACTCGATATTTATCTGTTCTGTTGGGTTGGCGAAGTGGTCGACCAAGTTTTCTGCAGAATTTTTGGAGAATTTTCACTAGCTCGATTTCCCGTTTTGCGCGCGCTTTGGAATTCGTGCTCCAATTCACATTCTGTTTGTTGCGTTGGCTTTCTATCGCTCCAAACAATCTTTTAGTAGAGTATCAATTTACTTCTTTCTTAAGATGGTGATCAGCGGTGGTGAATTTACTTCCTTGTGATCTTGCGTGAAAGCCGGAGATGTCCTATAAACTGATTGAAGTCTTTTAGCCACTGCAATGCAATAATTCCTAATTTATAGCTACATGATTTTCGTTCCTCAGCAGCTCCTTGGCAATTGGTTGGAGTGCATCGCGTTGAGTACAGCACCTGATTAGGATTTGCTGACAGATAGGAAAAAGGAATAGCATTATTTGAAAAAGCAAGAAGGTCAGTGCTTGCTTATGTCTTTTTTCCCTTGTGTGGTTATGGCAGTTGCTGCTTTGGTTTACTGTACATTAACATCCTTAGTATCAGTTTCTTTGTTTTCAGTGCACATAAATTGTTTCTTACCCAATAAAAATGAAATAGCAAGTGCCATGATCTTAGCTACAAAACACCTGTAAGGTTCCCAAGACTCAATTTGCAAAATATTGCAGCATTGATCTTTGTTTCTTGTCGAGGTAAAATATTGCTGCACCGACGCGTTCAGAGGGATCGCCTCTTCGGACCTCGAACAAATCGCCTCTTTGGACCTTCACTGTGAGTCAAACGTGGCATGCAATGTCTCTTCCATGCGTCGATGCGGTGTCACTGAGGTTCTGTTCTAATTAGTTTGGGCTCAGTGTGCTTCCTGCTATTTGCTTTTCTGATGTATGTGTGTATATGTATGCATGCTTCCATGGCTCTGCTTGTCAGATCCAGTTGATAGTACCAGTGACATGTCACTGCTGGTATAGCTTGCTACGCTGCTGTGTGTTTCTTTTTATTTGCTTTATTACCGTCGGTGCCGTCCATGTACATTGCACGATATGTAGCTATTTTGCGCTTATATGTATGATCTTGATTTATGGACTATCCATGGCTCTATCCACAACCCAAGGATTTGTTTGTTACTCAAGCAAATTTTTTAGGCTATTGTGCCATGGATCTGATCGAATGGCGATTTTGAGGCTTGCAAGGGTAGAGAAGGCAATTTTTATGTATAGAATGGAACTATTGGCATTTTCCACACAAAAAAGGGTGATAGGGGCGCAGTAATCTGTAGATCCGTTGAAAAATAGTTTATACATTATATATGGCTATATACAGTTTGAACACAAATCGATTCCTATCAGTACTAAGACAAATCCCTGAGGGGCGGTATGTTTCTTATATGGTGATTTATTTTATGTTTGTACTTACTTGGAGTGGCCACCTTGATCAAAACCTGCATACTTACAATATATTTTTCCTCTTTTTTTGGCCTAGGGGTGGCGTTGGGGGTGAAGATGTTCCCCAAACTAATCATTTTTGTTCAGCTTCATCTCATGTAAAAAAGTAAACATACTTCTTACGGTAGAACTCTTTGGCAAACAAGTATCGCTCTGATTTTCCTGCTATATCTAAATACTCCCTTTAAGATTCCAACACGAGCTGGTGTCGAAGTAAATAAATAAGAAAGAAAAAGAGAAATCAAATAATCATATTTGTGGCTTACCTGTTTCTATGGACGGTGTATCTGTTTGTAAGAGATATCAATTAGCACTCCTGGTTTACTATTTGGGTCGAGGGAACTGAATAACCAAGGAATTTTAGGCAGAGGCTTTGCTTGTTGTTTTTGGGATGATTGCTACCAAATCAGTCGTTGTCAAAACTCAAATTACTTGATGGATCACATATATGCTTATGCTTGACAATTTGTACAGATGTCGTTTAAAGCTCAAATTTATCCACTGATAGGCCATCTAGGCCTCAACAAGATTGAACAAAGTTACCCAATGTTACAGATCTGGCCCGTTCGCTTTGACGTTTCTGAGGATGACCTCATCGAGCAATACCAACAGGAGCAAGCAAAAGAGGCAACAGGTATGTACATTATACACATTCCGTTCACGTTTCGTCACTTCCAGAAAACTACTATCAGCTTTAAGATCATCTCTCCCTAACAACAATTATACATGTTATGAAACAGAGATGATGATGTTGTATGGACAGATCAAAGCGACCCTAACAACAGCCCGACCACAACAGGATCATCAAGTACGTCACACTTAGAAAGGCTAATCTTCCTCTCAAAAAAATTAAAAGAAAAAAAAACCAAACCCAAGATAAGAACAACTTGGCTAACATGTGCTGTTTCACAGGTACTCCTTCAGCCTGCATCCACAGTGAGCACTGCCTCTGCTACCCACCTGAAGGTTTCTGAATGTTAATTGTAGTTGCAAACAGATGAGTTACTTGATGCCCAGAAAAGGTTGGGGATGGAAGCAAGATTTGTTTGCAGTATCTACTTTTAAATAGATGGTTCATCGTTGTTGTTTGCTTTACAAATTTACTGTTGCTGCAAGTTGTCATAACCTCCTCAGATTCTTACCATCTTTGCTCAAGCTGACGTTCCCACAACAGTAAAAATGCCTTATGCCCTACATCCAACTCCAAAAGTCGAAGAAACTCAAGATTGATCAGCAGGTGAACAAAAAGTTCCAAGATGGTTTGATAATTGCTTCTCCACATGTGCAGTTCAGTTTCTCCTCCTTCCTCTGTCCTCCTTAATTACTTATTGGTCACCTATCCCATCTAGATCAAAGACGAAAAGGAGTACTTGAGATAAAAAATTTATGGTCCCTATCCATGCCTGTGGTACGTACATTGCTTGCCTGAACTATTTGAAGATTTGTCTTATGCATTGTGTTTGCTAGACTGGCCGCTAACGTGTTCATGTCCAGTTTGCTACAAGTTTCTCATTTATATCATTTCATTAATAGTGGTATAAATGTATGCCTTAATCCTTTTCTCCTCCGGTGCTTTTGCCAGATGTTTTGCTTGGAACACATTCCACATCGACTGAGCACGAGCAAGAAGTAAACAAGCGGTTTAAGTTTAGAACTATTATATTGTATTGTATTCTATTATGAGAACATAGTGCGGTGTAATTAAACCTTAGAGATGTCAACATTTAAGCTGATTTTTTTATGATGTAACTTATGTGTCAAAGCTTATGGTTCAGACTTCAATCCACTGATACAACACTGTACTGAAGAACCAGCACGGGAATAAGGCCTAGCCTAACCTAGCTAACGGCAGCCCGGAAGGGCGCGAAAGCGCGCGCCAATACACTAGTCAATATATTAAACCCATCCATTCCAACGGCGGAGACCAAACCAGTCTGGTGATTGTTTATCTATGGCAGGCACACGGAACTGTCTTGTGCATTGGTAATTACACAGACGAAATAACTTGTATATACAAGAACAACTGATGAACCTACAACTACAAAAATTAGCACTGGACTCAATCCTAGCTACGAAGTACGAACAAGCCATGGCTGTTGAGCATGACATTTCTTAGCGTCCGCAATGAACGACCCATTAGCCTTGCGCATTCGCCGCTGCAGGCTTGATCTCTTGAAGCACAGATAGCAGGTCTGGGTCCTGAAAATCTTTGGCTGTGGCGACGGGGACGCGGATAGCAGGTCTGGGTCCTGAAAATCTTTGGCTGTAGCGACGGGGACGCGGCGGCGGCGGAGGAGGCTGACGGCGGGCGGATGGCACGAATCACCTCATGGTCAGCAACGCCAAAACTGGCGGCGTGCGGTTCGTCGGCTCGAGGACAGAAAGAGATGGGATCAGATCGGTGGAAGCATGGCGTCTTCTTCCTCAAAATCCTTAGCGACACCCTAGACCTTATGGCAAACTACGACGATGGGAGATAAACGGGAGGACAGGAGCGACGGCTGCTTCGCATCGCTGTCTAGGATGGTTTAACGGAGCGACGAGGATGGGGCTGGACCCATGACTTTGCTTGGATAGGCTGAGCCCACGCGGGACCTAGATGCAAACTAATGAAACAATTAATTCCTTTAATTGCGTGCTTTAATATTCGTGCAAATTTTTGAGGAGGGAGTACCGGAGCAGTTCTCAATAATAAAAAGAAACACAGTAACATGATGTAGTATAAACTGAAAAAAGAACATGAATCCAAAACAAATGAATATCTAAACATTTTTGTTGTTTGGATTGCAGGAAGAAGAGAACAAGGAAGATATACTATCCACTGAGTTGGACTAGACGCTTTATTTGTTTCCTTTTGAAACGAACGGAAACTAGAGTTTCTCTGAAAAAACTTTGTGTAATTAACCATCAGTACCGCTATCAGACTGGCTGTAGACAAAACATTTTCCATGTCGTGTGGTAAAAGGGTGGAGAGGGACCCACATCCATGACGACCTAACAAAAATGTCCTGTTCGTATGGCCAATTGGCCAGTGATGAATGAATGAACGCATTACGCATTTATGCGTCGTGGTCCTTCATGGTACTGTGGTGAATTACGGCTAACGGTCGTACGTACTCTGCCCCCGCGGTGGTTAGCGTAGCGGCCAACGTGTCTAGCAATAAACCGATTGTCTAACGTTCTGGGCACGACTAATCGGCAAACGTTCATTAGAACAAGAAGTAGCGAACGATCAGAGAGTAGTGTTTCTATTTTAGGAAATAATGAGTTAAACCACTTTCCTTATTTGGTAACATCTGCGCATCTATATGTTCGGTTCGAGAAAATAATGAGATGCCACCACTTTTCCTATTTGGCAACTTCTACTTACATGCGCTCCCAACACTCTCTTTCTCTCTTTTTTTTTTCTCTTTCACTTTTCTTTTTGCGCCAACATTTTTTATTTCTTTTTTGAGTACGATGTTATGCCCAATTTAAAAGGTCAAAACTTAAAAGCCAAATTTAACAAATTTGTAAGTTAAATGTCAAACTTAACAGTTATAAGTTAAAACATCTTTTATCTATGCAAGTTAGAGATCAAACTAAGTTGTACAATATAACTTATATTTTTAAGTTAGTAGTCAAACTTAGTCACCGTAACTTAGAAATCTAACACGTTGCAAAGTTAGAAAATCTAACTTATATATGACTTACATGATCTTACACGTTGCGAAATTAGAAATCTAACTTAAAAATATAACTTACATAATCTTACACGTTACAAAGTTAGAAATCTAACATATACATCTAACTTATCATGTCAAAACACATATGCAAAGTTAAAAAATTTAACTTATACACATAATTTTTACCTATAACTTAGGTATTAGAACACGAAAAGAGAACTTATATAGAGAATAACAACAATACAAAAAAAGTGAATAAAAAATTGTTTGAAATATATTCAAGTGATCTAGTTTTGTTTGTCTCATCGCATAAAACACATCGGTGAAAACAAAATTAAAAACGGATGCACTGTTTAAAAGTTATAGCATTTAGAAAAAAATATTTTGGTTTTTTTTATAATGACATCAGCATGTAATTTGGCGTGGCAGATGTGTGATTTAACATATGCATGCGCGCGTGTGTCCGGCCGACAAAAATGGAAACCAGAAAAAGAGGAAGTGTTTCCGTGGTCGTTCGCTAGAAGCCAAACGAGTGAACGTCCGCTCAAATGGAATTGGGTAACGTTCTGAATTTCATACGGGCTCCGGCAGCCAGTGCACCTGCGAAGGTCTCTTGCAGCGTTCACGCGAAAAGCATCGACACAGAAAAATGCCGTGCTCGTGACATGCCACTCCGGGCGTCCTCGCCCGGCGGCCCGGCTCGCCTCTCGCTACAGTGAAGTGTTCAAAACCGGTCGGCTGTGGGCTGAGAGCTGTGCCACTCTCACAGGCGCTGTGCCACTCTCACAGGCACACACAGAGAACTGGCGACAGGGACAGCAATCGATGTGGATGTGCCGTGGTGCAAAGTCAACTAGAGACGGGACCACCGTCAACCAAGCCTCTCGTGCCCCTCGGCCGAGCTCGCCATGTGTAGCACGGCGGCGCACGCTGCACGCAGCAGATGGGATCCGAGTCCGAGGGATTTCGGAGGAAAAAGAAAGAGAAAACAGACGGACGGGCAGGTGCAGGGACCATGTGAAAATACAGTACGGAACGAACGGAACGGAACCGAGCCGTGCCGGTGCGAGGCACTAGGCGTGTTTGATGGCGGCCCTGGAGGGTGGCTCGCGCCGGTGGGCTGCAGCGGGCCGTGCTTGGTGGCCTGGGCCTACCACGCGGCCTGGCTCCCCGGCTGCTTTTCCACCCCCGCAGCGAGGCTCCCAGGAAACGAAATCCCCCCTTGTTTTTCTAGGGTTTGGCTCTCGCCGGCCGCTCCTTGGCGCTCGGGGCGATTTCGGCGGCGCTCGCGGGCTCGCGCGGGAATCGAAAACTTCCGCCCGCCATTTTTGCCGTGCCGATTTCCTCCGCCTATAAATCCCCTCCCTCCTTCCCCGCCATCCCCTTCTCACTTCCACTCCTTCTCGATCTAATCTTGTGAGAAATCGGCGGCGGTGGTTGTCGGCCGGATCCGGGTGCCTGGATTCGGGTGCTCGTGGTAGCCGCAGCTGCTGCTCAGCTGGGACTCCGGGAGGCGTCAGGCTTCTTCGTCTTCTTCATCGTCTTCCTCGGCTACGACGGTTGGCGTTGAGCTGGTGTTGCCTGGATCTGCTTCCTCTTCCTGCAAATCTGCTTCTTCGTCTTCCGGTCGTCTTCTTCATCGCCCGCTTGTTCAGTTCGCCGTCGACCACCCCGAGGTGAAATCCACCCCCTTTCCCCCTTTCTTTTCCAATGTGCCAGTTGGTCGTGGTTGGATCCACGGTGATGTACTTTCGATTCATGATATTGTGGATGTTAATCATGCGGCCAGGGTTCCCTTGCTCCTGTTCTTTGGCTTGTCATTAATCTTGCTTCGATTTATGCCATGTATTTTGCATCGATCTGTGATTATGTATGTCGGATCTGTGTTTTATGGTCGATGATGATGTCCTTATGTCACTGGGGGGCATGTTTTTTTCCATGTAGCCGTGACAGTATATAGATGAATGAGTTTTGTCCATGTTGATGCCTGCTATGGGTCCACTGTATTCATACTTGTGCATTGCTCATGAATGTAGATGGCTGGTGCTCAGGAAAGAGAGGCCTTGGCCAAGCAAGCTTCCACCTTGGTTGTTGTGATGACCTCCTTTGTAGCCAGTAGGATTAGGAAGCCACTACCTCAGCCTGATCCACTTCTGCTGTCTTTGAGGTGTGAGGCTGAGCAGCATAGGCAGCGTACTCTGCAAAGAATCTACCAGTCCACTGATAGGGAGTGTGTGTCCATGATTAGGATGAGCAGAGCTCCTTTTTTGCACTTTGTGATCTGTTTAGAGAGAGAGCTCTTGTACCTGAGAGTGGAGGGTGCAGTGTTGAGGAACAGGTTGCTATGTTCCTCCACATTGCAGGTCACAACCAAAGATTTAGGGTGGTGCACCAATCCTTTGCTAGGTCCATTGAGACTATCCATAGGAATTTCCACCAGGTGCTGTTTGCCATTGGTGAGTTAAGGGATGAAATGATCAAGCCACCATCTACTACCATCAGTTCTAAGATACTAGGCAGCCCTAGATGGTTCCCTTGGTTCAAGGTAAGTGAAATATTTGCACATTTAGTGTTCCCAATGTGCAGTAGGTACAATGGCTTATTACACTTTCACATTTTCTATAGGATATTATTGGTGCCATTGATGGCACACATGTCCTGGCTAGGGTTCCCTTGAGGATGCAGCAGGCTTTCAGGGGTAGGAAGAAAGATCCCACACAGAATGTGATGGCAGCTGTAAATTTTGATCTGAAATTCACTTATGTGCTGGCTGGTTGGGAGGGTTCAGCACATGATGCTCATATCCTAGCTGATGCCATTGAGAGGCAGGATGGTTTCACTATACCAGAAGGTAATTAGAGAAAGCACATCACTTAAATAATGTGTTGCCCAAACTATACACTAATTAGAAATGTCCTTGAACACATGTAGGGAAGTCCTATCTTGTAGATGTTGGCTATGTATGCCGTAATGGTTTCCTACCTCCCTATAGGGGGGTCAGGTACCATTTATCTGAGTACAGTAGCACCAACAGGCCACAAAATGCAAGAGAGTTGTTCAACCTCAGGCACTCCTCACTTAGGGTGTCAGTTGAGAGAGCCTTTGGGGGCCTGAAGAACAGGTTCAGAATCTTGTATAGCAAGCCCTTCCACCCTTTCAAGACCCAAGTCAAACTTGTCATTGCCTGCTGCATTTTGCACAACTGGATCCTAGGATTTGGTGAAGACCACATTGTACCTGATGAGGACTGGCTGCCACCTAACTACCCACCTGCTGCCCCACCTGCTGACCCAGACCAAGAGGACTCAGTGGCCATGACCCAGAAGAGGGATGAAATATGTAATGCAATGTGGGCTACTAGGGGCACCAATAGGACCTGATGCATTCATGCTTGTTGTTGCACTTTGTGAACAGTGGACCCTAGTATGGAACATGTGGAATAGAACTTATTTGTGTAATGATTTGTGGACAACTGAGACCAATGTTGTATGGAACCTAATCTATTATTTAAGTTGCAATTGATTTTGTTGTTGAAATTTGGTTGTTTTCAGTTGGATTTGCATGCTTCTACACACTAATGTCTTGTATATGTTCTTACACTTGTATTACTTGCTATTTTGGACATCAGCTTAGGATGGATGCTCCTAGCCACCTTGCTGCCTTTGTTGCTGCAACTGATGCTGCTGATGGGGCTCCAGAGGTTGCTGCTGACCTTGCAGCACTGTTGAGGTACCACTCCAGCCTGCAGCTCCCAATGGGCCCATGAGGTGGAACAACACCTCTGGGTTTGTGCTTAGGAGGATGGCCCAAATTGTGAATGATAGTACTAGGCCTGACAAAGTCTACAAAGATAAAGATGTCAACTTTGTGGCCAAGTGTCTCAAGGAGTACAGTGGGGATGTGGTTAGCCCAACTCAGGTGTATAACCACATGAGGAAGTGGAGGCAAAAGTGGTCTAGGGTGAGCAAGCTGAAAGACCTGAGTGGTGCATTGTGGGATAATGACATCCATGCTATCATGCTAGAGCAGGATCACTACCTAGGGCACTGCAAGGTAGATGGTGGCGGTTGTCTTTTCCTTCTTCAAACCTCCTCTTCTACCTTACCTTCTTGTGTGCTTATCTTCAAACTAAACTTGCAGGACCACCCTAAGGATGCAGAATTCCTTAACTGCCCAATTAGGTTCTATGTTGAGATGGAAGCAATCTTTGCTCACTCCCAGGCCACTGGTAGGTATGCTGTGGGGTCTGGTGAGCCTCTAGGGGTGAACATGGCTGACAGCACTCAGGCTAAAGTGGAGCCTATCCCTGTTGCTTCTGACCACACTACTAGAAACGCAAGAATGGCCGACAGTTATTAAACCGTCGGGCATTAGCTTGGACCGTCGGGAAGTGCAATTCCCGAGCGTATACCGTCGGGAACCTCCCGTCGGGCATCCATGGTTGGGCATTCCCACTTTTACCGACGGGTAGTCGGCCATTGTGTGGCCGGCGTATGTTCCCGACGGTTAACGCTCGGCTATTAGTTTGTAAACACGCCGGAAGGACTTTGGTCGGACATGAATTCTTGGGTACCCCGGTCGGGGGACTTGGTGCACGACGGGCTTTTAAAACCCATCGGGAAACATATCCGGTCGGGGATTTGTTGCACGACGGTGTTTAAAAACCCATCGGGAAACATATCCGGTCGGGGATTTGTTGCACGACGGTGTTTAAAAACCCATCGGTAAACATATCTGTCGAGGATTTGTTGCATGACGGTTTTTTAACCCATCGGGAAACATATTAGCAACGGTGTCCATTAACCGTCAGGAATTAAATACTCTCGGTAGAATATATATGCGAAGGTTTTAATTTCCCATCGGCAAAAAATTTTCAACCATCGGCAATATAGAGATGCATCAACTGGTATCGATTGGGATATTTTTTTATAGCCATAAATAATAAATATGTAAGAGAGCCTTCTTCAAATAAATCCAAGAGCTCATCAACTAGTGGTTCCATATATACGTTGAAGTTCTTCCCCGGGTGTTCGGGCCCGGGAATAACGAGTGCAAGGATGATGTTGCTCTTTCTAGTGCACATTTCGGGAGGGAGGTTATACGGAACAACAAAGACAGGCCAACAAGAGTATGGGGCAGCATGAGCACTAAAAGGTGTAAAACCATCAGTTACCAAACCAAGACGCACGTTCCTAACCTCTTTCTTAAACTCTGGATACAACTTGTCAAATTCCTGCCAAGCTTCTCCATCCGAAGGGTGAGCCATAAGATTACCATTGTTGCGGGGTTGTGCATGATACCCCATGTGCTTTGCTGTGTTCTGTGACATGTACAGACGCTGTAGCCTTTGAGTAATTGGAAGATAACGCAAAACTTTTTTTTGGTACTTTCCTAGATTTCTTTCCTCTAGTTGGCTCCTCATACCGAGATTCACCACAGATAGAGCAGCTTACTAACTTTTCCCTATCCGTTTTGTAATATATCATGCATCCATTGGGGCATGCATCAATCTTCACATAAGGCATTCCTAGGCTGTGCACAAACTTCTTAGACCTATAAAAATTTTTAGGGAGATCCTTGGCAGCCACTTCTCCAACAACTTCATGTATAAGATTCATTGTTTCATTGTAACCGGCTTCAGGAAGATTATATTGTGTTTTTATGGCCATAAGTCGTGCTACAATGGATAGGCGGGAGTGAGATGTCTTGTCATGCAGTGGTTTATCTACTTCTTCTAGCAGCTCGTATAACTCCTTTGCTGCTTTAGTTGGCTCCTCACTCTGATGGACACCTTCAGCACCAATAGCATCAATTATCATTTCACTCATCCTATCTGAGCTACCAACGCATTCATTGTCTGCTTGATCATTTTCATCAAACTCCCCATGCCTAGTCCATCTCTCATACCCCAACTGGAAACCATTGCGGCATAAATGCACCTCCATTTCGTCCCTTTTCCTCTTGTGGCGACAATCACACTTGGTACATGGACACTTAGATGTCCCATCTATAGTAGCTTCAGGTAATGAAAAGGCATGGTCCAGAAAGGTGTCTAAACCAGCTTTCCAAACTGGACTAAACAAGCTACCTTTCCGCTCATTGTACATCCAACTACGATTCTCACCCATGGAACGTACCTACCTAAATATTAGAATTTTCAGTTTAAGAAAAGATAAAATTACTTTGATGAAAAAAAGAAAACCTCAAATATGCATGGTTCACAAGTGTCAAAACAGTCAGCTTTCCACCCAAACAGAAATAATAATAGTGTTGCATGAAAATTTATTTGCTGCACACAAAGAGGGATGGAGGGAGGGAGATGAATAGTGGAACCATACCTTAAGTTCGCTCTTTGCGTGCACACCAACACCGGTCACCTACCCAAGCTTCTCCAGTCACTAGCACCTTAGCACACCGGCCAGCACACTAAAAGAGAAGATGATTGGAGCAGCAAAAAAATTATTTCAAGAGAGAAAATATGTATTGAGAAATAATAAGTATTGGAAAATTAATTATCAATAATGCAAGACATGCTCCTATTCTAATCTTCACACCGGCCAGCACACTAAAATATTTCACAGCAAGCAGGCCCTTACTGCTCCATTGAGTTTTTTTTCCCTGAAATCTGAATACATGGAAGCCCTTACTGCTCCATTTGATAGCACTAATTTATTCATTCATTAGATGATGCTTGAAGGAGAACCTGAAATTTGATGGTTGCTGCTAGCTATAAGGATCAGAGAAGAGTAGCTGAAGATCAAACTAATGATCAGATTGTACATCTAAACTACAACATATTCAGATTGCGACAATCATACTTAGTACATGGACACTTAGATCTCCCATCTATAGGAGCTTCAGGTAATACTCTTGAAAAGAGCATTTTAGTGATATAATGCTGGAGGAACTATTATTTGAGAGAATAAAATGTCTTTTCAGAATATTCAGAATAGATAGCACAACCTGAAGATTCAACTCATGCGTATAGATAGCACAACCTGAAGATTCAACTCATGCGAATCAAATCAGTTAGCTAAAACAACAAATCAGGAGATGAACTATTTGGGGGCTACTAACTGTTCCTGATCTGAAATTCTAGCTTATACGATTTGCAACTGACCAACAACATATTAGAAATTGATGTGTGAATTTATATAGTCGTCAATTGCAAAACAACAGTTCAGTAATTGAGTAGCAACAAGAGATGAACCTCAATTGCAAAGCAGCAATAGTCGTCAGACAAAGATGAATGCAGATTGTAGATTGAATATAAACCCTAAATAAAAATACCTATCATTGATATCCAGAGAACAAGAGTAGGGTTCTTGACCATGGAGTATGCACAGAGTAGGCACAGGAAAGGTATTCGTAATGTACCTTGTGAAGAAGATGCACAGATGCTGATTGATTTAGTCCACAGGAGCTCGGTGGCGGCGAGCGGAACGAGATGTGCTTCGCCTCTCGATCTCCTGCAGGACGGTCTCGCAACCAACTGCAGCCTATGATCACAATCCGATTCAATCGGAGTGGGCGGTGATAAAACCTCTGAGACAGTTCGGTTGGGAACGTGCCCGAGAGATTCGGGATATGCGGCGTATTTAGGTGCGGCGGCGGGAGATTAGGCTTTAGTTGGCGGTAAAACCTATCTGACTTCGCGCTAAGTATCGCTATAATCTGCCGCCTTTTCAATTTCGGGAGGATAAGATTCCATTTGATTAGGGATAAATAACTATACTCTTAAAATGTGAAACACGCAAGCAATAGCTCAGTGGTATGACACCTTGCCTGTGCAGTTGTTATCCTGGGTTCGAGTCTGTATTACAGCAAGAATATTTTGAACTTTTTGCAGTTATTTGCATGTAATGTTCTTCCATGTTGTTTCTGTTTTTATTAAGAAAAAATACTAGAAACAAACTAGCACTTATTTTCATGTTATGTTCTTCCATGTTATTTCCTCTTTCCAAGAAAAATACTGGAAACAAACTAGCACTTTTTTTCAAGAAAAATACTAGAAACCAAGACAAGGCACGGTAGAAGAGGGACATTTGTAACACTACTAGATAATTGTATCGTGCACTCAAACTAATTCACAAAAAAATATATTAAAAACTAGGCACTAAAAATAGAATTTTTGAAAATGATCTCGGATGGAGAAATGACCAAAATAAAATATATAGATCTCCAAAAGTTATGACTCTTTGTTGTTAGCAACTTTTCTATTTGAACTCATTTGATGCTTCAAAATGTTGTTTCAAATTTAATTTCATATTATTGAAGAACAACTATTTTTCTTTTTAATTTGTGGCTAAAACTTGTAACTAGTCTTTCTTCCTCATACTAACTCCAAATGTGATATTGTTTTTTTCTAAAATTTTCTAAAATCATGGTCTATCAAGATATTGTGTTCTTGTAGATAGTTTATTGGTTATATTTTCTTGTGCATAATTCAAAATTTGAATTTAAAAAATGACAACTTTGAACAAAATTTTGAAACATCAAACGATTTTGGTTGAAGAAGTCATGAACATAAAAGTTGCATAACTCATCAAGATCTACAATTTTTGTATTGGTCATTTTTCATACGATAAAGTGAAAATGATGTTGTTCACAGATCTTTGATATCTCTCTTGTTGTTTATGAAACTATAAGAGAGATATAAGATTTGTCAACAATATTACAACCACCATATATATCGGATGAACAAATGACCAAAACAAACTTTGTAGATCTTCTCAAGTTATTGAATTTTGCGGTTGTCAAATTTTTATTTGAATTCATTTTGGTAAGGAAAACTACATTTGAATTTATCCAATTTGAAAATTGAATTTTTCGAATGACCTCCGATGGAGAAACAACCAAAATAAACTTTGTAGATCTTGAGAAGTTATGAAACTTTGTAGTTTGCACCTTTTTTATTTGAAATCATCTTGTCATGCAAAACTATGTTTCAATTTTGAAATATAAAGGCCGACGGTGCCATTAAACCGTTGGCAATTGTTTGTACCGTCGGCTATTCAATGCAAAGGCCGACGGTGTCACCAAGACCGTTGGCTATAATGTTCCCCTCTCGGTTTTCTAGTGTAGTGCTCGACGGGTCAATATCTAACGCTCGGGAATAGTGTGCACCGTTGGCTATTTGATACAAAGACCGACGGTATCACTAAGACCGTTGGCAATTAATTTGCCCTCTCGGCCTTCTAGTGAAGTGCCCGACGGGGCGACATCTAACGCTAAGGAATACTTTGTACCGTCGGCTATTTCATATAAAGACCGACGGTATCCTTAAGGCCGTCGGCAATTAATTTGTCCTGCCGGTCTTCTAGTGCGGTGCCAACGGGTCGACATCTAACGCTCGGGAATAGTGTGTGCCGTCGGCGATTTGATACAAAGACCGACGGTATCACCGGGACCGTTGGCAATTAAATTGCCCTGTCGGCCTTCTAGTGTAGTTCCCGACGGGTCGATATCTAACGCTCGGGAATAGGGTGTACTTGTCGGCTATTCCATACATAGCCCGACGGGGGAGCCTATAACCGTCGATAATATGTTAACTGTCGGCCATTCACGGTTTCCCCAACTACCCGTCGGCTATTATACTTCCCTGTCGGCCTAGGTTGCGTTTCTAGTAGTGGCACAAGCACCCGATTGAACTGGGTGAGGGCAGCAAGGCTACCACCCACAAGCCCCAGTCCGCTGTTGGCAACAAGAGGAAGAGAGGCAACTTCATTGAGGATGAGGTCCTGCTGCTGACCAATATGTCAGATGCGGTTAGAGATGTTGCTAATGCTCTGAGGGAGATAGGGGCTGGTCATGTTGACCCTAAGCTGTACCTTGCTGTCATGGACATGGAAGGCTTCTCCATTGAGGCACTCATTGTTGCCTACACCTACCTCCTGGAGAACAAAGCCCTTGCAACTGGTTTTGTGAAGATGAAGCCAGACCATAGGGATGTGTGGATGAGGACCTACCTCTCCAAGAACTACTACTTGTAGTTCTGTCCATCCTGGACAGCAAGGGTATGAGGGGGTTGACTGTTGAGAAGTATAGTTCCTCCACCTCCCTCCCTACTCTCTAATCTTTTGGACACCAATCTTTGGTGTGGCTTTTGTGCAGTTTCTTTTGGATGGGTACAGTTAGAGGGTGGCTAACTCAGAAGGTAGTTTGGAAAATGTAACACATTTGAGCACACTTTTGTGCTGCAGACTAGGTGGTTGTAATGCACTTAAGGTGGCCTCTGTTGGCTGCTATATTTGAACTTCTAATGCACTTTTAGTTTTCATTGTCTGCTTTTCTTATACTGTATCTTATACTGTATTTGTTGTGCTTCTTATGGATACTGATGATGGAAAGTTGGGACAAATTGAATGACCTATGATGCATAACTTAAACTATTGAGGTGGCTACTTTGGTTTTCTTGATTTTTACTTGTTTCTTATGCTGTGCTGTCATTGTACCCGCGTGAAACATCCATGCCCAGCAACACTCCCTTCTTCCTTGAGCTGATGGCAGGGCATGGATGTCAACATGGATATCATGTCAGCCATAGCCTTAATCTTGCATTTGGCTTTGGTTTTTGTGGTTCTTTATTGCATAGTAGCCACCAATGATACAAACTTGATGATATCCACCCAAAACAAGCTGAGGCCTACTGAATTACACAACTTGCCTATGATGTTATTACTAAATTTTGTACTGAGGCATTGAGGTATTGTTTCTTTCACAGTTCATGGCCTGGTTCTATGTGGTTTTCAATGGGCTGGTATTTACCAGACGTGGCATGTGTGTGCTGTTCATGTCCTAGGTAAGTCTGGTATACTTTACCAGAAGTACAAGACATATGAAGAGGCATTTGGAGCTTTTGAAAGACATAGAGCAACAGCACCAGTATAAGGTAATGAGGTGTAGACCGATGGAAATGATGATGCTGTTCATCCAACTCTTGTGAATGTTGGTAATCCCACTCTTAATGGTTCCTGCACTAATCTCTTACTCATTTGCCTTGTTGGACTATTTGTTGCTTTCTGGATTTATATGAGCCACAAGTGCAACTGTCAATGCCCCCACTCAAGCCTGTGACGACTAAGAAATGGAAGAGCTGCTGCTATCTTTTTTCTTACTTTCTGTAATTCTATTCCGAACAGTTGTTGTTGTTGTTGTTGTTCATGTTCATGTTAATTTGAACTTGTAATTCGCTTTTAGCAGCTATGACACCAATTATCTGAGGCAAATCCTGTTTTTTCCTTTGTGAAACAGTTGTTATACCTATTGGCCTTGGGTTGAACCGATGAAAGTTCAATTCTGCTCTGGCGGTTCTTGGCGATTCTTGGTAGTTGGAAATCCGGGCTGGAACCAAACACAATCTCCTCCCGGGCGGTTGGTGAAAGTTGGCCTCGGGCCGGGCCGCCTTGGCCGCAAATCAAACACGCTCTCTTGGGCCACCTCGAATTGGGCTGCCAACCAAACATGGTGTGTTGCACTGGCCAAACCTGGCTGTGGCTGGCCAGGGCCAGGCCGACGGGCCAGGCTCCTGGGCTGCAGTCTATCAAACACGCCCTAAAAAGTTGTTCTCTTTTTTAAGAAAGAGAGGTCGGCGTGGACCTGGGCCGGGCAGCACTGCAGAGAGATTCCCTCCGGCATGGCACCCAAGCGCTATTTGGCGCACGCGCACCACAAAAGTTGCTGGCGCACACACGCTCTTTAGAGCAGTTCGGCTATTCGCGTTCCCATCCTTTCCTTTTTTGCATTTTTTCGTCGTTCCCTGTCCGGAGCCGTCCGATGGGGGAGAGAAATTTAAAACAATTTGAACAACCTGGTTTCTCTTTCTCCCTTTCTCGCCGCGACCGTTCCCCACTTTCCCCGCTCGACGCACCGTTGGAATCCCCCTCGCCCCAGTGATTTTTCGACGCCGGCGCGCATCAATTCGCCATCGATGTGGAGGCTCAGGCGTCGTCGACGTCGTCGGCACCGGAGCGACCCCATCGACGTGGAGGCCAAGGTACGTCGCTGCACCTTGCGGCTTTGATTTGGGGACGATCCGTCCTCGTGGTTTTCCGATTCGAAGTGGAGGTTTCGATTTGAGGGGTATTTGATTTCAGGCAGAGGCAGATTCGAGGTGGAGCGGCTATGGGAGGAAGGAGGGGCCTCAGCGAATCCGCGCGTTTCCATCGAGATCTGGTGTCTGTGACACCAGGCTTCTTGTCGCTGTGAGGACGAGGATGGCTTCACCGGCGGCGGCCTCCAACGATTCGAGGTCCTTTAGGTTCGTGCCCCTGCCCTGTGCCCGCCTCTCAACGATTCGAGGTGGCGTCTGTAGTACGCGCGCTGTATAGCGTCGCCCCGCCATGGAGATCTCACGCGCTTGGCCCCTCACGCCCGTGGCATGGCGATGCGGAACCGGATGCCGCTCTACTGCAAGTACCGCGACACGCTGCGTCACGTCCGCGCGTCGGCCGGGGCGCTGTCGCCGTCCAGGGGGAGGGGGTGCTCGGTGATTGAGATGGCCTCTCTGCTGTGCCCAGACCAATTGTACATGCCCCTTAGCACCGACGATTCATCCGCCTCCACCCACGTGCCTCCACCTCCAGTTTCTCAACTAGATCGAGAGGCATTTGACAAAGCTAACAAGTAGAGTGTACTATTGTCCATTGATCGGTGACCCAAAAATGAATTGGTTGAATAATTGCAAATCACTAGACTCGCCCATTAGTTTGTCTAGTCTAGTCCAGCATTTGTGTATTAGCTAATAACTACAACGCAACGACCTGTGTAGCATACTGGTAATTTCCCTTACTGGGGAATGGGAATTTCCACCACTAGGTGTCTAGATTGAGCAAATGCAAGACTTATATATTATAGCATGTTTATCAATCAATGATCAGTGGCTCAGGAGTCAGGACAGTAAGCTGTTATGGTGGGTTGTGAAGGTTAACTACTCACATTGATGTGTCACTGGGACACCTCATTGGCGATAAGATGATTTGTGCATCCCTGACATTTGGTTTCTGTATTGCAGTAGCGGTGCTGCTACAGTCGGGCTACCCTCAGCCTGGGTGGATGTTTCCGAAGAGATATCTGCAAACCTGCAACATGCAAGGACGAAAATGGCAGAGTTGGCTAAGGCGCATGCCAAAGCCTTGATGCCATCCTTTGGCGATGGCAGAGACGACCAGCGTGCAATTGAGGTTCTTTTAGATCAAAGGCATTCCACCCGGCTTTATTGAAAGCTTAAGAGCGCCATCGATCCAAGGTTCTTGGGGTTGCCGGTTTTACATCACAAAGACAAAAACCTCTAACCCACTCTTCGAAACTAAACCTCTACTAATTCGACGAGTTCGAAACCCTCAAAAGACCCCAACATTCGTGAGAGAACAGGTTTAACGACAAGAGCATAATAGCAAGATAGTAAAAATGTAGACGCTCAATTCTTCGCTGCTTGCTGATCTGTTCTAGCCTTCTTCTTCCTCCCCTCGATCTACTCCAGGGTCACCGCGCTTGCCGTCAAACATGAGATGGTTGCGTTGATCCCGGGCTTCATCTTCTCTTTATACAGCGACGTCCAGGTTTTGATCATTGTCATCGTCTTGAAGATCACCCCCGCTGGAGACGCCATTATCTTCTTGTCAAAAACCGCAGCATTCCTAGTCTTCCAAATCACCCAGAGAGCACCTGCACATATATGCAAAACAATCTTCTTCTTTAACCCTTTGCAATTTGTCACAAACATCTCAAGGAACTCAGAGCAACTTGTGGGGGATTGAGACCACCCCAGATTAGTTCTTAAGAAAGCCCAAAGAAAAGCAGCTAGAGGACACTGAAAAAGAATATGATCAGTTGTTTCAAGTTCCCCACACATCACACATTTTGGACCCCCCTTGAAAGGCCCTTGTTTGGTTTTGATAATTGAGTGACAACTTTAGGTGGACTAACACGTGTGATGGTTGAGATACACAGGAGTTAGTTCACAGGTACATGTGTGTGAGCAACATATGCCATGGTAGAGATGGCTTGGAGATGTTGTGAGGCTCAACACATGAGTTGATAAAGGAGCTCATTGCAAATGAGACATGACATGGAGTCATGTGACCAAGAGGTGAAGATCAAGATGAGGCTTGGCTTGATGGACCGGTTGCAAGTGTGAAGGGCAAGTTGAGGCTGCGAAGCGAAGGACCATGCGATGGTGAAGCTTGGGCAAGACTTGGCGCCGATGGACCGACGCAACGGTGAAGAGCAAGTGAGGTCAAGATCGATGGACCAAGAGTGTCACATGATGATATGAAGTGGATCATATCATTTGATGATCGTGTCAGTGCATGTTGTTGCATTGGCAGGAAGACGGTGGAGATGGAAATGCGCAAGGCAAAGGTATAACCTAGGGCATTTCATTTCACCGGTCTAAGGTTGAGTAGAGAAGTACTTGACCGGATTTAGGATAGATGGCCGTACTATCAAGAGGGGTAATCTTGTTTGCATATCGGTCATCTAGTGCCACTTGAGCGATCTAACATTGCGATGTGCTAGGATCGAGTGGCGTGGTGAGTTGAAGAGAAAATCCTTTGAAAATGATTGTGAAAATGCTAACACACAAGCACATGAAGTTGTACACTTGGTGGTGTTGGCACATTTACAAAGGTGGCGAATGTTCGCCCGTGGTTTGTAGGGTTGAGTTGGGCTTGGGAAAAATTGGAGGCATATTTTCCATTGCGCCGGATGCAAATTGTTGTTGGAAACATACTATCCATGGTGATCAAGTTGGTATACTTGTTGGATAGCATGGTGGAGAAGATCGCGTTTTCGACGGGCTGTGAATCATGGATTCACAAGGCGCCGGACGCAGGCGCCGGACGCACGGCTAGGCGGGCCGGACGCGTCCGACGCGTCTGGAGTCAGCGTGGGCATGCTTTGCGGGCGCGATGAGCGCCGGACGCGGGCGATGGCGCGTCCGGCGGTCCCCGGACGCCGACCGAAACTTTACGGGTCGGGCTCGGTCTCAGCGGTTGGGTCGCCGGACGCACGGCGGACTCGGGCGTCGGACTCGGCCGGTTTGCGTGCGGCGTCCGGCGCGTGTTGCGCAGATTTCTTCGCGCGATCGGCCGCTAGCCGTTGGGGCTTCAACGGTCGGCTTTGAATGGTCCGGACACGTGGAGCGCGGAGGAGCGTCGGACGCGTCCGGCGGCTTGCTCCGGACGCGTCCGGCGTGTGCTGTGGAGTTGCCCGAGGTGGCAACGGCTAGTTTGGCCCTTGGGGCTATAAATAGATGTCTTGGCCGGCTGTGGCCGGTCGCTGAGCATGCCCTGGCTATGTTGCCTTGTGTGGTGGTGCTTGGAAGCCCTCTAACTCACATATGCTTGGTAGTGACCATCCGATAGTGTGAGAAGAGCGATTCTAGTGCGAGTGCTTTGTGAGATTGCATTTGTGGCACTAGGTGGTTGTGTTGCAAGCCGGAGAGCTTGTTACTCTTGGAGGTTGCCACCTCCTAGACGGCTTGGTGGCAAGAGGCTCCGTGGTAGCACGCGTGGAGATACGGTGCTCCGGAGAAGAGATTGTGAGAGGTCGGTACTCACCTCGCGGGGATCGCGAAGAGTAGCCCTATTGGATTGCGCGTGTCATTAAGTTACCACCCTTGAGTGTGTGGGTTTGCTCGGTGCCTTGAGGGGCTCACTTGAGAGTGGTGTCTTGCGGTGCCTTGCGGGCGTGCCTTGAGGGTAAGTGACTCGAGGGTCACACCGAAGAACCATCTAGGTGAAAAGACCGGAGTAACCACCGAAGGTGTTGGTCGACACAACAGGACGTAGCTTGGGGGCAACCAAGTGAACCTGGTGAAAAATCGCCGAGTCATCTTGTGTCCACACTTCGCGGTGGTTTGCAATCTCTTTCACAAGCTTTGTATTTACTTTTCTTACATTCTTGTTTAGCTTGTGTAGTTGCTCTTGTGGTTAGTTAGCTTAAGTAGCTTGTTAATCACCTTCTTGCTTGTGTAGCTAGAAGTAGAGTAAGTTGCCTTGCTTAGCTTGTGTAGTTAAGTAAGATTGAGCTCTTGGGTTTGGCTTGTGTAGCTTTGTCCATGAGCATCTAGTGAGCTTAGGTTGGCTTTGTGCTTTTGCTCATTAGAATTGTGTAGGTGCACACCTGGTTGCTAAAGTACTAGTTGCTTAGGTTTGTGTGACCTTGCAAGCTAGACTTGTTTAGTGTGCACTAGCTCGTTTGGCACCTTGTCTTCTTGTTTAGGATCTTTTACAAGGTGCATCTAGAGACATAGATAGAGGGTGAAAGTCTTGGTTAGGCCGATAGATTTAATTCCGCACTTATATCGGTTAGCCGGAGCGATTAATTTTAAAAAGGACTATTCACCCCCCTCTAGTCCGCCATCTCGACCTTACAAGTGGTATCGGAGCCGGGTCTCTCATTTTAGTGGTCATCACCGACCCGAGAGGATGGCGACTAGTGGGATAGATGTTGAGTGCTCTTGTGACACACACATTTTTGATGGCACGGACTTTGCACGGTGGAAACACCATATGCTTGATCATTTTCGTGCATCGGGACCTAAGGTTTGGTGGGTTGTCACAAAGGGTCTCACTCACGTGATGGACGATGAGAACCTTACCGAAGCTCAACAAGCTCTTTATGATCTTAATGATAAAGCTCTTTGCTTTCTAATGCTTGCTTTGAGTTTTGATGTGTTTAAGAAGGTGAATCATCGAGGAACCGCACGTATGGCGTGGGATTCCATCAAGCACATCTTCGGCGATGCCTCCACATGGGATGATGGCAAGTATGAGGTGGAGGAAGCCACGATGGTGCTACATGAGTGTGTTGAGCATGATCACAACAAGATTGCTGTGAAAGATTGCTCCACCTCATGGTCAAGTGAGGAAGATGATCGATCTACCTCAAGCTCACTTGACAAGATGGAGGATGATGCCTCAAGTGATGCAAGTGATGATTCTACCTCAAGCACACTTGATGGTGATGATGGTTCATGCTTCATTGATGATGCTACTACAAGCTCTCCAACACCATCATATTGCTTCATGTCACAAGGTGACACTAAGGTATCAAGTTGCAATGTGATTGATCATGCCTCATATGATGAGCTTGTTAGTAGACTTGCTAGCATGACCATGTCTTTAGAAAATGAGAAAGCAAAAACCATGAAACTTGAAAATGAAAACTCTTTTCTAAAGACAACATGTGAACAACAAAAGCATCTACTTTATGTTACTACTTGTTCACATGATGTGCTAAATTTGACTCATGAGGAACTTTGTGTTACTCATGACAACTTGTTGAAAGATCATGCTTTTCTCACTAAGAATTTTTCCATTGAAGAAATTAAAACTAGTGAGAGCTCATCACTTGGGTTGAATGATCAATCACATATGACTAACCCTTGTGATGTAGGGAAGAAGCATGTATCCACCTCTTGTGATGTTTTACTTGCTATGCCATGTTCTTCACATATAGATGCTTGTTCTACTTCCTTGTCTAGTGAGACTAACATTTTGAAGGAGAACAATGAGCTCAAGAAGAAAGTGGAGAAGTTGAGCAACAAGCTAGAGAGGTGCAACAACTCCAAAGTCCTCTTCCGGAAAATGTTGAAGAGTCAAAGGAGCTCTCATGACAAGAATGGCCTTGGCTTCATCAAGAAGAGGAAGGTGACAAAGGGAGCAAGAAAGTTGACCAAGAAGATGATGAGGCAAGAAGAAGAAAATCTATCTCATTTCATGTGCTATCAATGCCATGAAAAGGGACATCTCGCAAAAGCTTGCCCCAATGAAGATAAGCTCAAGTTGAAGAAAGAAGAAGAGAGGCTCAAGCATGAGAAGCCTCAACCAAAACCCCAAGATCTAGTCAAGAGCAACAATGAAGTTAAAATTGATGACTTGAAGATCAAGAAGAAGAAAACAAGAAGGGGTGGAAGAGCTTACTCAAGGCATCCAACTCTTATTCTAGATGCCAAGATGATGATGAGCAAGAATCAAGAGAAGAAAGATTTGGTTCACATCAAGTGCTTCAAGTGTGGAGAGATGGGACACTATGCCTCGGGGTGCCTACCAAGCTTGAGAAGAAGGCTCAAGCAACTCAAAAGAGGCAAGGCAATGAAGAGCATCACATGAGCAATGAAGAAAAGGCTCAACCGAAAAGAAGATGTTATTCATGCCGGAAAGGGGACACAAGGCTCATTCATGTCCCCTAGGTAACACTTCTAAGCCTATTCCAATTGATACAAATAATATGCTTAGAAAGGATGGTAATGGTACCTCAATGTTTTCTATTGCAAAACATCCCGCTATCTATACTAAGGTTTTGCCTAAGTATGTGGCTCCTAACTTGAGAGGACCCAAACATGTTTGGGTACCATCAAAAAGTGGATGATTGTGTGTAGGTACCATGGCATTGGAGACTTGATTCAATTAAGTTCATTTCATTCATCATTTGATTGAATCAAGTATTGAAGCTTAGTGCTATTCCTCTCCCAATGCCAAGTCATGACAAGTGAAGTCCAATGAGCTACAACATACAAGTGCAATAATCAAGTTGTGGTAATTTATTGGTCATATTCGAAGACTTGCAAAGTATTTGAGTTGAAGCTTGCTAGTGGATGATCATGTGCTTTCAAAGGTATATTCCTAGTTGATCTAATCCATTTGGGTGCATATGAGTTGATTGAATTGGATCGATATGCATATGTTGCTTGCTATGAGATGTTTGAATGGATTAATTGCTTAGTAGTCAAATTTGGATTGGTTTGGTTGGATATGATCACAATATGACTCTTAATAAGTGGTTTGAATGGATATATGTCTTGTGTTGGTATTCAAACAAGTTGATATCAAGTTTGATTCAATTTAAAGAAGCATAGCTCAATTGCTTAAATCTGTCCAAACTCTGAAATCTGAGCTGGCTGTGGTCAAATCTGAGTTTGATAGATCAAATCTTATTGGATTGGCTTGAAATTTGGTATGCATGCTCGACACTTATGGTATAATATGCTGTACAAATTTCATGAAGATTGGATAAGAATTTCTTCAGTTTTGAAGTATATCTTGTCAGCTATAGTGCATCAGTTTTCAGCATGCAACAGTAAGTGAAGATGTGAAATCTGGTAGCAATCTGGAAGGCCAATGAAGCTCAAATTTTTATAGCTGCTGGTATACTCAATGTTGCACATCTCCACCAAATTTCATGGCATTTGGAGCTGTACATTGGGAGATATGAATTATTCTTTGAAGGGTACAGAATCTGCCAGAAAAGTGACTATCATTGGATATATCAAGAGTCACTTAAATTGAAAGGTCCTCATGTTGGTTTCATGTTTATAAGTGGTTGAGGAACCTAAGTTTGGTTCTGAATTGGTCTAGAAGCATGAAGAATAATGAGTACAAGGCCATTTGATTGTGGAGTGTATTTGTTACACTATTTGGCACTTGAATTGAAGATCAAGATCAAACTCAAAGAGAAGATGAAGTTTAAGTTCTAGTGGCAATTGAAGATCATTTGGCAGTAAGAAAAGAACTTAAACAAGAAAGAAAAGAACTTAAATAAGACTCCAAGCTTAATCATCATATGAAGTCCAAGGATCAATCAACAAAGGCAATTCAAGTGAGTGTCAAGGATAGTTCTTGGTGAGAGATCACTTCTCCCTTGCGGGGGCTTGCCGCCCATGAAGGCTACTATAGAAATGGTGATCTAAGGATTATTGGAGATGCTTAGTTGAAGATATCAAGAAGATTGATCAAGAAAGCAAGCAACATCCAAATAGAGAGCAATACATGACAAGTCAAGAAATAATACAAGTAGTACCCATACAAGTGGTATTCTCTCATGCAAGCAAGAGTCAAGAAAAGAAGCAAGCCAACCTCAGCAAGAAAGTGCACTTGATCTCAAGTGGGTTTTCATCTCATATGGATGAAGCATGGTATTCAATCATGGTATCTATTGGCTTCATCAAGCTTATAAATGGACTTCACATTGCTATTGGAGTAATGAAATTGGAATCTATGTGGCTATCCTCTACTCCAACATAGCAAAGGTATCATTGTATTGTGCATGATCATTTCATCCCTTACTAATATGCGGTTAGTGCATATAGTACATGCTTATTAGGATCATGCATAACAATGAAATGTTTTAAATTCATAGTCTACCACTATTGCTTGATTGTTTGATTTATCTAGTGGTATGAGTATGAGTTTGTTCATGAGCTAGTGAACCCAAGTACTTGATCTAGTTTGAATTGCATATAAGTTTCAAGTACAACATTGACAAGATAACCCTTCCAGTGAGGTGTGAAGAAGCTTGTCATTGGTTCAAACCGGACTTGGATGTTTATAAGTGATTCATATTGGCTCAAGTCAAAGAAATAGAAGCCCATGAAGACTATCAAGTTCAAGAATTGGTTATTCATGATAAATCCAACAAGTGGTTACCATAATGATAGTTCTTGCAAGAAATGTCTAGTCTATCACTATCTTCAAGTGGTGTTCCTACAAGTGGTATGGTACACATGGTTTTCACTCAAGTGATATCTAGTACATCAAGATGATGGTTCCACAAGTGATCCTCAACTTTAAAGTGATCAATTCAAATCAAGAGAAGCTACCCTCACCGACAAGAAAGTGTTTACTGATTGGTTTGACTCATGCTTTGTCATAGGGGAGGAGCCCCACTTCATCGGTATTAGAGACAAAGAAACTTCAAGTGACCTACATGTTGTATCTTTGGTGCTATAACAAAGGGGGAGTGCCCAATGCATAGTTACAAGTGGATTCCTTGCAACTACATGTGGATTTTACAAGTGGTGTCATTCCAATATATGGTGTTGTCCATCAAAAATGAAGATTCAAGACTCAACCATCAACCCCTAGTTCCAATCCTTTGCATCAAGAGAATTTTTCTTACATGTGGTATCTTCAAGTGGTATTGTTGCATACCTTTATGGTCATTGATGACAAAGGGGGAGAGAATTGTACAAAGATATGCGAAGAAGCATACAAAGGGGAGAATGCGAAGAAGCATACAAAGGGGAGAAATATGGAACAAAAGAAGCATACAAAGGGGAGTAGAAAATGGACATGGATCAAGAGGGAGCAACATTGTAAAATGGTGGAGGATCAAAAATTCTTGGACAAGAGGAACACACAAGTAGGGGGAGCAAGCTCATGAACTTGATTGATTGCATTTGAGATGTGCATATTCATGTGCTTGCTTGCATTTGCATAAGTTCTTATATTTCAATATGCAATGCTTGTGTGGTGAATGCTAGTTATAGAACTTGATTGATGATTTGAAAAACTAGCATGTATAGGATGGTTTAGCTAGTCACATGTGCTTTACAAGTGGTACTAGAACCTTGCTTATAATGTTGATCTCATGAGGTATCTAGTGTTTTGTTTCATGTGATATCTAGCTAACCATGATGCTAAGGATGAACTTCAATGGTGCAACTCCGATTGGTATCACGCTTCAAAGGTTTATCCTATATACCTTAGCATCACTTAGTAGTGCTAACTCTCCCAAAATTTTCATATTTATGCATGTGTGCAAGCTTGAAACCAAACCATTTGAGCACATATGTAGGGGGAGCTATCACTACCAAGTTGACTTTGTGGTACTTATCCAAATCATAACATTGAGCTTAAATGTTGGATAAGTGACATAAAGTCCAAATATTCTTAAATTCCATATCTTTGTAGAGTTGTCATCAATTACCAAAAAGGGGGAGATTGAAAGGCCCTTGTTTGGTTTTGATAATTGAGTGACAACTTTAGGTGGACTAACATGTGTGATGGTTGAGATACACGGGAGTTAGTTCACGGTACATGTGTGTGAGCAACATATGCCATGGTAGAGATGGCTTGGAGATGTTGTGAGGCTCAACACATGAGTTGATAAAGGAGCTCATTGCAAATGAGACATGACATGGAGTCATGTGACCAAGAGGTGAAGATCAAGATGAGGCTTGGCTTGATGGACCGGTTGCAAGTGTGAAGGGCAAGTTGAGGTCATGCGAAGCGAAGGACCATGCGATGGTGAAGCTTGGGCAAGACTTGGCGCCGATGGACCGACGCAACGGTGAAGAGCAAGTGAGGTCAAGATCGATGGACCAAGAGTGTCACATGATGATATGAAGTGGATCATATCATTTGATGATCGTGTCGGTGCATGTTGTTGCATTGGCACAATGGAGGAAGACGGTGGAGATGGAAATGCGCAAGGCAAAGGTATAACCTAGGGCATTTCATTTCACCGGTCTAAGGTTGAGTAGAGAAGTACTTGACCGGATTTAGGATAGATGGCCGTACTATCAAGAGGGGTAATCTTGTTTGCATATCGGTCATCTAGTGCCACTTGAGCGATCTAACATTGCGATGTGCTAGGATCGAGTGGCGTGGTGAGTTGAAGAGAAAATCCTTTGAAAATGATTGTGAAAATGCTAACACACAAGCACATGAAGTTGTACACTTGGTGGTGTTGGCACATTTACAAAGGTGGCGAATGTTCGCGCTGTGGTTTGTAGGGTTGAGTTGGGCTTGGAAAAAATTGGAGGCATATTTTCCATTGCGCCGGATGCAAATTGTTGTTGGAAACATACTATCCATGGTGATCAAGTTGGTATACTTGTTGGATAGCATGGTGGAGAAGATCGCGTTTTCGACGGGCTGTGAATCATGGATTCACAAGGCGCCGGACGAAGGCGCCGGACGCGCGGCCAGGCGGGCCGGACGCGTCCGACGCGTGCTGGAGTCGGCGTGGGCATGCTGGCGGGGCGCGGTGAGCGCCGGACGCGGCGCGTGCGCGTCCGGCGGTCCCGGACGCCGACCGAAACTTTCGGTCGGGCTCGGTCTCGCGGTTGGGTCGCCGGACGCACGGGAGACTCGGGCGTCGGACTCGTCCGGTTTCTTGTCGGCGTCCGGCGCGTGTTGCGCAGATTTCTTCGCGATCGGCTGCTAGCCGTTGGGGCTTCAACGGTCGGCTTTGAATGGTCCGGACACGTGGAGCGCGGAGGAGCGTCGGACGCGTCCGGCGGCTTGCTCCGGACGCGTCCGGCGTGTCTTTGTGGAGTTGCCCGAGGTGGCAACGGCTAGTTTGGCCCTTGGGGCTATAAATAGATGTCTTGGCCGGCCGTGGCCGGTCGCCGAGCATGCCCCGGCTATGTTGCCTTGTGTGGTGGTGCTTGGAAGCCCTCTAACTCACATATGCTTGGTAGTGACCATCCGATAGTGTGAGAAGAGCGATTCTAGTGCGAGTGCTTTGTGAGATTGCATTTGTGGCACTAGGTGGTTGTGTTGCAAGCCGGAGAGCTTGTTACTCTTGGAGGTTGCCACCTCCTAGACGGCTTGGTGGCAAGAGGCTCCGTGGTAGCACGCGTGGAGATACGGTGCTCGGAGAAGAGATTGTGAGAGGTCGGTACTCACCTCGCGGGGATCGCGAAGAGTAGCCCTATTGGATTGCGCGTGTCATTAAGTTACCACCCTTGAGTGTGTGGGTTTGCTCGGTGCCTTGAGGGGCTCACTTGAGAGTGGTGTCTTGCGGTGCCTTGCGGGCGTGCCTTGAGGGTAAGTGACTTGAGGGTCACACCGAAGAACCATCTAGGTGAAAAGACCGGAGGAACCACCGAAGGTGTTGGTCGACACAACAGGACGTAGCTTGGGGGCAACCAAGTGAACCACGTGAAAAATCGCCGAGTCATCTTGTGTCCACACTTCGCGGTGGTTTGCAATCTCTTTCACAAGCTTTGTATTTACTTTTCTTACATTCTTGTTTAGCTTGTGTAGTTGCTCTTGTGGTTAGTTAGCTTAAGTAGCTTGTTAATCACCTTCTTGCTTGTGTAGCTAGAAGTAGAGTAAGTTGCCTTGCTTAGCTTGTGTAGTTAAGTAAGATTGAGCTCTTGGGTTTGGCTTATGTAGCTTTGTCCATGAGCATCTAGTGAGCTTAGGTTGGCTTTGTGCTTTTGCTCATTAGAATTGTGTAGGTGCACACCCGGTTGCTAAAGTACTAGTTGCTTAGGTTTGTGTGACCTTGCAAGCTAGACTTGTTTAGTGTGCACTAGCTCGTTTGGCACCTTGTCTTCTTGTTTAGGATCTTTTACAAGGTGCATCTAGAGACATAGATAGAGGGGTGAAAGTCTTGGTTAGGCCGATAGATTTAATTCCGCACTTATATCGGTTAGCCGGAGCGATTAGTTTTAAAAAGGACTATTCACCCCCCCTCTAGTCCGCCATCTCGACCTTACACCCCTCCCACTTCTTATGTTGCAGTTGTTCCCCCGATTTAATTCTATCATGTATAGCCATCCATAGGAAAATCTTTACTTTCAAAGGTATGCTGCTCTTCCAAATAGTCATTATCTGAACATCTTTCACACCTCCTGTTGTCAATTCTTTGTACAAAGATTTTGTAGTATATTTCCCATTTTTCTCCAAAGCCCATGATACCTTATCTCGCATTCTGT
The DNA here is from genome assembly GCA_018135685.1 of Themeda triandra. Lineage (NCBI taxonomy): Eukaryota > Viridiplantae > Streptophyta > Magnoliopsida > Poales > Poaceae > Themeda > Themeda triandra. The sequence goes on along the minus strand of JAENPR010000957.1, from coordinate 130,004 downwards.
CAAACTAATGTTGTCTAACAAGCTTTTCGATTCTTGCCATTCTTCTAGTAAATCACCTACCAAATGTCTTCGAATTGTAAATCCCATTCCCCCCATCCATAACTCGCAACACTACAATCTTGGCTTGAGGAGATCTTATAAAGTTTTTGAAAGGCTATATTTAAAGGAGCCCTCCCGGCCACACATCATGCCAAAATCTGGTTTGGCAACCACTTCTAATCTCTATAACTCTACCTCTTTGATAATCTTCTCTTAGGTCCAACGAGATCTCCAAAATTGAGAGCCACTCTTCCTTTTCGGTTGATATATACTCTTATCTCCTAAGTATTTGTTTTTCAATAAAGTGCAACACAAGCTATTTTCATCTCTTTCCGAGTCTATCTATCCATTTTACCATTAAGCATGAATTCATAACTCTTATATCTAAACCCCAATCCACCGAATTCTTTAGGTTTAGCCGCACCTCCCACTTCACCATATGATACTTCTTCTTCTTGCTTGTACCCCGCCAATAGAATCTTGCTCTTATAGTATCAATTCTTTGAAAGTTTCCCTCATATAAAAAGTACACCCCCATTGTGTACATAGGTATACTTGACAAGCATGACTCCAACAATGGATTTCCCCCGAAGTTAAAAACTCACACCGCCAAGTACCCAGTCTTTTATCTAGCTTGTCCTCTACATATTTCAATTGAGCCTTGGAAATCTTATTCATACTCACGGTAATCCCGAGATATTTCAAAGGGAAAGCTCCAATCTTACATTTCGGAATCTCGCTGCTATATTTTGTTCAATCTCCCCCGGCCTACTCTTTGTGAAGATCTCACTCTTTTCATAGTTTATTTTTAGGCCCGACATCTCTTCATAGCATGCCAAAATCATTTTAATATTTTGCAAATTCTCCACACCTGTCTTGAGGGACCACCGTATCATCGGCATCTTGTAAGTGTGACAAACCCCGGAGTATCGAGATGGGGCACTACCCCTTTAATAACTCCTGCGCTTTCGGCCTTAGTAAGCATGGGCTGAAAGAGCATCGGCCACAAGATTGAACATAAGGGAGATAGTGGGTCTCCCTGCCTTAGACCTTTGTAACTCCTGAAGTATTCACCTCTTTCTCCATTAATATCCACACATACTTTGCCCCCACCCACTGCTCTTTTAATCCAGTCAATCCATTGAGGATCAAATCCCTTCTTTTCCAACACCTCTTCCGAAAACTCCAATTCACCTTATCATAAGCCTTCTCAAAATCTAGTTTAATGATAACTCCGGGCAATTTCTTGGTTTTAAGTTCATGTAGGACTTCTTGCGGAATGATCACCCCTTCTAAAATATTTCTTCCGGGAATAAAGGCTGTTTGATATGGACTCACAACTCTCTCAACAACTGCAGTTAACCCGATGGTCAAAACTTTGGTGATTATTTTGTAAATCACATTCAACAAGCAAATTGGCCTATACCGCTCGATGTAAGTGGCTGGTTTTACTTTTGGTAGAAGTATGATCACACCATAGTTTAACCTCCACAGGTCTAGTCTTCCCTCTTTTAAACTTGCCAACATTTCCAAAATAAGTACTCTCATGTGAGGCCAAAATTTCTTGAAAAACTCTATAGTAAAGCCATCTGGCCCAGGAGCGATACCTCTTATCTCTTTCACCCCAAGGTCTAACTCATCATATGTAAACTGTCTGGTCAGCCAATCATTTTCTACTTGAGTAATCTTTTGATTTTCATCCCATAAGTCACCATGCAGCTTAATGTCAGAATTGGGTTGGGATCCAAACAACTCTTTATAAAATCCAGTCACGTGCTCTCTCAGGGTACATGGATCTGAAATTGTTTCACCTTCATGTTCCAAGCTGCTAATTCTCATCTTTCTCTTTCTGCCATTGGCACATTTATGGAAATAATTTGTATTGGCATCACCTTGCAGTATCCATCTCTCCCCTCCCCTCCTCTGCCATTGCATTTCCTCCTCACTTAAAATCTTTTGCACTTGTACTTCCCATTCATATCTGGAATTCCATTCTTCAGCTGATAAAACTCTGGACTCACTTTCTCTGTCAATCTCTTCTATTTTCCCCATTAAATCTGCTTTCACTCTTTTCTGTTGACTATCATTATTCATCCCCCAACCTTTAGCTGCTCTCCTCATCTTCCCTGATACAACATGCCAGTGCTCTAGGATATCTTGTTTAACTCTTTGAGGCCGTTTCTGGTTCATCCAATCAACAAAACCATCTTGTAGCATCCAGTGATTATTAAATCTGAAATAGTAAATATCTTGCTTCACTACCCCTCCAAAGTGTCCAAGATTAGAGGGTTATGGTCGACCCTATCCTTGGAGCGAGAAGAAACAAATCGAGATTATAGCTGTCTTCAATATTTCCTGATATCAGAACTCTATCCAGCACACACATGATGTGGTGTCTGTTTATTAGTCCAGGTATATCTGCTTCCACTTCTTTGCACTTCTCTTAGAACTAGATTATTGATTAAATCATTGAAAGCATCCATCAGGCCCAAGTTTACATTCCCTGAAGATTTTTCATCTACTCTTCTTACCATATTAAAATCTCCCCCATAATTATGGGTAGCTGAGTAGACTGGACCACATTCAGCAAATTATTCAAAAACTCTAATTTGAACTCATCATGAGCAGGCCCATCGACATTGATCAATCTCCATTCAAACCCTGAATTCTTCATAACCAATTCTACACTTTGGAAGAAATTATCCTGATTAGGGTTGTTTATGTGAGCCATTTCTTTATCAACTCCCAACAACAAACCACACGAGTGCCCATCAGATGGTTGAATCAACCAGAACATATCTCTATTTCCAGCCAATCTTTCTAGCTCTCTTTGTCTAAAAGTAGATTTAATTGTTTCTTGTAAACGAGATGCGATCAAAGTCATACCTCAATCGATCAAGCAAATTCTTTCTTCGCCGCCCCCTAACCCTCTAACATTCCGAATAAAATCTTCATTTTACACCTGGTTCAAATTTATTTTCCTCTTTCTCTTCAAGTCTTACTCTTTTGGACTCTTTTCCATCTAACTCTTTGTCTTTACTTCCATTAATCATCTCTTCTTCATTCTGAAAAATCTCTTTCATACTTATTCTTTCCACATCTTTAGTAGTTAAGATAAGGCCACAAGCCAATGCAACTTCTTCAATCTTTCTCCTTAAATCGACCCTTCTCCCTCCCGTTGGGTATTTACCTCTTCTACACTCTGTTCATCTATTGCTTGCACATCCTCTCTTGTTAATTCAATAACCTCTACCCCATCTTTATTCTTTTTCTCTAAATCTTCCATTCTTTCTCTAGTTGATTTCAGAACATTTGTGGCTACATCTTTAATTTGACAGAAAGGTAACTTTGAAAGTCTCTCTAAATCCCCCCCCAGAAGGTGGCATGCCATAGATTTTACTAATATTCCCGAAACATTAGGTACGGTATCACAAACCTTCTCTAACGGATATCATTACTACTACTAGGAGTGAGAAGAGAGGAAATGGATAAAGTACCTTTGACTTTGGAGCTCAGCTTCTTTGGCTCTTCCACATGAACATCTTTAGCCTTCTTAGTCATAGCAATCTCCATGGCAGTTCTTCCATCATGAGTCACTCTTGAGCTATGTCTCACATTTGACACCATTTTTTCCTCCCCATCTGTTTTTCCTCCCACTGTCTTCATCATATCCTGGTTATCAATAGCAGTGACTACCACATCATTCAGTTGTATCACCTCTTCAGTCCCAGATTCTTGCACAGCATTTTTCTGGAAGTTCTTGGCCAAGTCATTCAATTCTTGAATCATGTCAGAGAAGTCCAGCATCTCTTTGCATCCACTGGGAGCCTCAGGAATCTCCACTTGCTGGTGGTTCTGCTGAGTGTCAGAAAAATCACCAGATTCATCACCCATACCATAGCAATGGTTTTTGCCTTTATACTCAGAGGACCCATCCCCAACAGATTTGCTCCTGCTATTTGGCTTTCTCTTTTCATCCAGGTCCATACTTTCCTGGGTTGATGCAGGATCTTCCTCATCAGTAGCTTCACCTTCCTCATCTCCAAAGTCTTCATCATCATCATCTGGCCTCTGGTTTGGTGGGAATTGGCTCAGTTTGTCAGAGTAAAACCATGAGATTTTCTTTCCTTTCTTGTTGATGTACACTGCTGTTGTCCCCCTGATCATCTTGGGGTCAGGTGTAGCAATTTTCAGCCACACTCCATTCCATCCCAGTGAGGGGATATGCACCTCTTCTGGTTCTCCCACCAATCTTGCTAACTCAAGAGCAACTTCTTCACTTCTAGCAATCTTAGGAATCCCCACAGCCTTGACCCAAACTGATTCCAACATCTGAAAAGTGCCTGGGTCTAAGGTTGTTTCTTCCACCACAATAGTAATTGGGTAGGTAATGCATTGAAATTCCCCCCTCTTGGTCAATAAATTCATAGCAACTCTGTTAGGGACATTAGCCAGGAACTCACTGCCAGAAAACCTCTTAACATCATAATCCCATTGTGATCCCATTTGATATTGAAACTCTTCCTTAATCTTCTTCCTAGTTCCTGTCCCCTCAAGAACTGAAACAATCACCCTGATTGGACCATCCCCTTCATTCTTCTTGGTATGCTGGGCTGGAGTTTCAGGTATATTCAGAGAATAGAAAACATGCCCCGGCAGTCCAATAGCACACAGGTGTAGACCTTTCCCCAGAGACATCTTTTTTACATTCTTAGGGCCCCCACCCACATTCATCTTAATCCCAGTAGTACTCTTCAACTCTTGCTTAGGAAATTCTTTCTGATGCATAGTCTTAGCCTTCTTTTTGGGACAGTTTGTAGAAATGTGACCAGTACCAAGGCAAGCATAGCAAAGAGAGTCATTAGAGCAAACTGACCAGTGGTGACCCTCTTCTCCGCAGTTGTAGCAGCGAAGGACGGAGCTGGAGGAACCTTGCCCATAATCTTGCTTCTGGTTGTAGGTGCTCTTCCTGTCCGCCAAGTGCCTGCGAAGATCCCCATCAAAAACTCTTTCATCTCCATAATCTCCACCTCTTTTCTTGCCTTGCCCTTCTTCAGCAAACTGGTACCCCTCGCGCGGATCCCCCCTGCGCTCATCTCTTCTCTGAAAATCTTCCCTCGACTCCCTAGCATCTTTGTATCGATCTCCCTCTCGAGCTTCACCCCTCTGGTACTGCCCTCGGTGCTCCATCCCACCCGTTGCCTCCGCAAAAGTGCGGCTATCAATAGTCTTCGGTGTTGCTCACCGGAGCACTCTCGCCGATGCCCCGTACTTCCTGATCTCCTCTCTACTCGCCCGGAATCGCTCTGCCTCTGGATCTAAAACCCTAGCTTTCTGAATCCACACCCATCGGTGTGTCGAGGGTTTGGGGCCGGCGGCGGCGGCGTATACAAGTGGGTTGGAAGCAGGCTCTCTATTGAAAGCCCACTTGGACTTAGCCCAACACTGCCCTGGCCCAAACTCTGCAGCTCCTTCTTCTTCCCGCCATTCTGCAACTCTTTCTGTTCTCGTTCCCCTTTGGGAGGGATCAGATTTCTCAAAATTTCTTCAGTTGATCGAACGTGATCATTCTGACCCCCATCTCCTTCTGATCTCTTACTCTTCCATGTGAGTTGGATCGGCAATTTACTGATCAAAAGTGCATTATCATCAACCGAAGCAACCGGTGGCTTGGAACTCGATCCCCTGTTCATAGCTCTCAGCAAACTTGGTGATTGAGAATGTTTAGGTAATCCATACGCAATCGAGTAGTTCGTACCCTTGCGCATGGGTGGAAATTCTGCATTCAACCACTCTTCTAACAACATCTCTTCACATCCTTTCTGCTGATCTCTCTGGTAATTCGCCTGATATGAACATTCCCCAAACTCTGTTTCTGAATTCTGCGATGCAGTCAACAGAGATTCAGTCTCAACTCCATCCCTGCGGTGCAGTCAACAGAGATTCAGTCTCAACTCCATCCCGATTCGTCTCCCGATGAACTCTGTATGGGGGAATCGCAAGCGTAAGCCTACGATTCCCCATATCGAACAGCCTCTCCGAGGACAATCACGAAACTCAACAGTTCAAGCTCTGATCAGACACCAATGGCGACTTCCTGAAACCTAGCGCCGCACAACTCGTGCAAACCAGCAGCCCCAAGCGGGAAAGGGTAGAATACCTCGGTCAATCGACGCGGCGTCACCCCCCGAAGCGATTCCCCTACTTTTCAGCGGCTGGAACCCTCGAGATCAACACCGGCGATCACCGGAGTTCGTCGCGGGCGCAGTCGCCTTTTCCGCCCGACAGCTCTCTCGGTCGACTCCTCTGTTAGTGAAAATTGCTTTTTTTAGCTGTTGGTATGCGTGCTCGCAATTGAGGTTCTCACACATGACATGACAGACTTGCTGAAAAGGTCCAGAGGCTACAGAAGCAGTCCATGAATGACTCATTAGAGGATTCAAATGTCCGAATGAATGTCCAGGTGATGATAGGACCTTATTCATCATTGACAGTTTCAAGATAAAGAGTGACAGTTTGTTCTTTTCGCTCCCGTTTGACGGACAAAATATCCTTGGCTGTTATGTGCAGCGTTCTCTTGCTACAGACCTGCAAAACCTATCAATGGAGTTCCGTAAAAAGTAGTCATGGGATGGATACTTGGTTGTATGGCCTTGTTTAAACTCATGTTCGTTGCTAGTTAATTCCATCCTGCTAATCATTTGGGAACGTTAAACTGTGTCAAATATTTAAGTCCCTTGGTGTGCGCACTTGTCCGCTCGAGTTTAAGTGTACATGGATACTTGAATGAAGTTCTAGAATATGATTAAAATGAAACCTGGAAGTTGTTCTCGGACTGCATCTCAATTCATATTCCTCTCACATATAATCAGTTTCCATGTATGTTATTTGCGTAGTGGAGTGGAGACCATTTGTTGTGAGATGCCATCCTGTTAAAAATTTAGAAGTAAACCAACCTGCTCGCAACATCTGTTTTCAGAACTTGCGGCTTTTGTTTGATCGATAAGAATAACTGTGTATTGCCTTTTCATGAAATTTTACTATGAGATTCACATTCACTGTTGGTCTTGTTACTCAGGTTTTAATCTTCTGTTAGCTGTGTAATCCATTTAGTGTTAGTCAGACAACTGCTTTGCTACTATCAAGGATAAAAATGGCTGCTCTGAATACATCGTATTCATAACCTGACCATGCTAATATCATTCTCATACTAACATTAATTGGATTCCTGGTTGGTAACCTGTGGTGCTAGGCCCAATTTACTGAACTTTAGCTTGTCTTGTTTCTCCGTTCTTGACTTCAAATGAAGCCATTTTCTTTTTGAGTACTGTTATCTTGAGGATCTAACTGGATGGTTGTGCTCCCACAGTAGATGATGGTTGTTCTCAAGGGTTTGGTGCCTATCGCATTTGGAGGTACCCAGGAGCCTGCAGCTTACGGTGAGCCTGTTTCCATTGGAGGCCTGAACCCTGATGTGAATAAGAAGCTTAATGCTAGCATTGCTTCTACCATAGAGTCAAAGCTGTTCATTCCCTACTCATGCTTCTACCTTAAGTTATATGACTCAAAGGTCAGAAGCCACTGTTTCTTATTTGCGTTCACTCAAATCATGGGTCCTTTTTACCTTCCCCAAAGTTCTCACAATAATTTGTTGCTTGTTAGGCTCATCCTGCACAAGAAAATGGTCAATGTTTGCATGCTTAGATGGTTCATTCCATCTTCTTTTGTTTTGCATCATGCCTGCATAGATGGTGTTAAGATCTTTACTATCCAGCATGTTCTCAATGCCATGCTATCCGTAAGGACCCACTGATACATTAGTTATTGTGATGTCATAATTTATAGTTCTAGTTGTTGGAAATAAAAGCAATTTAGCGATGCATAAATTAATTCCGACAATTAGGAAAAGACCAACAACATGTAGATGATCTAACAACAGCACTACGATCTGAGGCAAAGCCGTTGAATCTAGTGCTACCAACAAAAGAGAGACGAAGACGAACAACAACGAAACAGGAGACATCCTTACAGCGGGGATGTCGGCGCGCAGGCGAAGACGAAGACGAAGACGAAGCAGACCGTTGACGCAGATCCGGATCGGCGGCGTAGAGGGAAGAAGACGTCCGGCGGCGGTCGCGACGGCGCTTCCCAAAAACCCGATACGTCCCCTACCCCGTGCGGGGACGCGAGGAGACGCGGGCTTCGGAGCTGCTCTCCCGGCACCGATGGCACGTCGGCGACGGGATGGGGAAGACAAGCGGCGGCACAACAACACTATGAGACGGGAGAGAATGAATTCTCGGTGTACTGAGGATGACGTCTCGCCCCTTATTTATACACGCGTCGCAGCTAACAAAGGAAACTGATTAGCCGCGTAATCACAGCGTTATGGTAATTGACCTGCCGTTTGTGCACTTACCATAACACGAGAATAATTGCTTACCAAATAGGCCAGCGCAATTTTCTCCATGCATGCAAAAATATCGAGTGGCAAAAGGAAGCCGCGCACCTGCAAGGTCGGAGGCGGGAAATTGCCGGACCATTCACGCGCATGTCGTGCGTGCGCGCCCTTTGCCACGCCACGCCCCGCCCCGTCCCGCCCGGCCCGGCCCGGCGAGGCGAGGCGAGCGAGCGCGCGCGCGCGTGTGGTGCTTCCTTTTCCTCTCCTCATCCATAGCTTCAACAAGCAAGAGATAGCTCAACTATTTAAGTTGGCCTCACTCCACTTGGGATTTATTTGGAATTGTTTGGCCCATGGCCCAAAACATCTAACAATCCCCCACCACATCCCAAGGGCACGCGAGTCATACTCCCTGTACCACAGTACTGTTAATATACCAGCTATTCAGTGGAGACCGATTAAGGTTGAACATCCACCTAGAACAACAAGATAGGCCCATCCGCAACTGCATAATGGACTAAGCCTTGAATTGGCAGTTTGGTGCGAATGAGCTTCACTTGAAGTCTTGACTGATACTAGGCTGCCATAGCCATCCCCGCGAGTGGAGCGTATAAGTCATACTCCTAACTCACTTCATGAGCTTTTAAAGAATACCCAATTCTTATAAACTGCAACTAACAGTTGGGCTCACATAGGTGTGTTCTTACGGGGATACTCAGGGGACAAGATCTCGCTATGAAGCCTCGAACACATTAAGACAAAGTCAACTTTGCCTTACGAAATGAGAGTACTTTGCATCTCCAACGGAGTGGGTTAAAGGAAAAGATTGTACTCTCCCGTTAATCATAAGCTTGTTCTTCCCGAGATCCTAATTCACGGGATCTCCGATCACATAGGTTGGGTTACCGCCGAGATTAACTCACATGGGTCTCAATCCCATCTCCTTCGATGCATTGTCAATCACGGTGCGTGATAGTCCCTTTGTAATGGGATCTCGCCGGGTTCTTAGGCCGCGGATGTAGTCCACAGCTATTACTCCGGAGCTCCTTAATTTCCCGACGTACTTCGGTCCTACGCTTTATATGTTTGCTTGGACTTCTTCCCATTATCCCGACTATTCTTCACCTTTGTGATCACGGTTTGATTATCACAATTTATGAGAATAGCGAGAATTGGTTTCTCAACTATAGGTAAGTCCATCAACATCTCTCTTAACCATTCAAATTCGGTAGAGGCCGTATCCGAGCCGTAAGCTCGCCTCCATTGTAGATTTTGTAAGTATTGTCTCGCTTACAAGACCTCCAAGAGACAACACCACCACCCAAAGTGAATATGTATCCACTTGTGGCCTTTAGCTCATCGGCTTCGTGATCCAATTTGAATCACTATATCCTTCTAGTACCCCGGGTACCCTAAATAGTGAATTCCATAACTCATTGTGCCTTTTAGATAGCGCATTACTCGATCAATACCTTGCCAATGATCGGTTCCTGGATTAGAGGAAAATCTACTCGGCTTGCTTACAAATGAGATATCGGCCGGGTTGCACTAGCTAAGTACATCAATGAGCCAATGATTTGAGAGTATCTCGAGATGATCCTTCCCTAGCCTTTTATTCTTTCGAAGTATTAGGTCAGGGTCATAGGGTGTTGGAGCAGTTTGCAATCCATATAACCAAAACGGTTCAAAACCTTTTCCACATAGTGAGACTGCAAAAGAGTTATCCCATTCTCACCCTTATTAAGTTTAATATTGAGGATCACATCGGCTACTCCCAAATCCTTCATGTCAAAATTTTGGGATAAGAATGACTTTACGTCATTAATCTCATCGATACTAGTCCCAAAAATTAGTATGTCGTCAACATACAAACACAGGATTACTCCTTTGCCCCCACCATAACGATAGTATACACGTGTCGGCCTCATTTATTGCAAACCCAGCAGAAGTTAAAGTCTTTTCAAACTTCTCATGCCACTGCTTTGGTGCCTGCTTTAGGCCGTACAAGGATTTGAGTAACTTACACACCTTGCCCTCTTGTCCTTGTGCTATAAATCCATCGGGCTGTTTCATATATATCTCTTCCTCTAACTCTCCATTAAGGAAAGCCGTCTTCACGTCCATCTGGTGGACAAGAAGACCATGGGAAGCAGCCAAGGATAATAGCACTCGAATAGTAGTTAATCTGGCAACAGGTGAGTAGGTATCAAAGTAATCCTCGACTTCCTTTTGTGTAAACCCTTTAGCGAAAAGCCTTGCCTTGTACTTTTCAATAGTACCATCAGACCTAAGCTTCTTCTTAAATACCCATTTGCAGCCAATCGGCTTGCAACCCACCGGTTTGTCTACTACTTCCCATGTGCCATTTGCGGTGATGGAGTCCATCTCACTATGGACTCGCATCCTTCCGATTCTGCATCCGGTGATGCATATGCTTCGCAATGGTCGTGGGAGTATCATCTATGAGATACACAGTGAAGTCGTCACCAAATGATTTTGCAACCCTTTGTCTCTTACTCCTTCTAGGAGCTACAACACTGTCATCCTCTTCATTTCCAAGTGGGTTTACATTTGGCTCAAAAGAGGGTGTGGGTTCAGGAATAACTTCATTAGACGAACTCGATACAGAATGGTCAACATTCATCGGGAAAATGTTCTCAAAGAAGGTAACATCCCGTGACTCCAAAAGTGAACCAACTATAACCTCAGGCGATTCAGATTTTATCACTAGAAACTTATATGCGATCTTGGTACGCATAACCCAAGAAGATACAATCAACGGTCTTTGGTCCGAGCTTGCGTTTCTTATTAATTGGTACACCGACCATGGCCAAACAGCCCCACGTACGCAAGTAATGGAGTGATGGCTTCCTACCTTTCCATCCTTCATACGGAGTAATATCACTATTTTTAGTTGGAACTCTATTTAGAACATGACATGCTGTTAAAACAGCCTCCCCCACCATGACATAGCCATACCGGACGTTCCTAACATGGCATTCACCAAGTCCATTAACGTCCGGTTCTTTCTCTCGCAACCCCATTGGATTGGGGCGAATATGGAGGTGTCCGTTCATGAATTATTCCATTCTCCGCACAGAAAAGATCGAACTCATTGGAAAAATACTCACCACCGCGATCGGACCTAACACGCTTGATTTTCTACCTCAGCTTTATAAGTCTTAAAACATTCGAACGTCTCATCTTTAGTTTTTAGAAGGAACACATAGCAATATTTAGTTGCATCATCAATTAAAGTCATAAAGTATCTTTTTCCTCCTTTTGTCAACACACCATTCATTTCACAAAGATCTGAATGTATGAGCTCTAACACTGTCGTGCACCTCCCGTCTATAGCCTTATGTGGCTTACGAGGTTGCTTTGCTTGCACACATGCTTGACATTTAGAGCCTTTGACGGTAGTAAAATTCGGAATTAAACTCATACTTGGATAAACGCGACATACAACCAAAATTAATGTGACACAAACGTGAATGCCATATATCAGCCACCGAATTGTTTGAATCACACACATGGTTCACAACTTTATTACGAAATCGGAGAGTGAAAAAGCGGAACAAGCCTCCATTGTCATAGCCTTTGCCAATGAATTGGCCAAACCTCGAAATGACTACTTTATTCGACTCAAATACCGCTTGAATCCATCTCGACACAAGAGGGATCCACTAACGAGGTTCTTCTTTATTGAGGGCGCACGCTGCACGTTCTTGAGCCGCACAATCTTTCCCGAAGTGAACTTCAGATCGACCGAACCAACACCAAGAACAGAAGCATGCGAGCCGTTCCCCATCATGACGGTTGAACCTCGTGCGACCTGGTAGGAAGAAAACATGGAGATATCAGTACAAACATGAATATTGGCACCTGTATCTGTCCACCAATCATTAGATTGAAATACAGAAAATACACTAGGTAAAGAATTACCGTACCCAGATCCGTTAGGATCGCCAATAGTCACGTTGGCAGATTTCTGCCCCTGCTGATTCTTCTTGCCCTTGCGGTTCTTGCACTTCTTAGCGATGTGCCCATTCTCACCGCAGACATAGCACACAATCTCGTCCATGTTCATCTTCTTTTTCTTGAATTGAGTAGTCCGGACAGCCTTCGCTTGTTCTTGCCAAAGGCATGCTTTGCATCACATTGGCGCTAGACTTCGGGTGCTTTGGGTGGAGCATCCTTTCCCGAGCTTTCTCTTCAACATCAAGACCAGCCAACGGATCCTCAACAGAGATCTTCTCTTTTATGTTTAAGAGTTGTGGCAAAGTTCCTCCAAGACGAAGGCAACTTAGCAATAATGCCACCGGCCACAAACTTGTCGAGCAAAGCATGCCCGAGCTGTTCGAGTTCCCTCACAATAAGTTGGAACTCATGAGCCTTCCCATGACCGAACGGTTTTCAACCATTTTGAAGTCGTGGTACTTCTCCATCACATACGGCTCGTGCCCAAAGATCATCGCAAAGACCGTACTTATGTTTGAGTGCCTCCCACGGTTCAACAGCATTTTTGATGTTCATGTAAACATCACACAAATGGTCAGAGAGAATGCTAAGAACGCATCCGACGAAAATCGTCGTAGCCGCGGTAAACTCCTGCACCTCTTTCTCCGATGGGAGAGGTAGTGCGGGAGGAGTACCGATGACCCAAAAAACACCCATAGCCGTGAGCCACAACTGGGCCCTCGTCTGCCATCTCTTAAAATTCACACCAGTGAATTTCTCCGGTTTCATCGCATCAGTATATCCCTTAGTCATCGCTAAATGCCTATCAGGTTTTTGGATTGTTGGAAATAAAAGCAATTTAGCGATGCATAAATTAATTCCGACAATTAGGAAAAGACCAACAACATGTAGATGATCTAACAACAGCACTACGATCTGAGGCAAAGCCGTTGAATCTAGTGCTACCAACAAAAGAGAGACGAAGACGAACAACAACGAAACAGGAGACATCCTTACAGCGGGGATGTTGGCGCGCAGGCGAAGACGAAGACGAAGACGAAACAGACCGTTGACGCAGATCCGGATTGGCGGCGTAGAGGGAAGAAGACGTCCAGTGAGCAGTCGCGATGGCGCTTCCCAAAAACCTGATACGTCCCCTACCCCGTGCAGGGACGCGAGGAGACGCGGGCTTCGGAGCCTGCTCTCCCGGCACCGATGGCACGTCGGCGACGGGATGGGGAAGACAGCGGCAGCACAGCACTATGAGACGGGAGAGAATGAATTCTCGGTGTACTGAGGACGACGTCTTGCCCCTTATTTATACACGTGTCGCAGCTAACAAAATAAACTGATTAGCCACGTAATCACAGCGTTATGGTAATTGACCTGCCGTTTGTGCACTTACCATAACACGAGAATGATTGCTTACCAAATAGGCCAGTGCAATTTTCTCCATGCATGCAAAAATATCGAGTGGCAAAAGGAAGCCGCGCACCCGCAAGGTCGGAGGCGGGAAATCGCCGGACCATTCACGCGCATGTCGTGCGTGCGCGCCCTTCGCCACGCCCCGCCCCGCCTGGCCCGGCGAGGCGAGGCGAGCAAGCGTGCGCGCGTGTGGTGCTTCCTTTTCCTCTCCTCATCCATAGCTTCAACAAGCAAGAGATAGCTCAACTATTTAAGTTGGCCTCACTCCACTTGGAGTAGCAATGTGGGACTAAAGTCCCCCACCATACCTCATATACATGCATGTGTGAGTGGGCCTTTGGGATTTATTTGGAATTGTTTGGCCCATGGCCCAAAACATCTAACACTAGTTCAGTTTGTATTGCTTTTTTTTTTCCTATTTGAACCAAAAGGTTCCTGGTTCAGCTTTGTAGTCAATTGAATATTGCTGATAAAACTGTTGGAGTCATTAGTTCATTTGGTGATCCGATCCTTATATGCGGTGCTTTAGATATTTCAAATAGAGAGCGAAGCATTTATTTCGTTTGATTTAGTGTCCTAGCTCGCTCTGGGAGGAACGACAAGCATCATCCTTTTATCAATCCTCAAGTCATTATTTCTCTCCCGAACGTTTATATGTCTTGTTTTTAGCATTTCGAATGTACAAATATTTCTATTGAAAAATAATGTCATATGAATCCTCGGCTACATATGCTTGTTTTGGTTCAAAGTTTTATCATTAGTAATGTGTTTTCTATTTTTAGTCTATTGTTTAATGTTAGTTATAAATGCTAAAAACGTGTTAGGTATTTTTATCATAAACCTATAACTTTCACTTTCATATGTAAGTGAAACCATCCCCTCCGCCCATTAACACCATCCCCCCGCCCATTAACTACCCACACACCCGCTCCCGAAAGAGAAAAACAAATAAGCTAGATTAGAAAATAATGGCAAAAAAAACTAGACAGGAGAAGGTAAAATAGCTCGGCACACTTAAAATAAAAAAACAAATCAAACTTGAAAATCTAAATGAGCTTGGGATGAAGGTAGACCGGAGAACAGTACGACTCGTGCATGTGACACCCGGCTGGGTAGAAACTCGTGCGCCGCTAATTAACTCTGGCGCGCGTGCGCTGCTAACTTTTCTGGTGCGCGCGCGCCCACTAGTCGTGCCCTGCCGCAATTATGGGTAACAGCCGCCTGATCCTTATCGTCTACTCATCTATTTAACCTGCTATAAAATTAGCTATGTTGCGCAATAGAATTTGCCGCTCAATGTATGATTGACTTCAATGTGGTGGACTGGACACCATGCATGTGCTATTTTGTTTGAAACATATATTCCAATCAACACAGATCGAAAATATGAAATATCACTGCTACAGCAAGGCACTGTAGGTGCGGCTACTGTAGCACTATAGGGGCGGTTACTATAGCCTCCCCTACACCCCCGATCTTACAGTGGCCACCGACTGTAAGGGTGGTTCAACACCAACCGTTGAACCACCCTTACAGTGGGTCACTGTAAGGGCGGCTGGAACGGCGGCTGGTGTTCCAGCCGCCCCTATAGTGACCCACTGTAAGGGCGACTCAATCTAGAGCCGCCTCTACAGTTAATTTTTAGAACAAATAAATAAATAAATTATGATAATCAAATTTGACCACAAGATGTAATATATAATCTGACCACCACAGTAATATATTCATCCACAGACATGAAACAATATAAACCACCGTTACAAATCCATAATTCAAAAGTTTCACAAGTTCATTACATAGTAACACACCCATGAACTTCTAAGGAGTTCTCTTTGACTCAACACTAAGTACCCTAGCAATCTAGAAACTACATGCTAGAAACACATATGAGCACTTACACCTTTTAGACTATCTTCCATGAGAACTCTAAGTAGCTTGTCGACACCATCAACATGCTGCTATAGATTTCTATTTAACAGAAAAAATGTAAAATTAGAAACCCACAAATGATATCTACTTTGACCAGAATAAGAAAGTAAAAGTGCAGCCCAAATGATATCTACTAAACATACATGTCGACATGGCAAACACTATGCCTATTATTAGTTGAAGCACTACTCCAAATCATTTGCCTCTTCCTTAGCAACTCATAGATGACAAATTGTGGTTCAATACAATACATTTACAGAATAGAAAGTGCAATCAGTAGTAATGCCCCCCTCCAATCAGTGTTGGCTTACCTTGATGCTATGGATGGAGTAGCCTCCTCTTCTGATGCTACAAAAGACCTGAAACTAAGACAAAATATTATTACTTACTATCATATATAATCGGGATGTCGGGCTTTCTGATAATCCTATATCTGATCTTTACCACAATATAATACTTTCACATAGGCATCAGTTGTCCGTGTAGAAAATCTGAGGCTACAAGCAAGAGGAGGCAGAGGAGCAGGAGCAGCCAGGACGCGAGCTTGTTGGCGACGCCGAGCATGAACTCCGGGAGCGGCAGCCTGCTGGGAGCATTCGCTGCGTAGATGGGGGCGATGGAGATGGAGCGCTTGCACACCTGAAATCAGAAAATACGCGTTGACCAGACCCTAGATGGCCTCAGATGCAAAAGTGATGAACAGCAAGTTTGATCCACTCATCAAGATACACATTTTTTGCAATGGTAACCTTTTTATCTGAGATTGTTTGGACCACTCAAACTTTGAAACTTCAGTTTTTCATGGCTACACGCGGGTTTTCGACACCCTAGACGGGCCCACCTCGGAAAGTCATTAACATCAAGTTTGATCCACTCATCAAGACCTACAATTGATATATAGGTCATTTTTGTATTTGATGAATCGTTATGAAAGTGTAGTTCTAAATCCACTCGCCCTGAAGTTTCATTAAGTCTATGTGGGATTCAAGAATTTGTGACTAGAGTTTATCAACACTTTCTCAAATGAAAAAATGTTCTATGTATGAAATGTGTATCTTGATGAGATGTAACTATCTTGTATTCAAAAGTTTTTCATTTGAGGTGATTTGGTACCTCGTTTGACTAGGGTTGATCATGTCTCGCCTTGGATTTTCAAAACTTGTGACCAGAGTTTACTGAAACTTTTCCAAATGCAAAAGTGTCCCAAGTATCAAAATTAGACCTTGGTGAGCTCAAACTACTATGTATTCAAAAGTTTTTTATTTGAGGTCATTTAGTATTGGTGTTCGCTCCAACGACGGAACACCAGAGGAAGTAGACCGAAAGCTAGAACGAAAGTAAAGTACGAATGCTTACAGCGAAATGAAACAAACAGCTTTATTCCATTCTAGGGTCGGTCTGTTTACAAGATGCCCCTGGGGGTCTATTTATACCAGTCCGTAGACTTTACATGACCAAAATACCCTTGACTCACGCCTACTGTCTTTGCTCTTATGAAGGGTAGAATCATCTTTTATGCCTGGCGCCGACTCCCGTGACCATTCCTTAAGGCTGGATCGGCCCAATCCGGCCCACAAAGCTCGGCCCATCAACCGTCCGTCACGCTCGCGAGCCCACTGCTTCAAATCAACGCCATAATTGGACAAAATTATAATGAAGTTAGGCTGGGAAAGATCCGCGGGCGAAAACAAAGTCGAAAGCTGCGGTTCACTTTCGCCCTGGCCAATGAAATGCGACGATCGGAAGATATGGCGAAAGCGGCATCACGCTTTCGCCTTTGCTTCCGACTTAAGAAATGGCAAAAGTGACATCAAACTTTCGCCCACAGCTTGCGACTTCGAAATGGCGAAGGCGACAACTCACTTTCGCCTCTACTTCCGACCTCTGACGGGCGAAAGTCGTAATTAACTTTCGCTATCAGCTTCCGGCGGCGCGCAGGCTAATGTAATACCCGATTTTAAGGACAAAACCAGATATGCACCATATGTGAGTATTAGAAGTCAAATCTCACATATAGCTACAAATAAGGGGTAGTATCAATTCATGATGCTTAAAAATGTACTTAGTAAAAAGAGATAACCTTAGGAAGCAAACAACGAGTAGACAACTCTGATCTTCGGGTATTGACTCCACTCCACTCCTTTGGATCCAAACGACGGTTGACCACAAGCCTAAACTTCTCCTGAGGTGGTAGGAATTGCAAGAGTGAGTCCATGTCGAACTCCGCAAGTATAGCAGGGGGTTTATGAGGCTCAAAAGGATGACACGGTTAAACTGCAAGTAGCTTTTAGTGTATGTCATATTTTAGCATTTAGCATCAAGGCAGTGTTCCCATAACCACATGATCAGGTAAACATGATTAAAGAATACAATTAACATCAATATTAACAATAAGCAATAACAAACAGTGGCATCTATTCCATAAGAATCCCTTGGCCGCCCTAACCGTGGGCACAGACGACATATCGATTTAACTCTATGCAGAGGTGTACCCTTTCCCTGTGAGTCATGATTCCCGTATGCTCGGGTTTGCAAATCCCATGACACTACCAAGGTGAATGAGCAGGGTTTCACTATAAAGCCACTCAAAAGTTCGTCTAACAAGCAATGGTCGCCTTGTCGTCGGATATAGGGAATCCCTCCTCCCAAAGTGGCACACAACCTACCCGGCTATACACACCATGGAGGAGCCGCCCTATACCCAATTCAGCCCTCCCTCTCACAAGCTAGAAAAGGTCTTTTGAATGCACTAGAGCCAGAGCCATATAGCCCCCATAGTGGCACGTTAAGTCCCGGATGATCACTTACAGATAAGTCCTTAGGGAGAGGGAACATCAGGTGAATGGAAACAGCTAATCACCTTAACCCTCTAGATTCCAAGTTGCTAAAAAGTCATATTTTAGAATTGTTGCATAATCCATTAATCAAGTTACAAGATCATGTTGTATAGCACTAGCATCACTACCCACATGCAATAGCCCGAGTTTAACAAGGTAATAGGAAAACAAGACTAGGTAATCCTATACAGGGTGACAAAGGACACATGCATATGAATTTTAGTGATAGTGAATAGGACACAAGGATGGTCCTACTATACTTGCCTTGAACTTAGATCCTTCTTCAAGTCCAAACCTTTGTAGATCTGCATCTTGATCTTCACTTCTTGATTGCCAACGTAAAGCTCACCGACGGGACACAATCGCAGAACACCACTCAAGCAATCTAAGTAATCACACACGAAGCAAACAATAGACTAAATTAGAACAGTACACTAATCATTGTAAAACATTTTGAAAATCCTTTAAATCTAATCTATACATCACTGCGATCACACTGACGTCAAGTTCACCGAAAACGGAGCTATAACGGCAAAGATATGAATTTTCAAAGATTTTCTAAAGACTAATAATGCATTAAATATGAACTCAAAATTTAAAACCTACAAACTGGACTAAACAGTAGCACTACTGCATAACTTATGAAATTACGAATTCAACGCATTTTGAATGGACGAAAACGGAGTTAAAACGAAGATTTTATAAGTAAAAAGATGGAACGTATATGTGTATTTTCTTATATTTCGAGATTTGTTTCTCTGAAGGAAAACGGCAAGAAATCGTATCCTTGACACAAGCTAAGAATGATGTCAAACTACGATCGATCAAAAAGCTAGAAATAGCATCAGCTAGCAGCAGAGCATGCACGATGCATGGCCACGGCCGGCGGTGAAGCTCACTGGAGGTTGATGAAAACAAGGTAGCCTCGGTTTTCAGTTTTTTGAGGTATGTATACACATGGACGCAAAGGAGAGATCGGTGAACTCACCTACTGGCGGACAGATGAAGCTTAATGACAGCATGGAAATCTGCAGGACTCATGGCACGAGGAGATGTATAGGCAAGCAGATCAGGCCGACACAACATGCCTGCGATAGCAACGAGATGAACTCATGCCGAGAGAAGGATACATGAACATGAACATGAACACTGACATCTGAAAGTTGGAAAACAGATCGATGGATAAACTCACCAACTATGAATCAAAGGCAGCGTTGATAGTACTGCATGGCTGGTCGTGCAGAAGGGCAGCAGCTGAACAACATGGATATCGATGAGACGTACGGCTTTGAACGGGGCCGACTTGTATGTAGAGCGATCGTCAGGATGGGCAGCAGCACAACGACGAAGGCGGAGGGCAGCTTCGTTGTGCATGGCAGCTCCGGGTCATCCTGGATGTGAGGCTCGACAACGCTCGAGTCACGAACGGTGACGGTGGCAGGCGGACTGCTCCTCGATGGCAAGATCCATGGACCAAGGCGATGGAAGGAAGACGCTACGGCTCACGGTGACGGCTGTGAAGGGCGTCTAAAACGCCGGCGGCGTGCTTGCGCGAGCTCGACGAGATCCCGAGCCATGGAGAGGCTAGGGCTAAAGGAGGCTGCATATAGCTGCGAAACAGGACGCAGCGGACATAAGGACGTGAGATGACGCGAAGAGCTTGATGATGGCGGCGCTAGGGCTAGCTGCGAAAAGGGTTTGGAAAAGCGGCGCAACATGAGGCCCTCGATATATATAGGCGAAGAGCGTTGACACAGCAGGCAGAGCCCGGCTCGGTTACGATCTGGAGGTGGGAGATACGGCTGCTTGAAGAAAGGAAATCGGCAACGTTCTTTCCATCGTGATCAAAACAACGATGACGCCGTACAACAGAAACTTCCCGGCACCCAAACACTAGCTAGGCCAACGGAGGTTGCTGGCTTTCAGCTGAAACAAACAATACGGAGGGAGAGAAAGAATTCTCGTTTTCTTTTCTTTTGTTTTCTTGTATTATTTATTTCAAAACCTGTTCAAACCGTTTTTCAAAATCATTTGAAATGATTTTAGTTTTTATCAAAATCACTCATCCATATAAATCAAATGCAAAGGCATGTATGCTCAAACATGTTTCTATTTCCTATGATAAATTTTAGTTTAATGAAAAATATTATTTTCTTAGATTTTCATGAGCACAAAAATACAAATAAAATCATTTTTACTCTATTTTCAGAAATGCAAATTTTAGGGTGTTACAGCTAAGGGGGTGGATCACTTCCGACCTCACCGCAACTGTAGCCCCTTAGCGATGTCTTGGATTAACCCCTTTAGCCGAGATACGCTAATCATCTTTCGCCTAGCGCCGCCCCCAAAAGTTGTTCAAAAGGTTTTCTTCAAATTTTGATTTTCTGAAACTCAGAATTTGAATTTTGAATTTTGAACGAATTTTGATCTTTCCCGCTGTCTTCTTTTTTTTTTGTTTTAAATTGATAACGCGTTCTTGGGGGCCGTGCCGGGTGGGGGCCGTCGCGACGGTTCGCAAATCGAGGCGCCTGCTCCCGTCCGGGCCTATAAAGTCCGAGCCCCCCGTGAAACTCACGCATTAGCAAGCTCCTGCGCCCTGCCTTGCTTCCGCTCGTGCTTTCGCTCCCTTCTTTCGCTTGCGCTTTCGCTCCCTTCTTTCGCTCGAGCTCAAGGTCCCTTTCGCCCAAGGAGTGAAGCCTGGTCCGCGTGACTTTCTGTAAGTTTCTGGTTTTGTGTAGCTTTTGACTCTTCATTTCCTTTTATTCTTTTGTAGAACGGGACATGTTTTTTATTTCGATCTTTCACGCTTTTAGATGGCGAGTGATTCTACTTCCGCGAATTCTTCTCGCTCTTGCTCCTCGGAGCAATCGTCTTCCGCCCGACGACAAGGGAACTAGTCCAGTGGTGACTAGTTTTGATTCGGAAGTCAGTTCCGAGAGTGGGGAGCAGCCCACTTCCCCTATCGCAGCCATTCCATTGCGCGCCGTTGACGCCACAGACGATGTCCAGATCGATGGATCTTTCGAAATTCCCAATTTCCTTCCGACGGAAGGATTCAACCTCTCAAAGGGCCTTGCTGAGGAACCGGAAGCTGATCACGATAATGCTCCAGCGAATGGCTCTGACCCTGGGAATGATAGCGAATCTGGGGATGAAAGTATGCTGGCTACAGTAACCTCGCGAGTTACCGTTAAGCCGAAAGATCTTGTCCGCGTCTCAGTTTATGAGTTGAAGGAGTCAAAAGTTGACGATGATGAACTAGATAGTTATGTTTCGAAAGGTTATATGAGTCAAGCAGTTCGTGACAGATGTAGGGCTCCGGAAGATGAAACCACTCCTCAACCCAGAGATTATGAAGCTATTGTCTTCCGAGACTACTTTCAGGCTGGGTTGACTATTCCCTGCAAACCCTTTGTCGGGGAAGTTCTAGGAAAATTTGGACTGCAACTTCATCATCTTACGCCTAATGGCATTAGTCGCCTTAGTATTTTTGCTATGGGATTGAAATTCATTGGCGAAGCTCTCAATTCCGAATCCTTTGTCCGGAATTACAGTGGCTACGGACCATTGGATAGTAAGTCGATAGGAAGAAAAGGGTTCGATATACTTCCGAATATGGTGGCTATAACTTTACCGCCCGCCTTCACAGTCGAAACCAAAGTTTGATTCCGATGTACAAGGGCAAGTGAGGATGAAGAAGTTGAAGCTGCAAAAGCTAATGGCTTGACTAGAGCCCACCCTCTTGTCTCCCAGCTTTCGCCTATAAAGGAAAAGGCGAAAGCTGAATTTGTTCCAAGCTAAGCCGAAGAATCAGCCAGTAAGTATTACTACCGGACTGCTTCCAGACAAGCAAGCCGCGATTTGGAGGAAGAATGGGTGGCGTTGGGCCGACTGCCTCTTGTTCCTTCAGTGTAATTTGATCAGTTAGTCACAACTTCAACAGGATGTACGGTTCCTGACGTTAACTTCGATCATATTCCGGAAGCCAATAAACCGGAATATGTGAAGCACATTGAGGAATGTGTTTCAGAAGTGTTTGACCCTTATAGTGACAAGGAGCATAAGGCATGCCTGCAAGTCGGATTGGCTTCTGCCAAGCTTAATTGAATGTTTGATTTAATGGGCGTTCCATATTCTAACCGCCTGATCCGAAGTCTCGAACCAATCTCGCTGATGCGGAAGCTGTCCCCAAAAAACGTGGACAAAGAGGGCGTGCGCGGTCGGTCCGAGGACGTGGTGGGCGTGCTCAAAGGACTCAAGTCCTTGAAAGAAAAAAGCGAAAGGAGCGCTCTCGGGAGGTTCGTTGTTCTGAACCTGCTGATGTTAAATTCGAAAGGGAAATTGCGAAAGCTGTCAAGCTGAGTTCTAGCGTGACTATTGGAAAAACTCAAACTTGGGGAATGTCACTATTTGAGATGGTTGAGTTTTTTTATTCATTTTCGATTGTTTTGTTGTCTTCATCAGTCTTTTCCTTGAAATTTCTGAGCACCGATTGCTTTTGATTATTTTCCGTGATTTTCGCGAGTGAAGAAGATGAAAACACTATGGGCAGTGGTGCAGGACTTCCGGACCCCCGCATGCTGACTGATGATGATGACACTACATCAATTTTAGATCTTGGGTCCGATCACGGGGTTAAGCGTCCAGCTGCTCCTTCGGAAAAAGATCCGAAGAAACACAAGACTTCGGCTGTGAAACCTGTTGAGCCTGTTGTGGCTCAGAATGTTTCTAAGACGATGACCCGTCGGCCTTCTGCGAATGTTGGCCCGCATGGTAAGTCTTGTTTTTTCAAAGAGTCGTTGGTCGAGAATATCTTTCGGGGTCACCTT
This sequence comes from Themeda triandra, assembly GCA_018135685.1. Taxonomy (NCBI): domain Eukaryota; kingdom Viridiplantae; phylum Streptophyta; class Magnoliopsida; order Poales; family Poaceae; genus Themeda; species Themeda triandra. The sequence continues at coordinate 106,584 of JAENPR010000957.1, read as the reverse complement.
TTCGGACACGGAGAATTGGATTTAGACTCGTGTTCCGATGACTATAGCAAAATGGTGGTTTATTTCGGAACCAGTTCTTCCGGAGAACGTGACCCCGACCACGAGAGGGCTTACAAGATCTCAAATTCTCTTGGATTTCCCGCAGACACTCGCCTGATGGCGAAAGTGAACCTTGAGCAAATCGGAATTTTTCGAATGAGACGGCGCGCAAGCGGCCCGACGAGGCAGCGTCCTCGTTCGGAATGCCACAAGTGGAGAATGGACTCCTGAAGATCAACCGTTCTGCTCTTGCTGATGCTGCGTCGCATCTCATTCGGGTGAATTGCACTTTCAATGATTTTTATCTTCATTTTTATTTTTACTTTCGCCTTTCGAAATATATTCTGATTGTTCTTTTTTGAACAGGCTGTCATGCTGAATCGGACTCTTGCTAAAAAAGATGAAGCCAAAGTTTCCTCTCTTCAGAAAGCTATTTTCGAAAGAGATAGTCGAATTAAAGAGTTGGAGAAGGAGGTGAAAAAATTGAAGAAGAATTTCGATGAAGAGAAAAAGAAAACTGAAGCTATGGTGACGGAGAAGAATTCGCTTTCAGCGAAAATTGATGAGCTTAACAAGGAGGTGTCTGATTTTCGGAAGCACGAACAGGACTATCTGAAGGACCTCAGCGCGGAGGGACAGAAGGTTTTCCTGGCGTACAAAAATCTTGTTGAGGGAGTCGGTTCGGAAGTGGATCTGCCTGTGGACTTGCCACTTATGGACTATATGGGTTGGTTGGCAGATGAGCTTTGGAGCTATGAGGCCGTGCAGAATACAGGTCGCAACTTTGTTGCTCTGGAGTCTATAGGTGCTTTCGCGCAATGCCTCCGGGAGCATGGTTGCACTCATGCGGCTGACATGCCGATCAAGACGCCGAAAGAGTATTACAAGAGAAGTGCTGACACGAAAGCTGACACACACCGCTTCTGTTAACACTAAATTTTGGTCAACATTGAGAAGATGACAGGTGGACCCAGTTTGCAGCGAGCAGAGCATTCGGCAAACAAGTAGGCGATCGGTTACTTCTCGAGTTTCGGCAAGTGTCCGTGTGGTCGGCTATTTCGCGGGGCGATGACTCCATTCGGGAAACAAGATTTGGACAGCCGAGAAATACCGTGTGAGAGGAATATTTTTTAATATTTTTGAGAAGAAGCAAAGAAGCTTGATGATTCTTTGGCGAGATCGGATAAAGGAGATATAAGTGCGTACGTGGCCACCGGACTTACAAGATCGGCTATTGAGGAATCGACTATTAAAGATGTTCATGCACGAACGGCCGATCGTCACATTTTGAGGCATATATGCATATACGTGACTATGTATGTCCGTTTGAGGCATCGTGGACGTGGCCGTTGAGGAAAAGAAGGAATATTTTATTTGAAGGCAAGCAAACAAGATGATATATGCCACGAGATCATTGCCGTATGCAATACTACTATAGAAGAGCTTTGTCTATCGGGACTTTACAAAGTGTTGAAGATATAGAGTCCGGATGAAAATCAAGGAAGGAGCGAGAGATGCATGCGTATCGGCTATTAATTGACGTGATAAAGACGCGGGACCCAAGCACACGTATACGTGCATCCATATATAGTTTGGCCCAGGCATGCATATGGCCAAAACTAATTAAGGGATATTTTATTTGGATGGCCAAGTGCACGTATCAATGATGTGTATATGGCAGGGAGATATACGTACAAAGCCTTTGCCGATCGAGCGGGACACGAAAGGAAAGACACGACGGCGGAGAAACTTTGCTAGCAAGGATTCTAGAAAAGGAATAAGAGTCCGTGTATCTTAGTATTATCTTTTGTTTAGATATTTTCTGTACGTAGCTTGTCAAGGGGGTCATTAGTTCAGACTATAAATACGTACCCCCGGCCATTGTAAATGACGTTCACAACCAAATCAATACAACCGGCTACGTGCCACCCTTCGAGTCCTTTAGTCGTGTCGTCGAGTTCTTCGAGAGGGCCAATCGATCCGTCGACCTCCGTAAGTCCCGGCAACCTTGCTATCATGTCTAGTATCGTGTGGCGGATTTAGATGTGATGCAAGTAGTCTCATCCGTTTTGCTTAGTATCGTGCGGCATTTAAGCTTAATGATGGGAAGTTTTTGCTTGTGCCTTGTATCGTGCGGCGGATTAAGACATGAGTAAAGATAGTTATCGGCTCTTTTAGATTTGGCATGATCTAATAGATTCATTAAGTTATCACGTGTTGCTTGCTTTATTTAATGTTTAATTATTTGCAACACTCTTTTGCCCAATCTAGATTGATACTCTTTCGGCTTGTTGATCGTTTCTTTCATGCTCATTCAATATCGGGTAGATCAAGCTCATATAGCCGAATTAGATCGATCTAGATTGTCACGTGTTGTGGGTTCATTCACGTTATGTGTAGATAAGCCTTGACGGGACCGGTGCCGTGCGGCAGATGCAGGTCTTTGGGTTACTCTAGAGCTAGTCATCCGGTGGACTAGAGATCGGTTTAATGTGATAGGCTCCTTTTACATGTCACTTGTTTGTTCCTTCTTCATGGACCCCGATTCGGCAATCTTGCCGATACGGTTATGCTTACACATGTAGCGAGTATTTATAGATCTGTTAGGTAATTACGTGCTTTTAGCTCTTTATTGTTAGATTGTATCATGCGGTGGATTGATCTAGTAGTAAGGAGTGGTGTAAATTCATAGCGAGTGGTATCATGCGGTGGATTAGCTTGCTTGGGTTTATGCTCGACGGGTTTATGAAGGCTAGACGTGCGCGAGACTAGTTGGATTAGCCTATGCATGTGTTATTTAGTAGATTTATATTTATAAGTTACTTATCCTTAGTTATTAGTGCTTGATGATGCTTTAAACCTAAGATATAGTTTGATATGCTTTAATAAGTTAATCTTGTTCAAACATGTCTTCGTGTACTGTATTCGGCAAATTCGTTCTGTTTACATCAGTTATGTTACTTTAGCCGAATGAACTGCAATCTGTTGGCAGATAGCTTCTATAGCTATGTGTCGTCGTAAGTGGCTTCAGGGCCGTAAAGATGGAACTGTCTGGTCTCACCCAGCACGTTCCAGTTATGATCTTACCGTTTTATCCCTTGTCGATTTTCAGGTCAAATCGACTGGCACGCCACCGGACTCGAGACACCCGGGCACCCGATTGAAGCTAGGCTTTCCGGTTCTTGTGTGTGAGACGCGGGCGGTCACATTTTGCGTCAACACACTTTTTGGCACGCCCGGTGGGACACCTATCTTTTGATCGGAAGTCAGATCCTCTCCAAATATTTATTACTTCCCGGATCATGATGAGATGCCGTGAAAAAGTGACAGATCAGTTCAAGATTAAGTGTTCGATGTCCTTTGGCGGAATACATGACAAGGTCGTACACAAGATTCCATTGCCGGAGGGAAGAATTCTTAATTAGAGTCAATTTCGCAAGATGCGGCAACATCAAGATTCAAAGCCACCAAGAAACCCTATTATAAGCTCTCGTTAGGATTCTCGAGATGAGACATGCTATAATTCACAAAAGAAATTAAAGAAGCTTGCATGCCAATTCCTCTCTCTACGTGTCATCTCGCATGGTACAAGCTATGGCATGCATCAACACGTCGACATGCTTGGGCAATAAACCCAAGAAGATCAAAAGTTGTTGTCAGGACCCGAAGTTGTCAAAAGCTGTAGATAAGACCGGCGGTGACGGCAATATGAAGGACGTATTAGTTTGTTTCAACTTGGTTGATGCTATAGCCGATGGAACTTCTGCCGAGCCATTTGTAATAAAGCTCATGTTTTAAATCGGCTATGATAAAAGAAACATGAGAAGGATAAGGGACAAGTCCAATAGCTGTATAAATCCCCTCGAGTGATTTGGAATTAGTGTTTGGAAAGAGGTAGAGATACTGAGTTCGGGTGTCCTTCGATCTCTTTGCACAAATATAGGAACACAAGTTAGAGAAGTGGACACCTCGCGGCTGGAGAAATTTGGAATATATGTCTAACTTTTTTCTAAAACTTGCTCGTGCATAGCCGATTGCTATATTCAGCTTAGGAACAAATTCTTATGTATGGTGGCCAGCAACTCATATATGTGGGCACATTCACATCATATCTGCTACCTCCGGGCCACGTCTTTCTTGCTCCAAGAATAAAGGGATGTCCAAAGCGGCGAAGAGCGAAATCTTTCTTGTCGTGTTGACACGCGAATTCATTGGCGCCCTTGACGTCGGCTTCATTGCCATGATGTTCTTTACGGCTACCCATGAACTGCCTATCGACGAGAGGCATTCCTTGAAGGGCTCAAAAGCCGATAATTCGAAATCGAACGCAGGCGGTGGAACCTAGAAGCTGTGATCGGAAACCGCATGAGTCAACAAGTAATAGCCGATCAAGGAAACGGCAAGTTTGGATCGACTATCCAAAAAAGGAGCATAAGCCGTGGTATAAATAGCCGATGAAGCAACAAGGAGAGGTAATCGGCTAATTGAGTTCCAAAATTATTGTTATCCGAACTTGCTTGGCAATGATCAAATAGTCGGTTGGTAATGCTCGAGAACGGTGCGTCGAATCGACCAATAAAAGGAAGTTGCAACATTTGATTCATAATTGGGAGATCGGGTATTAGGCCGATGGAACCTTATATGAGGCGGATGTACGCGGATCGGCTAACAAAAGATTAAAATAATTCCGCCTGGAACGTGCTTGACGTGGAGATTACCGAAGACTGTTCGTGATGGTTAAGCATGGTTTGGTCTGGACACGGGTGAACTCAATCAATTTCGAGCTTGAAATTCGGTTCGACACTTGACATGGTTACCGGTATGGCCGATTGGTAATATTTGGCCACCTATATTTGGAAAGTCTCACGTGCATGACCAAGGCGACAAAGAAAGATTATATTGGAAAAGAAATATTTTATTGCTTAATCGGGCTACAAAGGGAGATCTTTTGATATAGTGGATACATGAAGATTAAAGGAGGTTTCCGAAGTCCAAAGAAGCAAGAAAGAAGCTAGCCATTACTCCAAGCCTCACGTGAATCGGCTATCCAAAGGAAGCAATGGGTAGTAGCTGATCGATAAAAGTACATATCGGCTATTCGGAGGAAGCATCACTCTTCTTGGCAATAAATAGCGGATGGTTTCGGCGGCTGAGTTGAAGCAAAACGTCTTGTGAAGATATAAAAAATATATAAAAAAAGAGAATACTACGGAAATACGAGCACTAAAAAATTCGAGATCCAGTTTGGAGTTTGAGTGCGGACTAATCGGCAAAACCGAGTCAATGATACAGTCAATCGGCTATTTAGGCGATAGCCCGATCGGAAAAGGAAAAAGGTTAAACAATATTTCGTCAACCATCGGAAAGCCGATTTCGTCGGTGCAGTCTATCAACTCTCCATATGCCAAGATAAAGCGAGAAGGTGACGCATGTGCATGCAAGATACGTCTGCGTGATTTTAAGAACACGCACACAAGAATCGGCTGTTTGGAAAGGAATCGTCTATTTATAGGTTAAATCGGCTCAATTACGGTATATGGCTGAAAAACACAATTAAATACGACCGTAAAGTATGCAAGCCGGTTCTAACGGATGAAGACACTGATGCTAGCCGATGGAGGCCTTTGATCAAATCCAGTACATTACATATGACGAAGTCATCTAGCTTGGCAAATGTGAGCGGCTCAGACAGAGCAACCACTAGTAGAGACACCTCAACAACGGCCGATCGTGTGCAACAAGGAAAAGCTTGGATGTGTAAAATTGATCAGCTACACTCTCTTGAAACAAAGGAAAAGAGGACCAAGATTCCCTTGTTGGTACAGCAGGTTTCGTGATAGCTGAATTTTATTTAAGTTCGGCTAGAAGGCAATTTGCTGATGTGGAATTTACAAAGAGTTATTATCGGGATATAGGAAAATCGTCGGCCACAAGATGTCGCTCCTTTGTCGCGACTCGGGTCAACGGACATCATACCGGTTCGTCGCGAGAGGCTAACATCGAGAAGATCCTAGTGATGAATATGCTCGGCATCTCAATCGGCATCGACTACGCGTCGGGGGACTGGATCCACCGCGAACGTATCCGCACGATCTTTGGGTTCGTCTTCATCCTCCACAACACCACGTACCACCATCGAAGGCCTTAGGATTATGTCCCGTGGTCATGGAGTCCAAGCGGGATCTTGTATCTTTGGAGCCGGCGGCAAGAAAAATTCTAGTTTGTATGGACCGACTATTACTCAAGTGCATGATTGAAGGAGATTCGAGAAGAGTGTAGTCATGCATGCTAGATTTACCTGGATTCACGATTGATTGGCTGGATGGGAGAAAAGAGAATATACGAAGAGATATATGCGGCCGGGATTCATTGAGCACGACATGCGGCATCGGTTAAAAGTCGTGTCAAGGCGATAGCCGATGGTGTCAAGGCGATAACCAATGAAAGATGTCCTGGTATGTTTATTAAACGACAAGCTCTCGGAGTCAAAAATCCGAGTCTTAAGAGTTGCGCTTGGTTGGTTATCGCCGCACATCACTTGGAAAGATCATCCTGGTGCCCAGTGATGTGTCATCTCCAACGGTATCACTAGGGCCAAGAATTGCACCATCTTATTTGGAAATTGAGGCCCTAGGGTATAGCCGTTGATTATTAAAAAAAAATTTAAGGATATGATTTTCATCGGTTACCAAACCGAAGTATGGTTACATCACATTGGTTCACGAGATGGCTAGATAAGGAAAAATTTAGAGATCAAATGGATCAGCCCGGCAATTAATAGAATTTCTCATCGGCTAAAATATCGGCTCCTAGGCGAATGCCGATAAAGAAGAAGTCCTTTTTCAAAACCTGGTGTGTTTACATGATCATCATTCCGCCATACATATTATCGGGAGCATTCAACATCATTACTTCCATCAAGCCCTACGAACACCGAGTTGGATGGCCGATAAACAAGATCAAGAAAAGGAATCGATCAATTTGTTGTTCAAGAACCGAATCGGCTCCAAGATCAAAGTATACGAAATCGGTGGGGCCGGCTTCTTATCGGCAATAAGGGAAATAATGATATGTCTTGGTGGACGGCCGTCTAATTTATGCCGGGTAGAAAAGTTTCAATTCGATCGGCCATATTTTGAATTTCGGGGTTTACAACCCCGATATTAGATAAAGCAACAAAGGAGTCGGGTGGACACCCGAATCAACTTGGCTTGCACAAGATACATATGTATTTTTGGTTGACCGGTTACACATACACAATCGGCAAATTGTTTCCATATGTATGCCGATCTCTATTCATGAAAAAGGATCAACCATTCTTTGGAGCTCGGGAAATATTCATTGCGAGTACACGAGGGGTATAGCGGCATCAAACTCATCAAGCGTGTGTAGACGTGTCATACGAAGGGAATTATATCTATTCGGTACATGCATGGGTTGATGCGGGCGGCTTTGTGTTGCCACTTATGGAAAGTGTATCGGCTAAGTTAAATATTATTATCATGATGAACGCAAACGCGGTGAAGGCATTGGCAAATCAACAAACCGAGAGGAGGGATCATCGGCCTAATGTGGTCGCTCGTCATTAGAAACCAAGGCCGAGAAAATTCTTGAGATGAATGCAATCGGCACCTCAAGCTCCATTCTTTGGGTCTCGCCCAATGAGTAGCCGATGACGCGTTCTTTTAGATGTTCCGTTATTAAAGGAAATCAAAAGAGAATTAAGCGACATCGACGAAAGTAATCTGATGCAACCGTACGTCTTGGGAGATGCATCAAAGGCTTAAAAGAAATCGGGCAACCTAATGTTCCTGAAAAGTAAGGTCAGCTCTTGATTTCTCCTAAAAATAGAAGTGGTGCCGGAGAATTTCAGAAAATCAATAATATAAAGGGGCATCCTTCGAGAGCAAGAAAGAGTCAAACGATTGGTTCGGGAACCTCAAAACAAGTTAGCATGGGTTCTTGGACATATTACATGGCCGTCTAACTTATGCCAAATAGAAGAATTGCAAAATAGTCGGCCACATTTTTGGGTTTTGGAATTTGCAACTCCAACACGGGATGCGTGACGGATGCAAGAGACAAAAGATCCAAAAGATATGCACCTTGCGAAATATGGAAATAAGAAAGCCGGCTAGGAATTAGTTGGTCTACAAGATATGTATGTGTGCGCGTGACCTGCGGGGTGGATACATATGCATAATCCGCAAATTGATTCCATGTACATGCCGATCTCTTCCCATGGTGAAAAATGGACAAATCCTGATTCTCTGGAGACTAGTGCGAAGGAACAATAGTGCAACAAAGCCGGTTTGGAGCAATCACAAAGATTTAGAGAAGAGCTATGAGATCTCGCAAATGACCTGGCTATTTGCAAGAGGGGTTGATATGATGTGTGCAATCGGCTAAAATATTTTCGACCAAGGTGTCGTATTTGGTAGAGATAATCCCAATGACAAAAGGAGGATCACGACGATGCCGTTATTCGCACCGCCATGACTACGCTCGGAGGGCTCGAACACATCGCACACGCATCGTGCACCGCCGAGCTTATCTTTGTCATCTCGCGTCGCAATCAACGTCGGCTTCGTCGTGATGACTTGAAGAGTTCGATCTAAATGGAAGACGAGCATCATAGAACTGGTGAGCACACAATGCAATTTTATACGTACAGAAAATAGCTTACAATCATCTCGGAGTTCATTGGGAAACATATAATGATGAGAGGAAAGCTATATCCATTAAGCATGCATATGTACGCTGGTATACATCCGGTACAGAGGAATTCCAAAAGGATACGGAGATGCATATGACTACAACGATCGGCTAGATAAAGTCGATGAAGTCCGGCAATCATTAATGACCTCCGGGGAGAAGTTTTGGAATGAAGATCAAGAAAGAATTTTCGAGAAGAGGTTGCATCGATTCGGCAATGGCGGAGCAAAAAATACCGGTCGGATTGCATTCTATTTCTGCATGGCCACCGACTCCGTCGACCTCCCATGACGTGAAAGGTACTTGTATTGAGGTCAAGTGTTGACGGGATGTACGTACCTATGAGAACTTGGCCGCAAGCATGTGTCATACCAAGCTGGTTGGATCCGGTCGGAAGCTCGACCAGCGGTGGGGTGTTGCTTGATGATCAACTTGTACTCCATAACACATCACGATGAGTACAGGACACTAGATGGTTCGGTCTCATAATTTACGAAGTTGACATGAAGCAGCCAGTGGACGTAGCAAGGCATGAGTACTTTCCCTACCTTGATATAGCAACAGTACAAGAATCAAAAGAAGTCGGTCCAGCTGCACGTGAATGCTATAGCATCTGGTGTCAAGGCTGATTACATCTTTGTTCAAAAGTAAGTTAAGCCCCAAGACCGACTGCATTTACTCGGCTTGCCTCGTTCCAATGAAAAAATGTGCCAAGTCAAATCATGATGGACAATTGAAGATTATGCTTCGTGAACTTGCATTATGAGAATACAGCGGAACGGGAGAAGGAATAAATATCGAGGAGTCACCAATATCAAACTACGTCCAATTCAAACCTCAAATTACAACGGCCGGTTGCAAGATAATAAGTCATCGCATCTTCATCGGCCGATAAGGAGCGTGCATGCATATATAAGGAACTAGTGGTGTAGAAGGCCCTTGAAGAAAACGGGCTCAATGTCTCGAGACTCTGCATCGCTCGAGGAGCGACTCGCCACGACTTGTGTTGGGCAACATCAAGCGATCCATCATGAAGAAGGATACGACAAATAACTTCCATTGGTTTCTTCATCTTCAACGGTGGTTTGTGCAATTCTACCCTTACTTCCCCGGCGGTTCAAAGTTTAAAATTGAAAATATTAAAAGGATAAAACTGTTGGCATTATATCTACTCCACTCTACAAATATGTGCTATAAATGTTTTGGTTTATCCATTGTTGAAATGATGAATAGATGCTCTGTTTTATGTTTCATCTCGTATCTAGTTTATACCTTCGATTTCTTTTAGATTTGGATTTAGTGGTTGTAATATTTGTCTTGAAGTCTTTAAAGCTTGTGGGTTGCATGAAGTTTCAAACTTTGTCTAAAGTGGTTGTGGGATAAGAATGGAAATAGAGTTTGCTATGACATTGTTACGAGAAAGCTTAAGATCCGGATGAATTTTCTAAAATAAATTCAACTAATAAAACTATCATGTTGAGTTTTGTCAAACCGTTGTGACCACTAGTGTAGATTATAGTCATGTGCTCAAGATCAAGATTCACTTACACTAAATGTCTCGTACTTGTATTTCTTCTTTGATTAAAATTTATGAGGCAAAAAAAAAAAAACAAACAAAATATGTCGGTTTGGACCTTATGTCCCACGTCAAGGTATCAAGACGGCTTCCCCTTGCACTGAGGGATGAACTTGAACCTTGTAGTGAAGTCCAAAACCACTCGTGACGAGACAGCTTCCCATTGCACTTAGGGATGAACTCGGCGTGGTTTATAAAAATAATAAACATAAAATAAATGGCGTGACAGTAGCCTCATAAGTTTTAAGATGATTAGAAAGAATATGTGTGCAAGAAAATAATTTTGATTAAAGCTAACAAATTCTTGGTCTAAGCATATGCCTTGTATCTCCTTATGGTCCGGTTTTTGACTTTGCAAAATATATGGTATGATTTTTCTAAAGAGAGAAACTCAGAAATAAAAATGACGGACACGTGTCCGCCGGAACGAGTTATAAAACATAAAACTCCGGAATGAAAGTGATCAAAGGATAAAAGATAAGCATACTCTATAACTATTCTGTTTTGCAGTTGCTCGACTTAGTGAGAATTATAAGCCCCATGGTTGAGGAGATAGATGGGTAAGTGGAGAGCCATTTTATTCAAGTTCAAGAGAAATCTTAGTTAAAAACCTGATACTCTTGGAATGTAGTTGGCATTGCAGCATCTCCTGATCAACAACAAATGGAGAAAACTATAATATTTGTGTACATATACATTTGCTACTAACCTATTTCCACATGTATTGGGAGTTTATTGCTTTACAGGTAAAATTGTGGAAATGTGGTGAGAGCATGCTATTGTTGCTGGTGGATTTCTCGGCTTTTTGAAGAAGGCCAGATTAAAATAGTTCGAAGCATGAAATTCATACTCCGAACTAGGAGGGCCTGTGTTAACACTAAATTTTGGTCAACATTGAGAAGATGACAGGTGGACCCAGTTTGCAGCGAGCAGAGCATTCGGCAAACAAGTAGGCGATCGGTTACTTCTCAGAGTTTCGGCAAGTGTCCGTGTGGTCGGCTATTTCGCAGGGCGATGACTCCATTCGGGAAACAAGATTTGGACAGCCGAGAAATACCAGTGACAGAGGAATATTTTTTAATATTTTTGAGAAGAAGCAAAGAAGCTTGATGATTGCTGGCGAGATCGGATAAAGGAGATATAAGTGCGTACGTGGCCACCAGACTTACAAGATCGGCTATTGAGGAATCGACTATTAAAGATGTTCATGCACGAACAGCCGATCGTCACATTTTGAGGCATATATGCATATACGTGACTATGTATGTCCGTTTGAGGCATCGTGGACGTGGCCGTTGAGGAAAAGAAGGAATATTTTATTTGAAGGCAAGCAAACAAGATGATATATGCCACGAGATCATTGCCGTATGCAATACTACTATAGAAGAGCTTTGTCTATCTGGGACTTTACAAAGTGTTGAAGATATAGAGTCCGGATGAAAATCAAGGAAGGAGCAGAGATGCATGCGTATCTGGCTATTAATTGACGTGATAAAGACGCAGGACCCAAGCACACGTATACGTGCATCCATATATAGTTTGGCCCAGGCATGCATATGGCCAAAACTAATTAAGGGATATTTTATTTGGATGGCCAAGTGCACGTATCAATGATGTGTATATGGCAGGGAGATATACGTACAAAGCCTTTGCCGATCGAGCCGGGACACGAAAGGAAAGACACGACGGCGGAGAAACTTTGCTAGCAAGGATTCTAGAAAAGGAATAAGAGTCCATGTATCTTAGTATTATCTTTTGTTTAGATATTTTCTGTACGTAGCTTGTCAAGGGGGTCATTAGTTCAGACTATAAATACGTACCCCCGGCCATTGTAAATGACGTTCACAACCAAATCAATACAACCGGCTACGTGCCACCCTTCGAGTCCTTTAGTCGTGTCGTCGAGTTCTTCGAGAGGGCCAATCGATCCGTCGACCTCCGTAAGTCCCGGCAACCTTGCTATCATGTCTAGTATCGTGCGGCGGATTTAGATGTGATGCAAGTAGTCTCATCCGTTTTGCTTAGTATCGTGCGGCAGATTTAAGCTTAATGATGGGAAGTTTTTGCTTGTGCCTTGTATCATGCGGCGGATTAAGACATGAGTAAAGATAGTTATCGGCTCTTTTAGATTTGGCATGATCTAATAGATTCATTAAGTTATCACGTGTTGCTTGCTTTATTTAATGTTTAATTATTTGCAACACTCTTTTGCCCAATCTAGATTGATACTCTTTCGGCTTGTTGATCGTTTCTTTCATGCTCATTCAATATCGGGTAGATCAAGCTCATATAGCCGAATTAGATCGATCTAGATTGTCACGTGTTGTGGGTTCATTCACGTTATGTGTAGATAAGCCTTGACAGACCGGGTACCGTGCGCGGATGCAGTCTTTGGGTTACTCTAGAGCTAGTCATCCGGTGGACTAGAGATCGGTTTAATCGATAGGCTCCTTTTACATGTCACTTGTTTGTTCCTTCTTCATGGACCCCGATTCGGCAATCTTGCCGATACGGTTATGCTTACACATGTAGCGAGTATTTATAGATCTATTAGGTAATTACGTGCTTTTAGCTCTTTATTGTTAGATTGTATCATGCGGTGGATTGATCTAGTAGTAAGGAGTGGTGTAAATTCATAGCGAGTGGTATCATGCGGTGGATTAGCTTGCTTGGGTTTATGCTCGACGGGTTTATGAAGGCTAGACGTGCGCGAGACTAGTTGGATTAGCCTATGCATGTGTTATTTAGTAGATTTATATTTATAAGTTACTTATCCTTAGTTATTAGTGCTTGATGATGCTTTAAACCTAAGATATAGTTTGATATGCTTTAATAAGTTAATCTTGTTCAAACATGTCTTCGTGTAATCGTATTCGGCAAATTCGTTCGTTTACATCGTTATGTTACTTTAGCCGAATGAACGCAACTGCTGGCGAGATAGCTTCTATAGCTATGTGTCGTCGTAAGTGGCTTCGGGGCCGTAAAGATGGAACCGTCGGTCTCACCCAAGACGTTCCGGTTATGATCTTACCGTTTTATCCCTTGTCGATTTTCGGTCGAATCGATCGGCACGCCACCGGATTCAGACACCCGGGCACCCGATTGAAGCTAGGCTTTCCGGCTTGCTGTGTGTGAGACGCAGAAGGAATATTTTATTTGAAGGCAAGCAAACAAGATGATATATGCCACGAGATCATTGCCGTATGCAATACTACTATAGAAGAGCTTTGTCTATCTGGGACTTTACAAAGTGTTGAAGATATAGAGTCCGGATGAAAATCAAGGAAGGAGGCGAGAGATGCATGCGTATCGGCTATTAATTGACGTGATAAAGACGCAGACCCAAGCACACGTATACGTGCATCCATATATAGTTTGGCCCGGGCATGCATATGGCCAAAACTAATTAAGGGATATTTTATTTGGATGGCCAAGTGCACGTATCAATGATGTGTATATGGCGGGGAGATATACGTACAAAGCCTTTGCCGATCGAGCCGGACACGAAAGGAAAGACACGACGGCCGAGAAACTTTGCTAGCAAGGATTCTAGAAAAGGAATAAGAGTCCATGTATCTTAGTATTATCTTTTGTTTAGATATTTTCTGGACGTAGCTTGTCAAGGGGGTCATTAGTTCGGACTATAAATACGTACCCCGGCCATTGTAAATGACGTTCACAACCAAATCAATACAACCGGCTACGTGCCACCCTTCGAGTCCTTTAGTCGTGTCGTCGAGTTCTTCGAGAGGGCCAATCGATCCGTCGACCTCCGTAAGTCCCGGCAACCTTGCTATCATGTCTAGTATCGTGCGGCGGATTTAGATGTGATGCAAGTAGTCTCATCCGTTTTGCTTAGTATCGTGCGGCGATTTAAGCTTAATGATGGGAAGTTTTTGCTTGTGCCTTGTATCGTGCGGCGGATTAAGACATGAGTAAAGATAGTTATCGGCTCTTTTAGATTTGGCATGATCTAATAGATTCATTAAGTTATCACGTGTTGCTTGCTTTATTTAATGTTTAATTATTTGCAACACTCTTTTGCCCAATCTAGATTGATAATCTTTCGGCTTGTTGATCGTTTCTTTCATGCTCATTCAATATCGGGTAGATCAAGCTCATATAGCCGAATTAGATCGATCTAGATTGTCACGTGTTGTGGGTTCATTCACGTTATGTGTAGATAAGCCTTGACAGACCGGTACCGTGCGGCGGATGCGGTCTTTGGGTTACTCTAGAGCTAGTCATCCGGTGGACTAGAGATCGGTTTAATCGATAGGCTCCTTTTACATGTCACTTGTTTGTTCCTTCTTCATGGACCCCGATTCGGCAATCTTGCCGATACGGTTATGCTTACACATGTAGCGAGTATTTATGGATCTCATTAGGTAATTACGTGCTTTTAGCTCTTTATTGTTAGATTGTATCATGCGGTGGATTGATCTAGTAGTAAGGAGTGGTGTAAATTCATAGTGAGTGGTATCATGCGGTGGATTAGCTTGCTTGGGTTTATGCTCGACGGGTTTATGAAGGCTAGACGTGCGGCAGACTAGTTGGATTAGCCTATGCATGTGTTATTTAGTAGATTTATATTTATAAGTTACTTATCCTTAGTTATTAGTGCTTGATGATGCTTTAAACCTAAGATATAGTTTGATATGCTTTAATAAGTTAATCTTGTTCAAACATGTCTTCGTGTACCGTATTCGGCAAATTCGTTCGCTTTACATCGGTTATGTTACTTTAGCCGAATGAACCGCAATCTGGCGATAGCTTCTATAGCTATGTGTCGTCGTAAGTGGCTTCGGAGCCGTAAAGATGGAACCGTCTGGTCTCACCCAAGACGTTCAGCTTATGATCTTACCGTTTTATCCCTTGTCGATTTTCGTCAAATCGGATCGGGCACGCCACGGATTCGACACCCGGCACCCGATTGAAGCTAGGCTTTCCGGCTTGCTGTGTGTGAGACGCAGGGCGGTCACATTTTGCGTCAACAGCTTCTATGATGAATTTTGGCTGATGCGAGGTCGCGCCCTGGCGCTTATTCGCGCTGCAATTTCGTATGGCGAGGTTATGCTTTGCTGAAGTTTTTTTCAATTAGACTTTCGTTTCCTTTCCTGTTGCTAACTCTCTTTTTGCAGACTCCTGAAGAAAAGAAAACTATCCGCGCCATGGTTCAGTTGTTTCTTGACGCGCGCGACGCACGCGAGAAGGTAGCGCGCGAGAGCACTGTCGCCGGAGGTTCCGGCGAGAACCAGGCATCTACTTCCGCTGCTGATCAAGCTGCTACCAAACAAGCTACTCCTACCGACTCCACTCCAGCTGGCGAAAATGCTTCCCCTCAGAACAATGCCCCGGTAGCTTAACTTAGGACTTGTGGTTGAAAGACAATGTTCGAACTTGGTGTGCGCGCAATGTTGCGCGAATGTTGTAAAACTATTGATGCTTTTGCTGTAACTTAAGTTGTTTCCGTTTGTCTGCTTGAATGTTTGGGCAGGTTGATGAGGCTGACTTAGCCAATGCGGTTGAGATTTTTCCGCTTGCTATTTCAAATGGCGACTTCCATGTTTCTGGCGAATCATGGTATCGCTATCGCCAGCGACATCCGCGACGATCGCTAGGAGTTTTCATGCGCTCGCGGCTAAGACGAAGTCTGCGGACCGCCAAAAAGATCACGAACTTTTGGAATCGTCGTGCTGATAGGGACGCAGCTTCTGGTGAAGGGCCTTCAAATTCTAAGTTTAGCGAAAGTATTTCGAGGATTCCGAAAGATGAACCCTCTGATGACGTTCCCTTAGAACGTGCTCGTTATAGTTTTATCCCTGTGACTCCTAAAATAGCCGAGGAGTCCCTGAAGATGCCCAAAGAAGAGCCCTTTTAATGTAAACTTGTTGTTTTGTATATGTCGATAGTGCATCTAAATTTTCCAATGAGAAAACTACTTGTCCTTCGAAACTACATCGAATATGCCGTCCTTAGGCTGTCCTTTTGATCGAGCCCCTTTACTCATACTTCCGAAAATGCCCCCCCATCTTTGAGTTAGGGGCGAGCAAATTTGCCATCTTATGCTTGAGTTAAGGACAATCCCTCGGCTCGATATTGTCGAAAGCGCCGCCCCCGTTTTTTTTATAGCCGAGGGGTTTAAAGAAAACGCCGACGCTTTATTGTAAAGCACATTTTTAGGGCACATTCGATGTCTAGTGACGAGCGAATTTGACGAACAAAGAAATGATGATAACCTTACTATTTTTATATATATCGCTATTACAATCGATTCGATAGCGTTTCCGCTAACATTGCAACAGTAGACCAATTGCTGCTGTAGTGGGGCAAGTCACTCCAAATAAGAGGCTTAGAGGTCCTAGAGTCGAAACTTGTTTCTCCCATTGGCACAGATAATGAAGAGAGCTAATGCTATAAATAAGATAGAAAAATCTCTCAAAATTGCACCAAAGGGACGAAGATACTCCGCATACATGGATTGCTTGAACAGTTTACAAGTGCTTGGAGCTATCTACAGGCTTAAGTTTTGGCTTCAACCCAACTTCTGGATTGGAGCTTCGACTACCTTTTCCGCCCGCCTCTCATTCTTAAATCTAGTGAAAGTTGACGGCTATTTTTCCAGGAGAATGACAAGTCATTATGAGAGAAAGGAACGACACTATTTTAGTGTTCAACCTTTGATCGCTTAGCTTATATAGGCTTCTAAAGTACTGATGAATATGCTAACCGACCAAAAGGTGATAAATGTGGAATCTGGTATCATTGAAGTCTGAGCTGAACAATGGTTGTCCTAAAGACGCTGGAATTTGCTCTAAAGTAATATCGTATCTTTTGTATTGAAGTGTACGATTGTCTGTTTGTCATAAATATGTCGAGATCTGACCAAAAGAGTTAACATATCTTTTGTATTTGAATAGTGTGATTGCTTCGTTTACGTGATGTCCGAGCTACTATCGAATTCGTCGAGCCTTTTTGCCATAAATATGTCGATTTGATCGGAAGAGCCATCGTATCTTTTTTATTGAAGAGTACGATTGCTTCTATTGAAACATAAATGAATGTTGTCTCGAGCTATTGTCGAAATTCATCGCCCGTTTTGCCATAAATATGTCGGATTTGATCAAGAGCTATCATATCTTTTTTATTGAAGAGTACGATTGCTTCTGTTGAAACATAAATGAATGTTGTCTGAGCTATTGTCAGAATTTGTCAGGCCTATTTGCCATACATATGTCAGGATTTGATCAGAAGAGCTATCGTATCTTTTGTATTGAAGAGTATGATTGCTTCTATTAATGCTTTAGAAGCCATGTGCCCCTATATATAGCTCGTATGGTTCCCCTTGTTTCCACATCTAGGATTGCTTTCTTGTTCTTCCGATGGAACTTTTAGCTTTTGGTTCATATTCATTCGTATCGTTAATTGCTGAACTTTTTGCATAGTATGGACACGAGTGAATTGACTCAAAAGTTAAACTTTTGATCATCTAATTGCTTGTTTTACCGAGGTCGACCACGAGAGAGTTTGTGGTTATGCTTTTGGTTTCTTGGCTTGGGACTTTTTCCTACCTGAATTGTTGGGGAGAAGATCAATCCACGAAACCTAAAGTTCAACCTCAAAGGTCAGAGGTTTTGGCCTACCTTCTTTGATTTTTGAGTGAGTTAATCTTTTGGCTTTTGTGCTTCTTCATCCTCTCTGCCTGACTTATGGTTGGCGAGGTTGAAAAATCTCAAAAACTGAACGATTAACCTCAGTCTTACTTTAGTAGGTGCTTTTCGTCAATAGTACGATGTTGTGATCATCCGGATTGGTTGTTAGGATTTTGTAGGTCAGTGATGTGTGAGCTCAGGGTAGCTGATGTTTCGCTTATTGAACTCAAGCATTTCTGACTTCGAAATTTTAACGTGACTCATTCGAGTTGTAGACTTGTTATGAATTTTTGGCGGTAGACCCCCATTTAGCCACTTTCGTCTTTTTGCTCGTTTTTGAGCTTTTAGACTTGCTCGACTTTCTCGAAGCTAAGCCCCTTTAGCCATTTTTGGCTTTTGCTCGTTTTTGAGCTTTTAGACTTGCTACGAGTTTCGAGAAGCTAAGCCCCTTTAGCCATTTTCGGCTTTTGTTCGTTTTTGTGCTTTTAGACTTGCTCGAGTTTCTCGGAAGCTAAGCCCCTTTAGCCATTTTCGGCTTTTGCTCATTTTCCGCTTTTAGACTTGCTCGAGTTTCTCGAAACTAAGCCCCTTTAGCCATTTTCGGCTTTTGCTCGTTTTTGAGCTTTTAGACTGTTACAGGAACAATAGGTTGTTTACAACCTTACCTTAATGACTTCCGCGTTTCGTCGAATATGCAAGGTGTTTTCACCTTGTTTTTGACCTTAATGAGGAAAGCTGTCATGCTCTTTTTCTGGGGAAAAATGTAATAGTAGAAATAAGGGGTACAAAGGACAGCCTCATTAAAAAACCTCACAACTTTTGCAAGGTTTCCCCGTGAGGAAAAAGAGTGCAAGTCCCCAAATTGTTTTTCAAAAGTGAAAACAAAAAAGGAAAATTACATCTCTAGTTTGAATTCTATGGGTAAAAGCGGCAAAGATTGTCTGCATTCCAGGTGTGTGTTGATTCGACACCTTCTTCGTTAACCAGCCTGAAAGCCCCTTCTTTGACCATATTTGAGATGATGTATGGTTCGTACCACTGTGACTGTAGCTTCCCTTGCTTATTTGGCTGCCTGATGAGGACCATGTCTCCTGGATTGATGTCCTTTCATAGCACCTTTTTATCTCTCCAGCTTTTGGTTTCTTGATGATATTTGTCTAATTTCTTAGCCGCCTCTAGCTTTGTTTGCTCTGAAGTTTTGATGTCAACAAATCTTTGGATTGGAGTGGTTGCTGCAATTTCGGTTCGAAATGAGCCAAGCTTCATTTCTTCAGGTGTGATTGCTTCTTCTCCATATAGCGGATGAAAGGGAGTGAAATGCTTGTTGCTGGTCTTTGAAATGTTGTGGCCCCATACGAAAGTTATTAATTCTTGTGCCCATTTGCCTTTCTTGTCTTCTTTCAATATTTTTGATAGTGAGGTGAATATTTCAGCATTTGCTCTTTCGATTTGCTCCATTTGACCGTGGATGATTGACTGAAGTGAAAGCAAGTTTTATGTTTAGCTCTTCGCAAAAAAATCTGTATTCTGCACACTCGAACTGTTTGCCATTGTCAACTGTGATGTAGGCCGGTACTCCGAAGCGACATATGACTCGTTGCCAAGTGAAGTTGATCAGAGTTTTTGACGTGATTTTTGCCAAAGCTTTCGCCTCAATCCACTTGGTAAAATATTCCAAAGCAACTGCTGCGAATTTCAGGTTTCCTGGAGCTTGCTGAAGAGGACCCACAATATCTTTCCCCATCTTTGCAATGGCCAAGTTGGAATGATTGAGTTTGTCAAATTTGCTAGAGCTTTCGATTTTTGGCAAATCTTTGACAAGCTTCGCATCTTCGGACATTTTCTTTTGCGTCTTTTCTTTGCTTTGTTGTCCAAGAGAAACCTTGCCTCATTGCCCCGTGAGCTATCTCATGTGGACCTCTGTGCGCACCGCACATGCCTGAATGCATTTCGGCTAAAAGCTTTTCCCCTTCTTCTTTGCTAATGCACTTTAGGAGTGGCGCAACTACGCCTTCCTTGTACAGCTTCTTCTCCGATAATTGTGTACTGCTTTGTTCTCGACTTCATTCGGTGGTACTCTTTTCTGTCTTCTGGCTCATATGTCTCTGTGAGAAAGGTGACAATTGGTGCTCGCTAGTCTTTGCTTGTTATCACGTGTATTGCTCTTGGATTCTCTTCTTCTTCCGTTACCACCTTTAAGGATAATGTTTGGTAAAAAAACATCTGGAAGTAGAGGTATTTTTTGTGCCGCAGCTTTCGCTAATTCGCTAGCTTCAGAATTTTCTGATCTTGGGATATGCTTCAGAGTGAACCCAGAAAAGTGCTTTTCCATTCTCCTTACTGCTGCCAGATATCTTGCCAGCTCTCTTTCTTTTGCTGTGTATTCTTTTTCAATGTGACCGGCTACTACTTGTGAATCTGATTTCACAACGCATCTGCGTATACTGAGAGCTCTCAGCTTTCGCAAACCCAATAGCACTGCTTCATATTCCGCTGTGTTGTTTGTTGTCTGTAATTCTAGTCTTGCTGCGTATCTCAGCCTTGGTCCTGTTGGAGGTATTAGTATAGTTGCGATTCCGGCGCCTGAGTTGCACCATGCTCCATCGCAGAAGATTGTCCATGTCGGTTCTTCAAACTTGATTGTTGTGTCAAAAGCTGCTGGGGTCCAGTCTGCAATGAAGTTGGCAATCACTTGTGATTTGATTGTGGGTCTGTGTGCGAAATCTACTATGTACTAATTTAGTTCTGCTGCCCATTTTCCAATTCTTCTGATTGCTTCAGAGTTGCGAAAAAGTGCTTCCAGTGGTTGTGCCGAAGTGACAATTATGTGATGCTGGTGAAAGTAGTGCTTCAGCTTTCGCGAGGCCATCAGTACTGTGTAAGCTATCTTTTCGAGTTCTGTATAGTTTGTCATTGCTCCTGATAATGCTTCAGATACATAGTAGATTGGAAATTGTTGAATCTTTCCTTCACTTTCTCTTTCTTCTACCAGTATTGCACTTACTGCGGTATGAGATGATGCCAGATACAGGAGTAGATCTGCTTTCGTCATTGGTCTGTTTAGTGTCGGAAGCCTTGTGAGATAGTACTTCAAACTTTCGAAAGCTTGTTGTTGCTCTGGTCCCCAATCGAAATGATCTGCTTGCTTGAGAGTTCTGAAGAAGGGCAGTCCCTTTTTTGCAGATCTTGCTATGAATCTGCTTAGTGATGCCATGCGTCCTGCAAGCTTTTGTACTTCTTTCTTGGTTGATGGTGGTTTCATGTTGACTATGGCTGCTATCTTCTCGGGATTAGCATCTATCCCTTTTGCTGACACCATGTACCCAAGAATTCTACCTTCTTTGATGCCGAATGAACATTTCTCTGGATTGAGCTTCAGGCCGCTCTTCTTTAGATTGGCGAAAGTCTCTTTCAGATCTTCAACATGTGTCTCCTTTTTATCACTCTTGACCACGATGTCGTCCATATAATTGACCAAGTTTCGACCTTTTTGATCGTCGAAAACCTTGTCTGCCATTCTGGCAAAAGTTGGTCCTGCGTTACGCAGACCTTCCGGCATTCTTCTGAAGCAATAAGTCTCGCTTGGAGTGATGAAACTGCTTTTCTCCTCGTCATCTTTGTTTAGTCATATTTGATGATAGCCCGAGAAACAGTCTAACAGACTCATTCTTTCGCAGCCGGCTACGATATCGACAAGCTTGTCTATTCTTGGTAAAGGATATGGGTCTTTCGGACATGCTTTGTTGAGGTCTGTGTAGTCAATACACATTCTCCATTTTTTGTTTTTCTTCTGAACCATTACCACATTTGCTAGCCATTCTGGATATTGGACTTCTCTGATAACTTGAGCTTCTAACAACCTATCCACTTCTGCTTTCACGGCTTCTGCTCTTTCGTCTGAAATCTTCCGCGGCTTTTGTTTCCTTGGTCTTATTGCTTTGGATACATTTAGGTTGTGCTGAGCAAGTTCTCTGTCCACACCACGCAGATCACTAGCTGACCAAGCGAATACTTCTTTATTTTCGTCCAGGAATTTGATGAGCTCTGCTCTCTCGTCTTGTTCGAGATCTTTCCCGATGTGTACGTATTGGTGAGGAGTATATTTCGATAGCGGTACCCTCTCCGTTTCTTCATTTGGTTTTGCTCTTGCTTTCTCCCTTTTCTCTGTGTTTTTATCGTCATCTTCGCTTTCGTCTTCCTTTTGTTTTGTTTCTTTGACTTCATTGGTCATGCTGTAACCCAGAATAGGCTTCCCTTCAATCTTTCTGGCTGCTTCTTGATCGCCGAATATTGTTATTATTCCAAAAGGTGAGGGCATTTTCATGCATAGGAAACTCTGCTTTATTAGTGCATCAAACTTGTTTATGAATCCTCTTCCGAATATTGCAGTGTATGGATACGGCATGTCTACAATGTCGAAAGTAATATTCTCAGCTCTGGCCTTTTGGTCTTGTGCGAGGGCTATTTATCTTTCCGATTGCATTAATTCTTGAGCCCCCAAAGCCGAACAACGAGTTACCCGCGGAGTCTAAAGTTCTTCTGTCAAGGTCCATTTGCTCGAAGGCTTTGGAAAACAGGATGTCTACTGAACTTCCATTGTCTATCAGGATGTTGTGTAAGGTGTAGCCATTGACATTTGTAGTGGCAACGAACGCGTCATGATGTGAATAGTCTCTGACTTTGAAATCATCTTCGGTGAAAGTGATGGGTGCCATGTACCACGATGGTCTACCCAGGGGTGGCCTTGGAGTCACCCTGTGTATTCTCCTTTCGTACTCTTTTCTTGCA
Organism: Themeda triandra; assembly: GCA_018135685.1. Classification (NCBI taxonomy): domain Eukaryota; kingdom Viridiplantae; phylum Streptophyta; class Magnoliopsida; order Poales; family Poaceae; genus Themeda; species Themeda triandra. The sequence continues at coordinate 83,814 of JAENPR010000957.1, read as the reverse complement.
CTTTTGCTTTCGTGCTCTAAATTGGATCCACCTGTGATGGCATAAATGTGCCCTTGTGACGGTAGCACTGCATTTACCATGTGACTTTCTTGATTGTTTTCTTGTTGAGCTTGAGGACGTTGTGCCAGAAGTTGATGATCCCGCCTCATCGGTGAAGAAACTACTGCGATGCGGCTTGAGTTTGTGGAAGTTGAACTATTGAATTTTGAGCTGGATAGGGCCGTGTATGCCTATGCCGTGATACATGATTTGTTAAGGATACTGCTTTGAAGTTGTGTCGATAGGTGTGCTGGTATGCCATGTGATTTTGGTTTGCAGTACAACTTTGCTCTCGTCCTGTGTTGTGGAATACATGTTTGGTATTTTCTCTCTGAGGAATTGCATCATCTTTTTCCTTCTGCTCTTTCGCCAACTAGGTGTATATGCAATCCCTTGAAAAATGGCCTTTGTCTTCCCCACAAATGATACAATATGGGGTTGTTTGACCCCCTCCTCGTCCTCTTCCTCTTCAGCGAGGCGGACGACCGCCTCTGTTGCCTTGGAAATTCTCTCTGTTGTTGTGATGATATGGTGCTGTCTCATTATTCGGAATAGCCTTCTGACCTGGTGGCTGTTGTTGAAGGTTATTTACTTGACGATAGTTCTGGTTGTTTCTCTGATTGTAAGGTTGCCTTACTGGTTGACTTTGCCTTGGGTTGTTTTGGTTTATGTTGATCCTTGCGCTTTGCGCTTTCGCAAATCATCTTCTCGATCTTGCAAACTTTCGCATTTCTTCGAACAACTCCGATAACTGTTTTTGGTGTTTCTCTTATCAAGTGAAAGGTGCATGGGCCGATCTGTAAACCTTGTATTGCTGCGGCGATGACTACGTCATCGGAAGAATTTGGTACTTGCACTCTCAGCTGAATGAGCTTGTCCAGATATGATGACAATAGTTCTCCATCCACTTGCTTACACGACATTAGATCTCTAGTTGTTTTCTTCTCTGTTTGAAAACCTTGAAAGGTCAAAAGTAGTTCTTCTTTAAGTTGTCCCCAGGTTTGAATAGACAATGGCCTTAACGATGTATACCATTCATAAGCAACATCTTCTGCCGCCATGATGAATGATTTTGCCAAGGTGATGGAATCTCCTCCGGACGAATGTACTGCCGCCTCGTAGCTTTGGCTTGTAATTTGCTGGCCATGGGTGCCTTTGTAGCTCCGGTGAAAGTGGAGAAGTTGGGTCTAAAGTGATCTGTTGTAGTGGCCTTGGCTGCATGTTTCCTGGAAAGAAGTTCAGTGGCATCTGGGGTGCCTGAAGCTGAGCTGCCTGAAGCTGAGTTGCCTGAAGATGGGCTGCCTGAAGCTGCTCTATTTCTCTTTGAAGAGCTATTCTCTTTGCTTCTGCTTCTTGTACTTGTTGTTGGGTTAGTGCTTCTCGATTTTTTGCTGCAACGTATCGTGCTAGTTGATCACGTTGCTGTTGAAGAGTTCTGACTTCGCCTTGACTTTCACTGAGCAGTTTCAGCAGTCTGGCATGATCATTCACCTGAATGTCCTCTTGCATCAGTTGTTCGTCTTCTTGATTTTCCGGGTCTTCTTGGTTGTGATTTTCGCCTTCGGACGTTGCTTCTGTGACTGCTACTATTTCTCTTGCGAGTTCTAGCGCTAGAACTTCTGCTTCTGTTGAAGTACCAGGGTCCGGCTGTTGTCCTGATGGTTTTGCGGAAGGTGAAAGAGTAGCAGTGGCTTCTCCTGCTGCCTTCGGTGCCTTCTGTCTTCCTTTCGGTGCACTACAAGAAACCTAGCTTTTAGTCACAAAATGGCTTATGACGGGCACTTTTTTTGTCACATAAAGTACCTTTATATGACGATATATTTTGAGTCGTCACAAACATGTTCGACCCAGAATTATTTGTGATGACAAGAACTACCGTGTCACATAAAGGTACCCAAGTTCGTCACAGATTGTCAAACGCCAGGAACCAACTAATGGTGGTCCTTCTGTGACGCCGTCATCTCTCTTTATGTGACGTTTAGACTGTGTCATAATAAGTAAGTTCAAAAAATGACCGTTCCCAGCGTCAATATACCCCTGCAGGTGGACCCGACCCTTATCTGTTGACTTCACTTTCCCCATCTACCAGCGAATCGAGGGCGCAGCGGTGAATCGAGGGCGGCGAGCACGACGACTAGGGATGACTGGAGGGCTGGGGGTCAGAGCAGGGCGCAACGGCTTCATCGGCAGCACGGAGGTGCGTGCAGCGGCTGGCGCGGGCGTAGCGGCTGGCTGTGGCGTGCGAGCGGTGGGCGAGCATGGTCATTGGCCTTGTTGCATTTGGCCGGAGCTGGCTCTACCCCCCAGCTGACTCCGCCTTCGTCCCCATTCTCACCCCCTCCATTTCGTGTGCAGCACGGCGACACAGCGACACGGGTGGCGGGTGGGCTAGGGGCGGCGAGCGCGCGCGTGGTTGATGACGAGCTCCTGACCCGGTTGGCCGGAGCAGCACGTCAGCCGGCCGGTGGAGCAGGGATTTCCAGGGACGACCGCGACATCATCATGCTCCAGCTCCACAGGTGCTCGTGGCCTGTGCCGCTGCCATTCCCCTCCCCTCATATCCCAGGATCTACTACTAGTTACAGGTTACTGGATTACCACTAGACGCGCAGATGCGGCGGAAGACGACTCGATGTAGTCGAACGCGTCACAGCAGTGCCGTGCAATTGCGTGGTCGTCCAGCAACTCCTCCCACCACTTGCGGTTCGTGCGGTTCGTCCTCGTGCTCCAGATGCAGCACCTCCGAGGTATCACACACGTACGAGGGAGAAGCGATGCGCCTCCGGGCTGCTAGGTCCGCGAGGAGCGAAGGCGAGAGCGTGGAGGGCGACGGCAGCTGCCAGAAGGCGTGGATTAGGTTTGGCCGTGCCCCTCCCCTCTACTTATATAGGCGTCTCTCATGTGCTCCCGAGTTGGAGGCCCATTAGAAACCCTAAGCCTTGTCTAATTCGGGTCCAACCCGAATTAGGCTTCCACCTCTTAAGCGTGCGACCCTATGGGTTCACGCACACATAGACATGGGCCGAATACTCCTATTCGCCCAATAGCCGACGGCCTCTAGCAAGGCGTGACAACTCCTATGTGCACGCAAATGATCATATCAGACGAACCACCACGACCACATACATGTTACTCCCTTGCCTCATGATATTTGGTTCAACTCGTGGGTTAACACTTAACCCAAGCACGGCCATGCATTTGTTGATCCAATCACTTGAGTGATCCAGTGATATCACTCTCATTAGAGAGGGGCAAGTCCCATCTTGATTGTCTATGTCTCATAGCATGCTTCTCGACAAACCCGAAGACATCCTTTATAACTACCCAGTAACGGAGTAGCGTTTGTCAGTCCCTAAGCAAGTCGATACACATCTCGAGCACATACAACAATCTCAGGTCGAAGGACATAACGTATATGATGTGTATAGAGACAATCTCATGTCGGGTCAGTCCAGCCTACATGTCATACATGTGCCCACATTATTAGCTTGACATCTACATGTCCATGACTTGTGAAACATAGTCATCAACTAATAATGTGCTAGTCTAATATTCATGTGTGTCCTCACATGAACTCCGACCAGGGACAAATATAGAACAACCATACAAGTAAAAGAGTTCCACAAATAATTTACATAATTGCCAATCAATACAAGTTGTCTTTAATGGAAATTCATTGGACATATTACATATCATGGATACAAGCGGAATATCATCATCTCTATGATTACCTCTAGGGCATATTCCCAACAGTCTCCCACTTGCACTAGAGTTACACTACAAGAAATGTGTCATCTTTTGACATTTGACAATTGTCATAATACTTGAAGAAAAAGTCATAAGTTGTCATCTATGACACCAAGTTGACGAAAATGGAATGTCAAAAGATGAGCGTCTATAATGACAACTTCTGACGTTTAGGAGTTAAAGTCATAACATTATGACATCAATTATGAATGTCACAAACATTTATGACAACCGATTTAATGTCATGGGTTTCTTTGCCACGTATGATGTGGCGCGATGTGGCAAACAGCCATATAATGGGCCAGGCCCATTGTCATGGCTTATGGCCGGCCCATTTCAATGTTTTTGGGCTCGACCACATTTGTTTTAACGCTGTTTGGGCTGATCCTGCCAAATATATTTGGGTCGGTTCACATTTTTTACTAGGCAAGCCCACACCATTTTTTCTTGTGCCTCTTTTTCCTCACGCTAGCCCAAAAGACAGTGCAATAACAATAAAATACAATTTCATTTTCAGATTCTAACAATACTGTTTGAAAGCAAACAAAATCATGTTTGCACATACATATAACAAAGAATTACAGTCTCTAATGACCAAATCAAAAGTGATAGGCGTATGTGTATGATCATATTCTCTTAAACTACTAACAAAACACCTGCAGAAACACCACAAATGAGCCCATTAAATTAAAACTCTAAAGCCGAGCTGCGGTAGTAGGGGATCCCTCGGCTTCCTCCTTGGCCTTGGGAGTAGCTCTGATCTGAAGTGCCTTGGGAGTAGCTCTGATCTGAAGTTGCTTCTCCTTGTAGATCATATTCATGTGCTGAAACTGCAGAAGAATTACATAAGCCTTGTGTTAATAAATAATATATTTTCCATCAATGATGTAGATCGTAACAATAGCGTGCTACACATACATTCATCTCCATATCCTACAGCCAATACACTACCTAATCTAGCTGAAAAGTGTCTTGTCCTCGAGAAGAAGTTTGATCCTATTCACCCGCAAGAAAAGGATCTACCAACTAGTTCAAGATTTATTATGAGGGTAGTGCCTATATGTTCCGTAAGGAAAGAAACATCTAAGGTAGTGCCTATAAGTTCAAGTAACAAGATGATCACGGATATGACATCATTTTTCGAAACTAGCAAAATTTCCATCAGCTAGCATAATTTAAAGTACAGAAGCAATCTGCTAGTAGGTAGCTGCTATCTCACAACAAACATACCTCTTTGCACAACAACCTTCAAACAAAGATGCGGGTTGTTGCCTTGACCCTTGAGAAGGCAATCTGCCGGTAGCTAGTTGCTCTCAACCAAAAATGCAGCCGACGTCCGATGATTGAAGGACTCATCTCGTAGTCCCTCTACATACAATTTATCAGTTTATCAGTAAAAAGCTAGAATTAGAAAAAAAACATACACCTAAATAAAACACTAAATGCAGGTGCTCAATAAAATTCAGTGCCTAGTTCAAATACAATGCTCTAGCATTCTATAGGGCAGAGGAACCTGGAACAGGTGCCACAATTGCCCACCTTCTGTACAAGTAGCACGATTTGCTTATTGAAACACTAAATTAGGATCTGTACTTACATATGCCATACACTACAAAAATTAGGATCTGTTCCTACTTCTGCTTTTCTACAAAAACCCAGGGAGCAAAGATTAGGATCTATTCCTACTGATGAACGGGGAACACTGAAGATGGATCTCTTGGGGGTCCTGGACTCGTGTTGCCTCCATGTCATGGATCTGCCGGATGATGTCTTCTTCCTCCATGGGAATCAAGTACCTCTGGGGTAGCCGCAAAACCATGGATCTGGGGCTCACCTCGCTGGATCTCGAGTGAAGCACCTCGCTGGATCTCGGGGAAGCGAAGCAACTCACGGGATCTCGAGGAAGCGGAGGTGGTGTCGACCGTGCTTGCATCGAGCCACCTTCGTTGGCATCTCACCGGCTCCTGGCAGCTGGATCTGCCACGTCCGAAATCCTCGGCCATGAGCTGCACTGTGGGGCAGAGGGGCAAGCCATGAGAGGCGATAGAGAGAGGGGAACAAGGGGGCTTGCCTCACCGGAGCCCAAGTTGGATCGGAAGAGCGTCGTGCTGGGGACTCCTGCAAACGAGGGGGCGTGGAGCGGCGTCGGAGTGGGACAGTTCTGTTGTGGGAGGGAGGGGCGAGCGAATGCCAGAAAACAACGGAGCACGAGCGGCGCTGGCGGATGGGGGCATGGAGCAGCGCTGGCGGAGCACGAGCGGCGCTGTCCCGAGGTGGCCGCGGAGCAGCGTCGGAGGGAGGTCGGCGTCGAGGCGGGCGGTCGTCGGAGCGACGGCGGGCTTCGGAGGGAGGGAGGGAGGGGTCACGGAGTAGTGTGGAGTGGCGGCGGCCGGTGTTGGAAAATGGATCTGGACTAGGGTTTAACATGTTCGGTAGTGCCAAATTATCATACTACCCTTGTCCTAAGTGAACATGTTCTAGAATATGTATGGACAAAAATGTCGAGTTCGCATCTAATATTTTGGTGCAGCGGGAAGACACCCGCCAAGGTTTTCGGTGCAGCGGGAGATGGACGCGCTCACAGCAAACTTCATTGGGCATTAAGGGCTAAAACGAAGTTTTTTAGCCACCGCATTTATAAATTTCAGCGGGAAGTTTTATTTGTTTTGTTTTGAAGTAGCATTGCCACCGCAGCACTACGGCATCCGTGGCATTTGTTTTAAAGTTTTTCATTTTAGCCCACACGACAACATATTTTACTAATTTTAAAGTTTTTTTAATGTTTCTGGCTATACTACACTTGACCCCCTTTATGCATGTTTATATATTTATATATATGCCCATGTAGTCTTATTTAGATCATTCAAAAGTAGTATTCTATGGTAAAATAATTTCAAACGAAAAGGTTGTGACCTCCCGTAGCATTTTGATTGTTATATAGTTCATTTGTGCATTTGAGAAAGTTTTGGTTAACACTAGTCATATTTTTAAAAATCAAGTTTTAACTTGGTCAAACTTGGTCAAATGAGCCACTAAATTACCTCAGACGAAAAAAAATTGAATACCAAGATTGTACAACTCATCAAGATCTACATTTGATACATAAGTCATTTCTGCTTTTGAGAAAGTGTTAGTAAACACTAGTCATATATTTAAAAATCTAGGATTTGACTTGGTCAAACTTGGTCAAATGAGGCATCAAACGACCTCAGATGAAAAACTTGGGTATTCAAAAGTTTTTCATCTCGAGGTCGTTTGGTATTCAAAAGTTTTTCATCCGAGGTCGTTTGATGCCTCATTTGACCAAGTTTGACCAAGTCAAATTCTGGATGAGTTCTGCAAACATGGTATTCAAAAGTTTTTCATCCGAGGTCGTTTGATGCCTCATTTAATCAAGTTTGACCAAGTCAAATCCTAGATTTTTAAATATATTACTAGTGCTTAATAACACTTTCTCAAAAAAATTTCATCTGATGTGACCTTTGAATAATTTTGAATACCATGATCGTAGAACTCATCAAGATCTATATTTGATACATTGGTCATTTTTTACATTTGAGAAAGTGTTAGTAAACACTAGCTTGCAATGGGCGGTATATGTCGAGCGAGGTGGCGAGCTCCTTCAACATCGGCTTACTCCGGTGTGTAGAAACAAAAGTAGTGGCGTTGTCAATATGCGCACATTATTGGAATCAAACAAGTTATAGCTTCCCCATTTGAGTAGACATTCATTTTAGGACATCATTTTAGGATATCATGTTAAGCAAGCAAGATTACCCATTTATGGGTTATATTGAAAAGTAGCATTTAATAACAACACTAGATGGATTGCAGCAGCTAGTATTTTCATACTGAAAAATAGGAACGGACTGGTTTTTAGCAGTATAAAATTCATTACATGTATTGCAGCAGCTAGCATTTTTCGGATTGAAAAATAATTACCAAAACAGCCACGCAATAACAGGTCGACCGAATAGTATATTATCCCAAATATTATCTCGAACAATATATTATCCAAAATATTATTATTTTAATCTCTGAGAAACACAAGAAGCCACGGCCTCAAATATTATCCCAAACAATATACAGTATATCTCCACACGGATGAAGCAATCTTCAGAGCAATGAAACACGAACTGGGTCCGTGGAGATGACGAGAGATTTAGATCATATGTTTACTTCCGACGTTCATGTTCATGTTAAAAAACATAAGTTGTGAACAAATTCAAAAGAGTTCTAGTAGCCTAGTGGTCTCTTTGGGCGGTTTACTTCAACCGATCGTGGGTTCGAACCCCAGTCGCCCACCTTCTTGATTTTTGTTTTTATTGTTTTTTATTTTAACTTAAATGGTCCGCTGGAAGGCCTGATGCGTGCGGGCTTTCCCAGGCTAGACAGGCAGCCCATGGATCACTAGGGACGGGCTCTCTCTCAAAAAAAAAAAAACTGAATACAAGAGGAAAAAAAAAGGGGCCATGTTTTGCTGGGCTCAATAAATATAGAAAAATAAAAGAATAGATGGGCTAAATACATGAGAAAAAAAGAATACTATTAGGCCATGTTTGGTTGGGCTCAATACATATAGAAAAAAATAGATGGGCTAAATACATGAAAAAAGAGAAAAATATATAAGACCCACTCAATTAGGTGCTAATGGGACCTATTTTACCTAATGGACCCATACGCTACCTTGGATTCTAGGGTTTTCAAAAATCAGTAATATAATTTATGACTCACCATCTTAGTCACAGATTTATGACAACACTAAATTGATTGTTATGACATGGTGACAATCGTCACAATATATTATTTCACTACCATTTTGACATTTGTTATGACATTTATTAATTAATGTCACTAAGTTGATCAGGCTCCAAAACAAATGTCATAAACTAGTCGATTTAGTGACATTTTAATCATATGTCATGGCATAAATGTCAAAAGATGACATATTTCTTGTAGTGTTAATCTCTAAGATGTCTAATCCCCATAGACCTCATGTGCGCCTCATGCTTAGGCTGTGGAAGGGCCTTTGTCAACGGATCTGCTACATTCAAATCCGTGTGTATTTTGCACATTTTAATTTCACCTTCGCTGATGAACTGTCGAATGAGGTGAAATTTTCGCTGTACATGTTTGTTCTTCTGGTGATTCATTGGCTCCTTAGCTTGCGCTATCGCCTGTCACAATGTAGATTCAATGGGCTAGCCGCATTAGGAAACACACCAAGATCAATGAGGAAACGTCTCATCCAAACACCTTCCTTTGCGCTTCGGAAGCCGCAATGTACTCGGCTTGTTGTAGAATCGAATCTTGTCTCCCGCTTGGAACTTTTCCAGCCTTTGCACCACCATTTACTTGTGAATACAAAACCCGATTGAGATTGTGAATCATCTACATCGGTTTGGAAGCTAGCATTGGTGTAACCATTTACAACGAGCTCCTCCTCACCTCCATAGATCGGGAACTCATCCTTAGTCCTTCTCAAGTACTTAAGGATGTTTTTAACTAGTGTCCAGTGACTCTCACCGGGATTGCCTTGGTACCGGCCGCAACACTTAGAGCATATGAGACATCTTACGGGCGAGTACATATCATGGCATACATGATGGAACCGACTGCCGAAGCATATGGAACCTTACTCATGCGTTTGCGCTCTTCATCTGATGAAGGACATTGCTTGTCACTAAAGCGCATACCATGTGACATAGGCAAGAACCCTTTCTTGGATTGCTCCATGTTGAACCATTTCAACACCTTGTTAATATATGTATCTTTGCATAATCCTATGAGCCTCTTCGACCTATATCTATAGATCTTAATGCCCAAGATGTATGCTGCATCTCCTAAATCCTTCATAGAAAAAACTATTATTCAGTGAAGTCTTTGATTGCAACATAGGAATGTCATTCCCAATCAATAGTATGTCATCCACATACAAGATTAGAAACACAACAAATCCCACTAGCCTTTTGGTAAACACAAGGCTCTTCTTCATTCCCGACGAAGCCAAACCCTTTGACAACCTCATCAAAATGAATGTTCCAACTCCGAGAGGCTTGCTTTAACCCATAAATAGATTTCTTAAGCTTGCATATTTTTCCAAAGCATTATTTGGATCAACAAAACCTTCGGGCGTATCATATACACGTCCTCCTCTAAATTTCCATTTAGAAAGGCTTTTTAACATCCATCTCGCCAAATCTCATAATTGAAATAGGCGGCCATTGCTAGAATGATCCAGATAGATTTAAGCATCGCTCTTGGAGAGAATGTCTCGTCGTAGTAAATTCCTTGAACTTGCCGAAAACACTTTGCGACAAGTCGAGCTTTATAGACGTGAATATTTCCGTCCATATCTTTCTTCTTTTTATAGATCCATTTGCACTCGATGGGTCTAACACCATCGAGCGGGTCAACCAAGTTCCAAACTTGATTATTTCCCATGGAATCTATCTCGGATCACATGGCACTCGCCATTGCTCGGAATCGAGTCCATCATAGCTTCGTATGTTGCGGGTTCGTCATCGTCCAACAATAACAGATCCCCACGCAATTCGCGAAGTCTTGCGATCTTCGTGGTTGTGGAGGTGTTTCGTGGCCACGAGCATCTCAACTTGTTCTGCTACATTAGCATCACTCGTAGAGTCCTTCTCGGCCCGGCTCATCTTGAACTTCTTCAAGATACACCTTTTGTCCACTCTTCTCTCTTTTGAGAAACTCTTTCTCTAAGAAGACACCGTTTCGAGCAACAAACACTTTGCCCTCTGTGTGGTTGTAGAAGTAATATCCTAAAGTTTCCTTCGGATATCCCACGAAAAAACATTTGTCCGATTTGGGTGTTAGCTTATCGATATAAGCCGTTTGACATAAACTTCACAACCCCAAATTTTTAGAAAAGACAAACTAGGACTCTTCCCAGTCCATATCTCATATGGTGTCTTAACTACGGACTTAGATGGTACCCTATTCAATGTGAAAGCGGCTGTTTCTAGAGCGTATCCCCAAAACAATAAAGGTAGGTCCGACTGGCTCATCATAGACCGAACCATGTCCAACAAAGTCTGATTACGCCGCTCAGACACGCCATTTCTTTGTGGCGTTCCAGGTGACGTAAGCTGTGGAACAATTCCACAACTCTTAAGATGATTGCTAAACTTGTGAGTCAAATATTCGCCTCCACGATCAGATCGCAAGGCCTTAATTTTCTTGCCACGTTGGTTCTCTACTTCATTCTGAAATTCTTCGAACTTTTCAAATGTTTCAGACTTATGCTTCATTAGGTAGACATAGCCATATCTACTAAAGTCATCGGTAAAAGTTATGAAGTACTGAAAACCGCCTCTAGTCAAGTCGTGCTCATTGGTCCACATACATCACTATGTACTAGTTCCAATAAGGCAGACGCTCTCTCAGAAAAACCTGAGAAAGGCGTCTTGGTCATCTTGCCCAATAGGCAAGCCTCACATGTCTCGTAAGATTCAAAATCAAACGAAGTTAGAAGCCCATCATCATGGAGCCTCTTCATGCGTTTTTCACTTATATGACCCAAACGACAATGCCACATATATGTAGGACTTAATTCATTAAGCCGAGGCCTTTTAACATTAACATTACAGACAGGTGCATCATCAAGATTTAAAATAAATAATCCATTCACAATGGATGCAAAAGCCACAAACATATCATTCTTTGAGATAACACAATCATTGTCTTTACTCGCAAATGAATAACCATCCTTCATCAAACATGAAGGCGACACAATGTTTCGACTTAAGCTAGGAACAAAATAACAATTATTCAATTCCAGTATAAATCCTGAAGGCAGGTGAAGTTGCATCGTCCCGACGTTCAACGCAACAACTCTTGCATTGTTCCCCACGCGGAAATCAACCTCTCCCTTTCTCCACGCTTCTACTTCTTATCATTCCCTGCATCGTATTGCAAATATGAGCAACCGATCCGGTATCAAATACCCAAGAATTGATATAAGAGTTAGCGAGGAAAATGTCTGTAACATAAACAACAAGCGTATGAGCGGGAGTACCTTTACTACCGCCGTCCTTCTCTAAGGACACCAAGTACAGCTTGCAGTTTCTTTTCCAGTGACCATTCTTACCACAATGAAAACATTTAGCATCGGCCGGTGGTCCGGCTTTGGGGGCGGCCGAGGGCTTGGAGATCTCATCTTTAGCCTTGCCCGTTTTCTTCCCTCGGCCCTTCTTTCTCTTGAAATTAGGCTTGTTCGGACTGCCAACACTTGGCCACCAACTCGCTTCTTAATGTCTGCCTCTGCTTTGTTTTCAGCATGCCACACAACTCATTCAAGCCCCTCTCCGCCCCATGCATATGGTAGTTCGCAATGAAGTTTCCATAGGCGGGCGGCACGAGACGAAGAATGAAATCAGTAGCCAACTCTGGGCCAATTGGGAAGCCTAGCTTCTCCAACCTCTGAGTGTAACCAACCATCTTGATTACGTGTGGCCCAACAGCTGCACCCTCTGCTAGCTTGGTTTCGGCAAGCGCCTTAGAGACATTGAACCTTTCAGTCCTAGCTTGAGTTTGGAACATATCCTCAAGCGCCACGATCATATCATTCCCTGAGTGATTGTTATCGAACTGCATCTGCAGATCCAATTCCATACATGCAAGCATAAGGCAGCTTATCTCAAGATCAGCATCACATGCTTTCTTGTAAGCATTTTTATCAGCAGCAGATGCATTATCAGCAGGCTCATCTGGTAAGGGGTTGTCTAGATAATCCTCCTTTTTCTCAGCCTTGAGAACAATTCTCAGATTGTGGATCCAATCCGCATAGTTTGTTCCATTCAACTTATCTTTCTCAAGAATTGAACGCAAAGTAAATGGTTGCTTAGAAGACGCCATTTAATCTACAACAAAAGTAATGCAAAATACTAAGACAAAGTATCCATGATAGAGTAAATAATATCAAATATAATCTACTCCCACTAAAATCAATATCCCTCGATTGAAACTTAGTGATTCAAGACCCACAACTAGCAAGTCGACTAGTGAGCTTTAGCATCACCGCTAGAAGACATGATAGATCGATAAGCAACTCTTTGCTAATCATATCACATATGACTCTTGTTGTTGGATAGCATCTCTATGTTTGGGTTACCAACTTCTTATGCTCCAAGGTCCCTAACCGTTAGGATGACCTTGTTCAAGCAACCAAACCTTCTCGCGATAAGTATCGATACAAACTGTCTAGTCAAGGAAAATCGGTGGCACCCTAATTTCATAGACCCACCACCGATTGTACAAGACAAAATGACGGTTCAAGGTTTGGGGGAGCATGAACTCGAGACATTGCGAGGATCGTTCTACTTCACTACCGCACGAATGTAGACAAAAACATTATAGCTTGTGAAAGTAGAACATAGTAAGAACGGCATAAACACAGATATGACTTGGTATAGCCCATTGTTATTTTTGAGATCTCCATCTCATCCATATGTTCATCATGGTGATCTCCATATCCACGATCCATGTATGCCATCCTTCAGTGATGAATCCGCCATGACTAACTATCACTAACGCCAAAGCTAGTGAATTAAATTACATAGTCGCGGATAGGATCATCACAGATTGGCACGCAGGCCATTACAATAATTTTGACAATATCAATGTGGCTCCAGCCCATATTGTCATTCTCATGACATGCACACCATGATTTAATTACATACATGCATCACATACACATAAGGGCTATACCAGTCATCAAATCCTGCAAAACAGAGTTAACCGATTCCGACTACTAAAAGTAAATCGCGAAAAACTCTATCTTGCGGACCTTATTTGATAATTCCAATCTCATCGAATCTGACAAAGTAAGTCGGATTTAGTTAGGTCCATCTCGAAATTGTCTACAACTTTCGTTTAGAGATCGTCTCCATCCGAGCTACGGTTGAAAAGTTACGGCCGTTTTACGAACAGAACTTTTCTCGGCAACTCGGCGCCCGACGGCCGATCCAATCTGCCGCCGCCGCGCATCTCATGCGCTGGACACTTGACCTAGGGTTCAATTCGATCAATCTGATTGATCTCTAACTCGCCGTGATTGGATTTACATGTATCACTTAACTCGGATGGCGGAATTCCGACCGGTATGAGTAGATCGTTACAAGACCAACGCGGCAAGACCATGAACCAAGATCGAAAACTCATCTAAAACCGCGCATATCACATATGCAAGATCCAGAACCTATAACGATGCAGCATAGCTCTGATACCACTGTAGGGTTATGAGGGTGTGTTGACGGCATTTAGACCCTGTTTTCATCTCATGAAAGCCGTCAACATTGGTCACATTCAAGAGCTACACCCAGCAAACAAGTAGTGATATAGGTGCAATTCACTTGGTTCCACATGTACATGTCACCATTTGGATGCAGGTACAAACATGTACTAATCAAGCCTAAACAAGCGTGGATGGAGCAAATTTAAGCAAGCTCCAAACGAGCAAGCAAGACAAGTGACAAGCCAGGACAGCACCAGGAGGCTGCCACGTGGGCCAGGGGCCAAGGGCCAGGTCGGCCGACCTGCCCTTGGTGGCAGGACACCTTGGCACTTCAGCCACTGCCACCTGGACCTTCTAGAAGGTCAGTGGGACCCACCTGTCGGCCAACCATAGGTCGGCCGACCAGGGGTTGGGCCCCACTTGGGGTCGGTTTGCTTCCACCGCCTTCCTGCATGACTGCCACGTGTCCTACAACGAGCATCGTCCATTCAAGTCGGTGGGAAGGTCGGTTTGATCCAACAGCGCATGGCGGAGAGCACACGGATCGCTGATGTGGCACTGGAGTAACCCCTACTCCATCTCCCCTATAAATACCCCCCTCTAGCTTAGTCCAAAATGTACCATGTATCATAGGAAGAGCTTCTATTAAGCTATAGTGTGAGAATAGAGGGAAGAGAGTGAGGAGTTCCAGCGGAGGAGTCCCGGCCTGTCGGGAGTCTTCTTCCAGGAGCGCCTCAGCGGATGCTTGTCTTCTAGTAAGTTTACTATCTAGTTGCTTTCATCTGAGTACTTTCAGTATTTACTTTCTGTCTTAGTTTATCTTAAGTGTACACCCTTTCTGCTGGCACATTGCTCTCTCCTGAGCGGGCGTATGTCAGGCTCTTGAGTGAAGTACTTTAAACCCTGGCCGTGTTTAGAGTAGTAGAGATAGTGTAGGCGTGGTGTCTAGACTAGATCTGCCGGTGTGAACGTCTGGCTGCACCCAGGAACACCCACAAGTGTAGTGTGACAGCCTTCCGTTGGGACCTTGGAGTTCTCCTGAGCGTGTTGTTAGGTTAGATTGTAGGCCTACTTTGGGGGTCGCTTCAGGTGCGTTATTTTAGCATCCTGTCTCGTCCTTCGGCCGCAGCAGAAAGATAGAGTTAGTGCTCACGTACCCTTAGGATAAGCTAAGTTAGAACCGAATACTAGAATTACCTCTCGAACCCATCCTAAGCCCTTTGATCATTGCTGACGACATCCCTTGGCCTAGTTAGTCCACTTCTCGTTCCTGTGGAAAATACGATACCGGAATACTCCGGTGAAGTGCTACATTGACTACCCGTCCGCTTGCGGTAATCCCGTTGCCACATCGGTGTCAACAAGCATTTTACGCGCCGTTCTTGGGAACGGTAGGTGGT
The DNA here is from genome assembly GCA_018135685.1 of Themeda triandra. Lineage (NCBI taxonomy): Eukaryota > Viridiplantae > Streptophyta > Magnoliopsida > Poales > Poaceae > Themeda > Themeda triandra. The sequence goes on along the minus strand of JAENPR010000957.1, from coordinate 68,367 downwards.
TAGCTAGAGCCTTAGTCATCAAATTATCCTTGTTAGATTAGAATCCTATTTACCTATCCAATGGATCAAACAACCCTTTTTGATTATGCGGCTCCAACGGCGCGAGTTGGAGCCGCCTAGTTCTTCTCGGGCTATTTTAGCCGCCCGCTATGAACTTCGCCCGAGTCTCATAGCGATGGTTCGAGAGAATCCTTTTTCGGGAGAAGGAGATGAAAACCCATACACCCACTTACGTGATTTCGAGCAACTTTGCTCGTGCATTCACATCCAGGGGATGAGACGAGTTACCCTTAAGTGGAAGCTCTTTCCGTTCTCGTTAACGGGAAAAGCTAGACGCTGGTACTCTCATTACGTAGGTAGTGTAGACGGAGAGTGGGAGAAGTTACAAGCCAAATTTTGCCTGACCTATTTCCCCATCTCCCGTGTAGCCCGTCTCATGAGAGATATCCTAAACTTCCAACAAGAAGAGAAGGAGTCTCTAGGTGCGGCATGGACACGAATCATGGACTTAACGTCCTCCGGTCCGGACTTAGCCATACCCGAGCCAACGTTAATGCAACACTTTTATCTCGGCCTTAGGCAAAGTTCCGCACAATTCCTAGATCTAGCCTCGAAGGGAGCATTCCTTCATTTACCCATTAGTGAAGGTAAGGTAGTTCTAGCAACCATACTAGACAACACCCCTACACCGATGATCATAGTGAAGCCCCGAGGAAGACCAAACCCCTAGGGACGAAACCTCGGCAGCCAATATCATAACCCAAGCCGACGAGCACGAACCACAAACACCTCCAAGGGAAGAAGTAATTCACCCCTTGGAATATCCCTTGAACATCGAGACAAACCTTTTTGCCGATTTTGGCAATGTCTCGAACCAACTCATGCACAAGAAACCCGATAGAGGCCCAAATAAGCACATCTCATCACGCTTAGAGGCACGTTACCTTAAGGCAACTGCCCAAGAGCTAATGTTCATCATGAGCGTGAATGGGCGAGAGAAAGAGATGTCGTCGATGTCATCGAGACTTCTATCTGTTTCACAACCATTCCCCGTGTCATAGGTAGGATCTCTATCGAATCTCTTTACGACCCGGCCGTAGGAGCAAATGTAATGTCTAAAACTTTAGCAACAACACTCCTCGGTGAGGAACCGTTAACTTCCAGACAAATTTCTCAAACTACCGTCTCGGGAAATTAGTCAAGAGTTGCGGTCTTGCACGAAACGCACTAGTCACCATTAACAAAGTAAATGTCCTCCTAAATTTCTACATCTTTGATGTAGAGGACATTGACTTGTTAATTGGATATCCACTCCTCATTTACGAGTGACTTTCGAAGGCGAATGCGTTAGGGTCAACTAGGGAAAAACACGAACCTTTCGGTTCCCTTTGTCGGTTCAATTAATACCAAATCGAACAACACCCCGAAATTGACCCAATAGAGGAGGTAATGGTGGCAGCCCATATAGAGGCATCAATGCCTGATATACAAGAAGAGGCTGGGGATTACGTCGAAGAGCCAGAAACAAACCCCGACCTAGACGAGCCCTTAGAGCTAGATGAATCTGAACCACAACCTAAACCCTCCATAGAACTTAAGCCACTTCCTTCTGGGCTTAGGTATGCCTTCCTTAACGGTGATAGAGACAAACCCGTCATTATTAGTGATCAGCTCTCTGAAGAAGAGACCGCTAGACTTATCGCTGTTCTAGAGAAGTATAGTTCTGTCTTAGGATACTCCCTCCAAGACCTTAAGGGGATTAGCCCCGCTCTTTGCACACATCGCATCCCAATAGAACCCGAAGCTATACCCTCGAGAGAGCCTCAAAGGAGGCTAAATAATGCGATCAGAGAAGTAGTAAAGAAGGAGGTATTGAAGCTCTTGCACGCGGGCATAATCTACCCTGTTCCAAATAGTGAGTGGGTCAGCCCCGTACAAGTAGTACCTAAGAAAGGAGGAATGACGGTCGTTAAAAATGACAATAATGAACTAATCCCACAACGAACCGTCACGGGATGGAGATTGTGCATAGATTACCAAAAACTCAACAAGGCTACAAAGAAATATCACTTTCCGCTACCATTCATCGATGAGATGCTGGAACGGTTGGCGAAACACTCTTTCTTTTGTTTTCTTGACGGGTATTCGAGTTATCATCAAATCCCAATCCATCCCGAGTGATCAAAGTAAGATGACATTTACATGCCCTTACGGGACATATGCATATAGGCGCATGTCTTTTGGCCTATGCAATGCTCCCGCTTCCTTCCAAAGGTGCATGATGTCCATTTTCTCAGACATGATTGAAGAAATCATGGAAGTCTTCATGGACGACTTCTCCGTCTATGGCAAGACCTTTGACGGATGTCTTGAGAATCTGGAGCGCTTCTTACAAAGATGCGAAGAAAAACACTTGATCCTAAACTGGGAAAAATGTCATTTTATGGTTAGGGAAGGGATATGTTAGGACATAGAGTGTCCGAGCGTGGAATAGAGGTAGATAGAGCTAAGATAGAGGTCATAGAACAGCTCCCACCTCCCACGAATGTTAGAGGAGTGCGTAGTTTCCTTGGTCACGCTGGTTTTTATAGGAGGTTTATACAAGATTTTTCGCAAATCGCTAGGCCTTTAACAAACCTGCTAGCTAAAGACGCACCCTTTGATTTTAATGATGAGTGCTTAGATGCATTTTACTACCTTAAGAAAGCACTTGTCTCTGCGCCAATCATACAACCCCCTGATTGGTCGCTTCCCTTTGAGATAATGTGTGATGCTAGTGATTATGCTGTAGGAGCTGTCTTAGGACAAACTAGAGATAAGAAGCATCATGCTATCTGTTATGCTAGCAAAACACTAACCGGAGCTCAGCTTAATTATGCAACCACTGAAAAAGAGCTATTAGCCATAGTGTTTGCTATAGACAAGTTTAGGTCTTATCTGGTAGGAGCAAAAGTGATCGTTTACACCGATCATGCTGCTCTAAAATACTTATTCACTAAGAAAGACGCTAAACCAAGATTAATAAGGTGGATCTTGCTACTCCAAGAATTTGACTTAGAAATAAAAGATAAAAAGGGAGTAGAAAACTCGGTCGCGGACCACCTTTCTAGGATGCAGGTTGAAGACAAACAAAGTTTGCCTATCAACGATTTTCTTCGGGATGACACACTTCTCAAGGTGTCGGCTACTCGCCCACAGTACGCAAACATCGTCAACTACATGGTCTACGGCTATGTACCTCCGGGGAAGATAAAAGAAGCGATTAAGGAGAGCAAGGCACATCTTTGGGACGACCCTTACCTCTATAGGGTGCACGCCAAGATGGGATCTTTGAGACGGTGTGTACCAAAAGAAGAGGGCATCAGTTATCGAGGAAAATGCCATGGGGCTGAATATGGAGGCCATTATGGTGCATTTAGAACCCGTGCCAAGATCGGCAAAGTGGATTCTATTGGCCTACCATGTCTTGGGACACCAAGGACTTCATCAAAAGGTGTGAGAGGTGCCAACGACACGGGAATATCAATACCCGTGACGCCATGCCCCTCACAAACAACCTTCAAGTGGAGCTCTTTGATGTCTGGGGATAGATTACATGGGTCCATTCCCACCATCACAAGGATATGAATACATCCTGGTGGCAGTGGACTATGTATCTAAGTGGGTCGAAGCAATGCCGTGTAGGTCAGCAGACTCAAAACATGCCAAGGCAATGTTTCATGACACCATCCTCCCAAGGTTCGGCACCCCAAGGCTAGTCATCAGTGACGGAGGCAGCCATTTCATTGACAGAAGATTACAAGAGTACCTGAAAGGAATGGGGATAAGGCACAATGTGGGTACACCTTATCACCCCCGAGACAAGCGGACAAGCGAAACTTCGAACAAGCAAATCAAGAACATTCTGCGAGAAGACTCCAATGAGATGGGATCGGCATGGAAAGGCGAGACTTCGATGCACTCGGGCATACCGGACCGCATACAAGACCCCTATCGGTATGACCCCGTACCGGCTTGTATACGGAAAGACATGCCACCTGCCCGTCGAGCTGGAGCATAGGGCACATTGGGCCATAAAGAGGTGGAATATGGACCTGCCCTCAGCCGGCAAACATCGGAAGATCCCGATCTTAGAGTTGGAGGAATGGAGAGAGCAAGCTTATCACAATGCCAGAATTTACAAGGAGAAAACCAAAAGATGGCATGATAAGCGAATCAAGCAAAAAGAGTTCCATCCGGGGAACAAGGTACTCATGTTCAACTCCAGGGTCAAACTCTTTGGCCATGGAAAGTTAAGGAGCAAATGGGAAGGCCCGTACCTGGTGGTCGACGCCGCGACACATGGAGCCGTGACGCTGCAGGACGACGACGGCAACATCTTCAAGGTAAATGGCCATCGCCTTAAACTTTTCTATGAACATGATTCCATACAAGAAGAATTAGACATGATAGATTTTGTATTACATACTAATCACTAAAATCTACATGTTTATTTCATTAACATGCTAGCTTTAATACTTTACAAATTCTTAAAGCGCATGTAACTTGGCTTGGTTAGAAATAGGGGTAGAATAGGAATTTCTAGGAACACTTGAGCACTTGGGAGCTAGTCCCTAGGAGCCATGTGTAGGTCGATCGACCTGTGTTTTGGCACCCACTCAAACCCGGGGTGGTGCGGCCAAACCCCGGGACCTCGGCTGGTTGACTAGACCCAACTAGGGTCCGATCGACCGACCAAGGAATTCGCGATTTGAACTCGCAGAAATCCTTGGAACGGCTAGGGGAGCCTGTAGTTCAAATTTGAACTCAAATGGGGCAAAACCCCTGGTCGGCCGACCGGGCTTTTCACCAATTCGAACTCGGCGAAGGAGTAGGATCGGTGGGGAGGCGTCTCCCAGGACGTTTCCTTTCGAATTCTTTCGAAATCCGCCGAAACCATCTCCTCCACCTTGCCTTTAAAAGCCCCCTAGGACTCTCCTCTCTTCCCACAACACTCTAGCCTAGTTCATCACCTCCATTGCCCATTTGAGCCGTCCTTAATCATCATCCACCTTGCCATGGCGCCACCCACGAGAAACCACCAAATCGTCCCTCGCCCGGACTCACCCATGCCTCCGCGGTCGCTCGCTGCCGACATGGATCATGCCATGGCAGTGCACGTGATGGATCCAGAGCCGCTGGCCATGGTGCCACTGACGGGAGGCTGGCGGGGAAAAACCCCGGTCGGCCGACCAACATTTTGGGTCGGCCGACCAGAGGCGTGGTCGCCCGACCACCCCCGGCGTCACCCGATCGGGACCATCATCACGCTCGCTGACTCCGAAGAGGACCCTCGGGAAATCTCCCGTGAGGTCCACCACGCCAAGGTGACCCGTCACGGGTCAATTGGCGTTGAAGAACACGCCACCTGCAGGGGCTAGGGAAGCCCCGATCGTCGTCTCCGCCAACACCGGGGGCAGCTCAAGTTTCGAGCCGTCCCGCATGCCGCACTTCCGCCGGATCAAGGGTCCTGGACCGGGGATGGGGAAGACCCTCATCCCACCATTGGACTCCGACGAGCGCATGGTCCTGAGGGAGTCGAACGACTCCACCAGTATCTCCGTTCGGAGGCACTTGTCTCCACCTCCTATCAGAGGCCCACCTGGGCTCTTTGAGGGTGAGGAGGAGAAGAGCGACATGGAGAAACTTCTCCGTGTCACGGCGAATCTGAGGGAGAAGAACGAGACCCTCATGGAGATGGTGGCGGAGCTTAGGATTGCCCACATGGACATGCTAGATGCATTCCATGACTTGCGCATTAGCAATAATGCGAAGGTCAAGAGGATTGCAAGGGCAATCGGTAGGGAGGATCTACTAGAGATCCCCTCTCCCTAGAATAAAAATAGTTTTTAGAGACTAGGCACTTTTGTTTTTAAAATTTCCCTTAGTTGATTTCCCTTTTTGAATTTTAAATTTGCCATCACAATGTAATAGTGCCTAGGAATTCAATTTTTAATACAAAGGAAGATTGGAAAGAAAAAGGTTGTTTAACCCTGTTGGTGCACTTTGCCACCAACAGGGTATGTGTATTTCACTTCGTTTTTGCTGTGTCATTTTCATAGTGAACAAAGCCCAAGTGTGGGGGAGTCTACCCACTCCCCAGAAACACGAAAAAATGGTGAAACAGGCACGGATTCGAGGTGTTGACGGTTCTGCAAGTTGGCACGACGAAGGTCGACCCGATCCACCGGTCGGTCAACCGACACTTTGTGCTAATTCGGCAAACCGAGTACACTTTGCGCTAACCGGGAGACCGAGGGAGTCGGAACCCGAGCCACGGAGCCCGGGTCCGGGTCGGTCGACCGGACTGTTGGCCCTGGCCCACCGGCCCGGCCTCTACGCGGGAAACACTGCGGCCCGGTATGTCCCTCCTACTCCTTTCTCTTTCTTTTTCAGTTTTTCCTTATTTATTTACTTACTTGCTTTTAAAATAATAAATAAATAAAATAATAATAAAATGAAGACTTGCATCTAGAACTTAAAAACTGCTTGATCTATGACATTTAGAGATAGAGGCTTTGCTAAATTTTACTCGGCACATGATCATGCTTGTGGGTCAAACATTTTTAATAGGACCATTATATTGACTAGGTTGTTGATAAATGTGATATAATTCTCGGCTCATGCTTCATGCCTTTCTATCTAAAGTACTTAGAGGTTTAACTTTGAAAAATGTCATAAAACCATAGTGTCACTACTCCTCAATAGTGCTGAATTACCCACCACGGCCATATATATCAAAATTCCAAAAGCCTTCTACATAAGCTATTTGCTTGCATTGAGTTTGGTTAAGACTTGTAGAACCTTTGTTAGAGGTTTGTCGTGGCCCTAAGATCAAGATCCACATCACCAAATACGCTGCTTCTAATCCGGAAGTACGCAGTCATGCTACTCCTACCCTGGGAGTACGCATCTAACTACCATTATTATGCTGCTCCTACTCTGGGAGTACGCATCTCACCATTCATCATTTATGCTACTCCTACCTTGGGAGCACGCATCTTACCCCCAGCATTATGCCACTCCTACACTGGGAGCGCGCATCATCATCCATACCACCATTATTGTGTTGCTTCTACACTGAAAGTACGCACCTTCACCATCTCCATCATTGAGATTGCTCTATACTCCAAAGTTAGAAAATCTCTCACATATTATCATTTGTTAGGTGAGACATACCCCAAAAGGCTAGGCATCTATTGAGATAGAGCAAAAAAAAAAAGAGAGACTGATAATAAAGAGCTAGCCTTGTCTCAATAGAAGTAGAAAGAGAGATAACATCAAAAGAAGAAGCAATCTCATCCATCATTCATCCAATTCCTTTTCCATCATCCATTACATTCTCCACTTTACATCTTGATCTGGGGACATGATAAGTCTCTGCTGTGGTCCAAGACCTTAATTTCTTAACTAAGACAATATATGCCTTTGCAAGTATGCTATTCCTTGACATACCTATTCAAGCCCCATATAAAGCCTTATTAGAGATAGGATGTTTTTAAAGGCAAATACATGATGTGCCTTGGTGAGGATTCATACACCACTTGAGTGACTAGAGGTATTAGTTGAGGAGTAGGAATGACACATGTGCTTTATTTTCAAAAATCTATAAAAACTCTAAGTATTAAGGATATGAAATGAGTAGAGAACTGAGCCTTGAGAACTATTCCATTTGTTTCAACAAGCTGAAGGATTTATATTAGACGGTACCACATAACCCACTTGAATGATTTACTGCACGAGTAAACTTAGTACTTCGATATCTCAATAATGTTGTAATATCTTTCTCTCTCTAAACTTTACTTGAGGACAAGCAAAGACTTAAATGTGGGGATCTTGTTGACGGCATTTAGACCCCGTTTTCATCTCATGAAAGCCGTCAACATTGGTCACATTCAAGAGCTACACCCACAAACAAATAGTGATATAGGTGCAATTCACTTGGTTCCACATGTACATGTCACTATTTGGATGCGGGTACAAACAGTACTAATCAAGCACGAACAAGCGTGGATGGAGCAAATTTAAGCAAGCTCCAAACGAGCAAGCAAGACAAGTGACAAGCCAGGACAGCACCAGGAGGCTGCCACGTGGGCCAGGGGCCAAGGGCCAGGTCGGCCGACCTGCCCTTGGTGGCAGGACACCTTGGCAATTCAGCCACGCCACCGGACCTTCTAGAAGGCCGGTGGGACCCACTGTCGACCAACCATAGGTCGGCCGACCAGGGGTTGGGCCCCACTTGGGGTCGGTTTGCTTCCACCGCCTTCCTGCATGACTGCCACGTGTCCTACACCGAGCATCGTCCATTCAAGTCGGTGGGAAGGTCGGTTTGATCCAACGGCGCATGGCGGAGAGCACACGGATCGCTGACATGGCGCTGGAGTAACCCCTACTCCATCTCCCCTATAAATACCCCCCTTTAGCTTAGTCCAAAATGTACCATGTATCATAGGAAGAGCTTCTATTAAGCTATAGTGTGAGAATAGAGGGAAGAGAGTGAGGAGTTCCGGCGGAGGAGTCCGGCTGTCGGGAGTCTTCTTCCGGGGAGCGCCTCGGCGGATGCTTGTCTTCTAGTAAGTTTACTATCTAGTTGCTTTCATCCGAGTACTTTCGGTTTACTTTACTTTGTCTTAGTTTATCTTAAGTGTACACCCTTTCTGGGCACATTGCTCTCTCCCGAGCGGGCGTATGTCGAGCTCTTGAGTGAAGTACTTTAAACCCTGGCCTTGTTTAGAGTAGTAGAGATAGTGTAGGCGTGGTGTCTAGACTAGATCTGCGGTGTGAACGTCTGGCTGCACCCATGAACACCCACAAGTGTAGTGTGACGGCCTTCCGTTGGGACCTTGGAGTTCTCCCGAGCGTGTTGTTAGGTTAGATTGTAGGCCTACTTTGGGGTCGCTTCGGGTGCGTTATTTTAGCATCCTGTCTCGTCCTTCGGCCGCAGTAGAAAGATAGAGTTAGTGCTCATGTACCCTTAGGATAAGCTAAGTTAGAACCGAATACTAGAATTACCTCTCGAACCCATCCTAAGCCCTTTGATCATTGCCTGACGGCATTCCTTGGCCTAGTTAGTCCACTTCTCGTTCCCTGTGGAAAATACGATACCTGGAATACTCCCGGTGAAGTGCTACATTGACTACCCATCCGCTTGCGGTAATCCCGTTTGCCACATCTGGTGTCAACAGGGTGCTACGCTAGCCGGAAAACAAAACTTTTCTACCTGATATCCCAGGATCTATTGCTAGTTACAGGTTACGAGATTACCACTAGACGCGCAGATGCAGCGGAAGACGACTCGATGTAGTCGAACGCATCGCAGTAGTGCCGTGCAGTTGCGTGGTCATCCAGCAACTCCTCCCACCACTTGCGGTTCGTGCGGTTCGTCCTCGTGCTCCAGATGCAGCACCTCCGATTTATCACACACGTACGAGGGAGAAGCGATGCGCCTCCGGACTGCTAGGTCCGCGAGGAGCGAAGGCGAGAGCGTGGAGGGTGACGGCGGCTGCCAGAAGGCGTGGATAAGGTTTGGCCGCGCCCCTCTCCTCTACTTATATACACTATGCCAGAATTGCTTATCAGTGACACCTTAATCAGTGACACAAAACTAAAACTCATCACCAATATGATATCCGTGACGCGGATAAACACAACATGTCACTGAGTATGAGTTGCGCACTTCCACTAAAAGAAAACACGTCACGAATAACAAGTCAGATGCGTCACTGATAAGGAGGAGGTTGGGGGTGACTCGTCTGGATGATGCGCGTCGCTGATAGATGAGAATGGACTCGAAAAAACATCAAATCCGGTGAAACTGAATGGTTCAGGTCCGCACCCACCCACCAAGTCCGTCACTTCTGCCGCCGCCCCATCGCCCCACCCTCTTTCTCCTCTCTCCCACGGCGGGGCGACTCCACGGCGGCGCCGGTGACTCCACGGCATCCCAAGCCACCCACCGCCCCTCTCCTCCCCTCCAACTCACTCTCCTGTCCCTTCCGCCGCCATCGTCACTTCTCCTCTGCTGCCACCGCGGCCGCGCCTCCCCCTTCCCCAGCCACCACAGCTTCACGGAGGCCAGATCTGGTGAGGAGGAAGGCCGGCTGGAGAGCGAGGGTTGGGCATGGCCCTCGACGGATCGGGCTTGCCTCGAGAGGAGAGATCTAGAGGGAGGGAGATGGGTGACGAGGTTGCTGTGGCGGGGTAGTCGATGCTTGGAGGAGGATGCGGATGAGCATGCCGCTCGGAGGAGGATCCGCGCCGCCCGTCCCACCGTCCGTCGCGCCGAGCGCTGCCCGTCTAGGTGCGTGTCACGTGGATCCATGCCGCCGCCTTCCCCTTCCCTTTTCTCTTGGATGCGGATTTGTGTGTTCGGAGGTCGGTACTTGGTCAGCCTTGGCAAGCAGTCTAATCTGAGTTGCCCCAATCGCTGCAGCTAATTATATACTAGATAACTAGGCACTCTTTGCTTGCTACGCTAATCGTATTCCTTGATTATACTTATCATATGAATTGTATTGCAGCGTCTCTAGAACAGATTTATTTTTAGAATGTGAATATGAATCATCTAGAAGTTGAAACGTTCAGTCACATTGAAATGGTTCGGTCTCTTACCTTGCTTGTAATCTATAAATAGTGTATCACTGAATGGAAATTGGAAACATCAGATACTTTAACACTTCCTATTCTCAGTTTCTCACATGGTATCTGCAGTTCACAATCCTTTCTCTCAACTCTGTTGAATGAAGCAGTCTAAATATTTCATCTAGAGATTTTAGCTCATCATTCAAGCACTGAATTTTTCAGGTAAGTTCTTCATGAGAGGTATTGGCTGGGAGCAAAGGAATTTAATTATGACATGGAAGGCTCAAGTAGAGCGTTGTACCACAACAACACAATGTTGGTAAGGTGACTACCAACCTATGAATTTTCACTGATTGGCACTCTAGCTATTGACTATAGTAATGTTTGTAGTTGATTTGAATAATTTTTAAATGAAATAATTTATTTGGAGTTCGAGTGGCACATGCTTAAGATTGTGGTAGGCATCGCCAACTAAAACCCTTGTCTAAGGTGGACAATCTATAGGTTGGTGGCTGTGGATTTTCTAATGGCGGTTCACACGGTAGGTAACACGATAATTATGTCATCCTTGTATAGAAATCAAGTGAGAAGTTAGCAATATGTGAATATTTTTGGATAAACCTCCCGAGAATAAGGCAAGTATAAAGCATTCCGGTTCGAACTACGAACATACTATTTTTCTCTCGAACTCGAACATATTATGCATCCTTCTAGATCTTGAATTTCCTCCAAGTATGGTGACTAGCTAGAGTCTTTTTGCTTTGTCGGTTAGATTATTTTCTCGATAGACACTTCTGCTGTAAATATATCAATTTAAACATTTAATAAGTGTGAAAGAAATTTCAGATTTATTTGCTTGTAGATTATCATGTTTTGATGAAGTTGAATGTGATGCTCTGTTTTTTGCGAGAGGTGGTCGGTTGGTGAGCCTAATGGAGTGTAGAGAAGAGTTTTGATCTAAGTGTTGCTTCACATGTATGGCAATATATGGCTTATGACAATCGGTCAAAATACTTATTCATGCAGTTGCGAGATCCTTTGTGTTAAATAAAGTTTGAATGACAATTTCTAAATTTGTGTTGTCGAGCAGACATCTTTGGTGTTATAGCTATAAACTTAATCATCTAGAAACATGATCAGAGCAGCATGCATGTGTGAGAAAGTCTTACATTGTTAACTCTGACTTGATATGGCATGGCAGGTTTATGTCTAGAGCAAGCACAACCCTTTCATTCATATGAGCTTTCTGGGTCTGTTCTCCTTTATGTCTGCTTACTTACTATGGGTAAGTGTTCTTTTGCCTGGGTTCTTGAATGCCACATTAGCCTACCAGATTCATGTTAAGTTATGTTTTTGGTGACCATATGTGTATCACAACAATCATCTATTTTATGTGCTTATATCGATGTTCCATGACATTTGAAATGTTCATTTACGTTGGTTGCACATCCTTATATGTATGCAAGGGAAATGCAGTACTAAGTGGCATGGTTTTTCAAAAGCATCCTTCTGTACTTGGGAGGGCCACATGACATAAATCTCACATTTATTTTTCGGCTCTATTTTTTCTTTGTCCAGTGAGCTAATTATATGCTTGACTTCTTGAGAACCTATGGCATACATATGTTTTTTTATTAATTTGAATGCTTTGCTTTATGATTTACTAATTTCACAACATCAGTAACTATGGTTTTGGCACAAGAAGGAATGGCCTATCTTTAACGTACTGAAACTGAGCAGTCTACAGGTAGTCAATTAGTTAACAACTTTACCATTGGCTTGTTATTTTATTTTTAAGACAAATTATTCAGCTACTTATTAGTGCATATTATACAGAGCAAACTCAGCTTCACATGTTGCCCTTGTTTCTGAACATTGTTAGTTTTAAACCTTATTGTTTGTTACAGAATTCTTTGTTGCTAGCACTTCTTCATTTGTACTTTGTTTATAATGGTTTTGCAGGATCTCATGAATAGCTCTACCCAATGTAGTTAGAAACCATGAAGTTGCAGCTTTTGTACTGTTAGAATAGCCCTACATATTCATGTATTGTTACAAATCTTCTAGGGCTTTGTAGATAAACTGTATTTGGAGTTCCGAAAGATTGACTGCAGAAATGAATGAAATGTGTAACTGATATTATTCTCAGGACCAGATTTTTTTTTGTTTTTGTAAATTATTATCAGTGACGCGTGTTTGTAGGGTGCGTCACCGATAAATCTTATTTGTGACGCGTGTAGGATGGGTTCTGTGACGCGTGTTTTGCTGGGCGCGTCGCTGATAAAGCCTATCTGTGACGCGTGTTGGCTGGGCACGTCACTGATAAAGCCTATCTGTGACGCGTAAAGACGCGTCACTAATGTTGTATTATCTCTGACGCAAGATTAGTGACGCGTGTTTTCTGTGTCACTGATGACTCTCTACACGCGTCACTAATAGACATTTCTGGCATAGTGATAGGCGTCTCTCATGTGCTCCCGAGTTGGAGGCCCATTAGAAACCCTAAGCCTTGTCTAATTCGGGTCCAACCCGAATTAGGCTTCCAGCCTCTTAAGCGTGCGACCCTATGGGTTCACGCACACATAGACATGGGCCGAATACTCCTATTCGCCCGGTAGGCGATTACAATGGCCTCTAGCAAGGCGTGACAACTCCTATGTGCACGCAAATGATCTTATCAGACGAACCGCCACGACCACATACATGTTACTCCCTTGCCTCATGATATTTGGTTCAACTCGTGGGTTAACACTTAACCCAAGCACGGCCATGCATTTGTTGATCCAATCACTTGAGTGATCCAGTGATATCACTCTCATTAGAGAGGGGCAAGTCCCATCTTGATTGTCTATGTCTCATAGCATGCTTCTCGACAAACCCGAAGACATCCTTTATAACTACCCAGTAATGGAGTAGCATTTGTTAGTCCCTAAGCAAGTCGATACACATCTCGAGCACATACAACAATCTCAGGTCGAAGGACATAATGTATATGATGTGTATAGAGACAATCTCATGTCGGGTCAGTCCAGCCTACATGTCATACATGTGCCCACATTATTAGTTCGACATCTACATGTCCATGACTTGTGAAACATAGTCATCAACTAATAATGTGCTAGTCTAATATTCATGTGTGTCCTCACATGAACTCCGACCAGGGACAAATATAGAACAACCATACAAGTAAAAGAGTTCCACAAACAATTCACATAATTGCCAATCAATACAAGTTATCTTTAATGGATATTCATTGGACATATTACATATCATGGATACAAGCGGAATATCATCATCTCTATGATTACCTCTAGGGCAATGGCCCCCTCACCCCTCCCTGTTGCTCTTTGAGCGCTGTTTAATCGATTCATGTGGAATGATGCTTGAGGCTCGATGAAATGTGCAATGCCAATGCTAAATCACTGTGAAATTTACTACTGTCAGAGCTCCCCAGAAATGTGCAATGTGCAATGTCCAAGTTATTACTTTGTTGTCCAATGCCAATGCTAAATTGTCCATGCTTTTCATGCTTCCTTCGAATAAATTGTTAGTGTGATTATGTTTGAGCAAATGTTTGACGATGACCTAATGAGTCCTATGTCTCTCAATCAGGCCTCATGTCGCAGGCGTCGTCATGTACTACTCGCCATCGGCGGTCAGCACCTGATATGTCTGGAACTGTCGATCCGGAGGCGCCGATCGATGAAGCGTCAAATTTGCCGTTGATAAAGTGCCCAGAATGCATGGATAGGAGGGTGTTTCCTGCCACTACCACGAAATCTGAGTACAACCGTGGAAGGAGATGGTCGCGAAACTTCAGGCCACGAAGCTAGCATCTGAGTGTGGTGTTGCCCTTAGAGATGGCCTGCCCATCTACAGGTCCTGGAAAGATTATGATAATGACCAGGGGAAAATAAAAGTAGGACAAGTGCTAAGTGTTGTGGCGGTGAGTAATCTATTACAGTGTTCCAAAGATTACCATCCAATACATTACTACCTAGTGGAACTTGTGTCTAATGTTTCATTTTTGTGGCTGCAGTCAAGGTTGGAGGTGGATGTTAACAACGAAGGACCAAGCAAGAAAGCATGCACCGATATCATTAAGAAGGGTATAAGGCAGCGAAGTATCACCTAAAAAAGAAGTACTTTGACAAATCAAAGACAAAGGAGCGATTCTTTGGAAAGATTATGACAAAATATGAGTACTGGTGTGATGACAAAAATCAGGTCCATGGCTACACTGTTGTCTTTTCTTAATATTGAATGGAAACGGTACACGTGAATGAAATCTAATATTTGCATTTGTGGTGCAGGAAAGATTTGAAAAGAACAAAATGAACCGTGCCAATGTGAAGCTTCACCCAAAAACAGGATCTAGGTCCTATATTGCTCATCGGTTTAGCCTGGTACGAACAATAGCTATAATGAAGGCCTGCTATGTCGGGTTGCATTGATGCACATTTTTGTTCATGTCGTTGACCAATTGGGAATCAAATACATGTTCATTGACAAATCATGGTACTAATTAGTTGCCATCTGGTTGTTGTCATCTTCTTGTTGTTGCCTTGGAAAAAATATGTCTATGTCAAACTAGGAATCAAATTCATATCTATGTTTTGTTTAGGATATATTTTTCGGAAGCTTCTTTGTTGACTTGCAAAAAAATTATGGCTCAACTTATATCCCAAGCTTGTCCAACCCTCTTTTTAGCTTGATAGATATCATTGTAATCCTAGTTTTTTACAAACTATAGAGGCCTAAGTATAACAACATTGAACCAGATCCTGTTGAATTCTTTGGGGAGTGTATGACTGGTCCAAAAACTGGTCGTGATCCTCTTGCAAATGAGATATATGTAAGTTGCACACTCATTGGATGATTTAATTAGAAATAATTAATGAGATTACTTATTGGACAATGATGTATGGCCTTGTTGCTAAGTGCATTCATTCTATGTAGTAAAATATGGTTGTAGAGAAGGAGAAAGACCTAGAAGAAGGAGAAGAATGAAAGTCACCCTCCAAAATTGTTGCGGCAGTCTAAGCCGGATCGGCCCGTCGTCCACCTTCCTTCCAAACTTGGGTGTTGGAGTGACCAAGACCGCATAGTCCACATCAGCCACAGAGACCCGCCTCCAAACTCAGTTTGAGGCAAAACTACAAGAAGAAAGAGAGGAAGCGGGAAGAAAGCGGCGGGAGCTACAAATACAACTTCAAGCTTAGCGAGCGGCAATAGAAGAGAACCAAATTTTGCTGCGCCGAGACACAAGAGGAATTGAAGGGGATGAATTCCAATTTTGAAGAATGTAATCAAGCTGCTGCGAGCTGTGCTCAAACTTCAAAAAGAATGAGGTAGGTGCTCATTCAGTTTGTGTTGATGATGGCTTTGCCTCGGTGAACTCTTTGCCAACACCAACTTGTCCCTATTTTCGTGCCTTTGTGTTGTGAGACCTATGGTAGAACTTATTTGCATCTGTTTTATGTTTGCACATGTATGATGGATTTGAACCTGTGATGGAACCTTCATGGTTGTGTGATGTGTTTGAACTTATGGTGGTTCCAAAGATATGAGTGAATGTGTTTTCCAATGTCTGTTATATCCAGGAGTGGATGTGGTTCATGCTTTATACTTTTGAGTGAATGTGGATGATGGATGGATGTATGTTGTATAAGCTGTGATGATATTACTGGATTATATCTGTGTGATATTGTCACTGAATGAAATGGTCATCTCAAATGGCCTGGGACTGTTCTGTACAAAACTCGTCACATATTGTAACAAATTATATATGACGAGGCAATATCGTCACATAAAGTGTACAGAGCAGAGCAACAGACATTTTCAGTGACGGCATAATTATTATATGTGACACTCTCATTAACTATATGTGACATGGGAAGCCATCACCAAATACACACGAAATGTGACGAAAACTTTGGCGTCACAAAATGTGTATGATGAATGGTGCCCGGGGACTCGGATGTGACGTGTACAACATTTCATGACATGTTGACCAGGCTTTATATGACGGTGAAGCGCGTCACTAAATACTACAATGTGTGACGACATAATATTATCGTCACAAAAGGTCCACACATTTTGTGACGAATAACGTGTTTTCGTCATGAGGTACTTTTAGCGACCCTCGATAGGTGACGATCGTCGTGGCCTTGAATTTCATCACAAAAGACTTTTTATGACAAATAGCGTGCTTTACGTGACGATTGCATTTTGTCTTAAAACCCTAGAATTTTTGTAGTGGTGGCATGGTCGTGTCGAGCAACAACCACGGGTGAGCGCCAATGTTGGTGTTCGCTCCAACGACCGAACACCAGAGGAAGTAGACCGAAAGCTAGAACGAAAGTAAAGTACGAATGCTTACAGCGAAATGAAACAAACAGCTTTATTCCATTCCAGGGTCGGTCAGTTTACAAGATGCCCCTGGGTGTCTATTTATACCAGTCCGTAGACTTTACATGACCAAAATACCCCTGACTCATGCCTACTGTCTTTGCTCTTATGAAGGGTAGAATCCTCTTTTATCCCTCGCGCCGACTCCCGCGACCATTCCTTAAGGCCGGGTCGGCCCAAGACGGCCCAATCCGGCCCACAAAGCTCGGCCCATCAACCGTCCGTCACGCTCGGGAGCCCACCTGCTTCAAATCAACGCCATAATTGGACGAAAATATAATGAAGTTAGGCGGGAAAGATCCTCGGGCGAAAACAAAGTCGAAAGCTGCGGTTCACTTTCGCCTTCGCTTTCGACCTGGCCAACGAAATGCGTCGATCGGAAGATATGGCGAAAGCAGCATCACGCTTTCGCCTTTGCTTCCGACTTAAGAAATGGCGAAAGTGACATCACACTTTCGCCCCTGCTTGTGACTTCTGAAATGGCGAAAGCGACAACTCACTTTCGCCTCTACTTCTGACCTCGACGGGTGAAAGTCGTGATTAACTTTCGCTATCAGCTTCCGGCGGCGCGTAGGCTAAGGGGGTGGATCACTTCCGACCTCACCCCAACATTTAGTGCCTCGTTTTAACTAATTTTGTGAAAAGTCACTGTAGGGGCCAGCCGCCCCTACAGTGATCTGTTGTAAGGTCGGCTGGATCACCAGCCGCCCTTACACGATGCCATCAGTAGGGGCGGTGGTGATCCAGCTAGCCCGGCTCCCGGGCCACCCACTGTAAGGGCGGTTCCATCACCAGCCGCCCCTACAGTTTTTGGCCAAGCGTTCTCTTAGTTCGTTTTTCACGTAGTGTATATTTATATTTTTGCACCTTGATATACATTTTCATAATGTTAGATTTTTTTTTATTTTGTACATCTAATACTCATTATTTTAGGTATTGTCAAATGGAACCAGCCTATAACGGATCATTTAGTTCGTGGAGTTGTCTTATTTAATAGCATCGAACTACTGCAAATTTTACCTATTCTTCTATCTTCAAAGTTTGACCAATAAGACGTTGAATCGATACTATACTAAAGTGCTATGCCCTTGCCCGCCTGCACCACCCCAGGGGCCTGAAATTCCTACTATTTACTTTGAATGTTTTATAGAAATGCTCTTTATTTTTGCCGTTGGTGGTCGCTACAAATAAGATTGGTGCAGGGGAGAATCATGATTCCTTAATTCTTTCAAAAAAATGAATTGTTAAGATAGGGCCTTCAAGTAATTAATCTAACAGTTTTGTTATGGCTGTACTCTACTTCTAACCACATAAAATTTTCCATATCAAAGACAATTCATGAGATTTTCTTTCTTCCAAACATTTTTTCGTACACGTGCATGTGGGGCGATGGAATTAAAAAAATACATGTCACATAAAAAAATTCTACACATTTAAGATACCCTTCCATTTTTATAAACATATCACGTTATTATTCTTAGAAAACTTATTGACTTTACTCATTCTTTTTCTAAAAAAGTTTGAATGGATTATTCATGAATCTTTCTTTAATCTGATTTTTTTACTTATGCATCTTTGTGTTCTTATGAAAACCAACGATAACTCCACAACATACGGAACGAGAGATAGGTAGAGATGACAAGAATGAATCCGAAGTCCTTCAAAAAATATTTCAAATTTAGTGATTGTCCATATCAAAGAAAGTTCATGAAATTTTTCTTTCTTATAAACAATTTCTTAATCGGCACGCGCGACACGCACGTGCATGCTCACTAGTTTTTTTTTTATGAAACCGTAAAGATTGTTCTTGGCCCGAGACATATCCGGAGCCGTCTCTTACTTCGTACTACTATCGGGATCCCAAATAACTAACGCTATTTATACTGATTGCAAATCAATCTAATCTATCTATCTAGGTAGAGCCAGGTTGAGTCGTCGTCGTCGTTGCCCGACGTCTCCATCGATCGATCCTTCGCAGCCGCAGCCGCCATGGAATTGCTGGTAGACCGCTACGTGCGAGTCACTGACGAACTACAAGAGATCATCCAAGGGATGGGAGCTCAGCCGCTGCGTCTGAGGGTAGCCTCCGTGGTCAAGGCCCTCCCGTCGTCCAGCAGCTCAAACCGGAGGGGCGCCCAACAAGAACAGGAGGCCGTCGACGCGGAGATGAGGCGGTACCGGGCGGAGGTCGAGGAGCCGGCGTTCGCGATCCTGCGCGAGCGCAAAGCCTCCGGCGGCAGCAGGATGCACAAGGAGCCGGTGACGTTCATCCCCTCTAACGACAACGACTACTACGCCGAGGTACTGGAGGGCATCGACCTACGTCTTCCTGCCGAGCTCCCCACACCCCCAGGCGTGACCCCTTTGACGCTTGCCATCTCCTGGCCACCCAACCATCACCTGTGGAGATATCCTATGACCGGCTTCATCTCGAGCTTTCACGACAGCTATCTCGCGCTCCACTTCGGCAACTTCCTTTCCGGTTGTCCAACGACAGGGTGTTACCTGGTGGTCGACATCTGTGCAAACACGATTGCCATCATCCCGCCGCTGCCTCCCGGCTGCTTTACCCCCAAGTCCCACGGCAGCATTGGATCTGGGGTCGGCATCCTACACCAGAGCAGACATTGGCTGTACGTCCTCGTCGAGCTCTACCTCCACCGTGAAGGCGACCGCTTCTCAAACAAGGCAACCATGTTCATGTGGCGGTCTACTGGCTCCGGCCCACTTGCAGACCAGTGGATCGACAAGGAGGTGGTGCTCCCCCTCCCCGCTCACCAAGACAACAAGTTCCCCTTTTCCTTCCGTGCAAACACGGTGTTGGCTGTTGGAACCACTGCTCTTTGCTGGGTTGACCTCTGGACAGGGATATTGGTCTGCAGTGACATCCACAATGCAGATGCTGATGACTTGATGTTCCACTTCATCCCGTTGCCCAAGGATAGTACCATCATACCTGACCCTCTGCTTCGGCAGCGTGAGGCCGAGCACTCACGCTCCATAACCCCAGTGGATGCTCAGCATATGGTTTTCGTCTGCATGGACGGCAACGCAATGCTCACAACATGGAGACTCAGGTTTCCCCTGACCCGTGACTGGTTCTGGGAGAAGGGGCCATCCTTGTGCATCCTAGACTTGATGGGCAGACTTCCAATCGCCAAGGGCGACCTGAAGCTGCAGCGACTCACACCCAGGTGTCCTGTCATCAGCTGGCACCAACCTAATGTCATCTACATCTTCGTTACCGAGTTTGAGTGCAAGGATGAGCATGACAAGTGGGAAGTCCAAGGATATTATGAGTTCTCTGCCAACATTCAAAATGGAGCTCTCCTCTCTGTGTTTGAATTCCCTTCTTCAGGACAACCTTTTCCTCACTCACGCATCCACGCTATCGACATGAGCTACTTCCAAGAGAAGAAGATGGTATGACCTCCATCTGTTATTGTAAATATATTGTATAATTTTGCTATGACAACACATTCAAAATTAGATTTAACCTGTAGTTTTTATTATAGTTTTTTTCTCAATCATCGTTAGAAATTTTACATAATATTAGAAGCACGTTGAAATTATACATGTGCAACGCATATAATTTGCTTGTGAAATTAGACTTCTTCAAACTAATTTATAAAACTGTACATTTCCAACCTTTCTATTTTTTGTATGACAATGCCTCCAAACCTAGATTTGATCTATAGTTTCGATATGTTATGGGTTTTTGTCAATCGGTAGAAGATTGACATAAGATTAGAAGCACACGTTGAAATTATACACAATGCGGCAGTTATAATCTGCTTGTGAAATTAGACTTCTGCAAATTTTATAAAGTGTGTACAGTTCGAACATATCTTTCTTACCGCGAACTCGTACTAGTGTTTTTTTTTTCGACAAATTTGTTGGAATCCTTGCGAATGGGGAAGAACCAACTGGTGCGCTTAAGTGTTGTTAACTTTCATCATGCTGGTAACGGATAGATGTAAGCAAATCTGAAGTTCTATTGGCCACATGGGCAATGTTTTCCATCAGTTTTGTTACTGTTTTATTTCAGCATTTTTAGCAGCTTCAGTTGCAAAAAAAAAAAAACAGTTGCAAAAATTTTAAAATAAAAAGAAGCCAATCCTGAAAATTAAAGAGCATGAGAATTTTGGTAGAGTAGCACAGACATTACTATCAAGTGCAGGACATTTTGGATTTGTGATAATGCATCCATCTCATCGTTAAATGAGAATTATGCTACAGTATAACAGATATACTAATTAACAAGTATAAGATTTTTAACATCGGAGTGATCATCCATGTCATTGTTACAGCTGCACTTCGCCCTTTTATTTTTTTCCTACTTCATATTGTTCTAACTTTTCTGTTTTGTGAATCATGTTTCCTCTGGAGGAAGTTGCAGATGGGTGAAGAAGTGTTTGATGCGGGACAATCAAATATCATCAGCTCTGGATTGAGGAGGCAACGCCTACATTATCGTGGCATACCAATTCCTTATCCACCGCCCATTGGAGTTCCGTCAGATAGCAAGAAAATTCCTGTGGGCTTGCAATGTGTGCTGGATTATCACAACAAATAGGCGTCTTAGTTAATGTCTTGTGGAAATGCCCCCTTATCTAGTCGGACTTTGAGTTATTCTCATGTGCCTTTAAATTTTTCCTGCTGTCACCTAATGTCGGCAGAGAAACTTCTAGACACTCATGCCCTACCGTGTGATCTGGGAAATGCATCTTCGAGTGTCTGTGTCACCGATTCATGATCCATCTTTTTTTTTTACAAGGATCCATCTTTTGTTTGAACATCGAGTATTCCATAGATGCATTGTGAATAGTCATGCTTAGCCATGCTTAGTAGTTCTATACAGGTTGCATTCATATGCTAGGCTAATTAAAACTTGAACTTCGAAAAACTTGATACACTTTTTTTTCTATGCCTAAATAGGAGACCCCCCACTACCATACTTTCCTGCATTCCTAGAGAGCCACGTCATCCTTGGTGTTGGTGTAAATAGCATATTGTAAAGGGACCTATATGTAAGAGTAAGAGGAAGAAATAGAGTGCTCTGGAACTGGAAACATCCAGACAGAGAGTTTCCCCAAATCGAACATGGTATCGGAGAGCTAGGGTTACTTGTGGTGCCTCGAGCGACGGCGGCGCGAGCTGGGCGTCGCACTCTAGTGGTGGATGCGTGTGGGCGAGTTGCCTGCGCGGTGAAGAGCAGGCGAGGCGGCGAGCTTCCTGCGAAGCCGGGGCCGCGCGAGCAGGGGGCCGCGCGAGCGGGCGACCGAGGCTGCGGCCCTGCGGGCAGCGGCGCGAGGCCGTGCTCGTACGCGTGGGCGGTGCAAGAAGCTGCACGAGTCCGTGCCCTGCGGGCGGCGTGTGGATCGTGCGAAGCGGAGCAGGCAAGCAGAGCAGGCAAGCAATAGCCGTGTGGTTGCTGGCCGATTGCAGTACTAGTGTGTGGTTCGGTGATTTGGTGGAGAAAATAGCTGGCAGTAGTGGTGGTGTTCCTGTACGTGAGAAGAAGGTGCGTGTGTCTCTACGTGCTACCGTGAAGGGAAAAAAGGAGAAGTTGCTGGAATTTGGTGCTGGTGCCAGGAAAAACATAGGAGACTACTGCTGCGTGGTGGCGCTGCTGATGTTAGCTTGCTGCTTGTGTGTACTGAGTTTGTGTTGCTTCTGAGGAAGAAGAAGAGGTTGGCTTACTGGCTGCTGTGATTTGTGTTGAGGTGTTCTGGTTACTGAGAAGAGAAGAGGCATAAAGGAGTGAGATTTGCAGCACTGTGGTGATTTGGGGGCTTGGTTGTGAGTGTTGTTTCGCTGATTTGGGGAATTGTCGACGAAATATCGGCGATAGTCCGACCAGGGGTATGCCCTGACCGGTAATGGATTGGCGGAAGGCGCACGAGATTGCGAGCAAGATGTAAACAGGGAACAATCACATGAGGTTTACCCAGGTTCAGGCCGCAAGGATGCGTAAAACCCTAGTCCTGCTCTCTGTTTCGATTATGATGTGGATGCATGAATCTGTGCGTTATGCTAGATTCTGTCCCTTGGCATAGGGGTCCTTGCTCTCCTTATATATCGTGGGGAGCAAGGTTACAAGTCGGATCTAGCCTATCTGGTACTAAGTTTACATGCTTTACAAGTCTAAACTTTCCTATCTCAGCTAGGTCTCGTCCTCCTTGTCGGTCTTCGGTATTCTTGCCCGTTTTAGGCTGTCCGACCAGCCTGGGCCGATCGGTCTTGGAGCTTGATGGGCTGGCCTTGTGATAGCGTGTCAGCCCAAACTAGGCCGTGAGGGTATATGGAGTTTATACCTCCACAGCTAGTCCCCAAGCATCATGGATCTTGAGAGAAAAACATCGTCTTCATTTGGCTGAGTGAGAAAGGGTGGTCTGACACACTTTTGACATGTGGTCCGAGCAGGGCTGGAGGGACGTCTAGTGTTTCCGACCACTCTTCTCCTGCACTTACTTGACGCTTTTTTGGTTTGACCAAGAGATTTATGATGCTCCTGAAAAGAAAAAAGAATTTTTGAAAGGGTCCCAAATCTGGAGACGTGGGCCCTCGTTAGTGTGTGATGCTTGCCATCACATGATATCTGTTGTATTCGGCTGTTGGCTTAGCTTAGTTTTGAACTAAACTGCTTTGTAAAGAAAAAGGATCAGGCCGAGTCATGCAAATGACGTGGGCCCACGTAGTCCCCGAGGTTGCTGTGAGATAGTATATGTTGCAGCAAGCTCTAAAAAAGAGGGATCTAGCCCTTGTCACCTCTCAGGTGACGTGGGCCCACGTAGTCCCCGAGCCTGAGATGAGGTGGAACACATTATGTCAGGGTCTAAAGAAGACGACCTGCTTATAGTTACATGCTTTATGTGTTTCCGACCACTCTATGAGTGAAACCGAGCAGGCCAAATTTCATTTGGGCTGATCGGTTTGAACCATGCCATGACTGTCATGATTGAGCTAAGATAGCTTTGCTACTTAACTCAGTTCCCAGCGTGGCTGTGAGACCATGGTTTTGAATCTAAACCCATGAAATAGCTTTGCTATTTGTATGCCAGAATAACCGGTATCATTGGCGAAAAAATCCCAGCTCAGCTGTCGGATTGTGTGGGTTGAACAGTTGATGCTATACTGTAACTTCGTTACAGCGGGTTGGAACAGTCCTTCAATTTGTTGCTGCAAAGAGAAAATGTGGTATGAGTGAATGTTTTGATGAGATGTGTTGATTTGTATTGATTTGATGTGATCTATGACATAAGGTTGTATCAGGATAAATTGTTTGAGGATGGCTTTGGTAATCGCCCCTCCTTAGAGTTAATCAGTCCTCAGGTGTGTAGGTGACCTATAGTGAATAGCACGTTGCCGAATCACTTAGGGCCCTATTTCCATTGGAAGCGACCGCTGACGCCCCTGTGTTGTATAGCGTTGGAGCTGTGAACACGTAGCGGGGTTGATCAGAGACAGTGCATGCTGATTGTTTTCTGTTGGAGGGGTGACGTACTTTGCCATTTGATACAAAGAAAAAAGGTGTTTTTAACTTTGTGAAAAATTTTCGAACGTACTTTGAAGTAGCTCGTGTAAGGGAATCTTTTGTGAGAAAAGATTGATGAAGGCATAAATATTAATATTTGAGGAAGCACTTATCGTATTTTGCTTTGTGAGCCACCATCTTCCCGTGGTGAACTTTTGGTCATGCCTCTTTTCCTGAAATAACGATCACGGGGTGTATAAGATTTTGTTATGCAGAAGGGTAGGCTATGCTTGTTATACATTTAGGAGAAAAAATTGTCAAGAATACTAGTTTCTTTTTTCATTCAAGAGCCGACCAGGCCTTAGGGATTAGATGATCCAAAACAAACAGCGCGGTGCCGGAATGTTTGGAGCCCTTTTCCTTTGGGAGCAACCGCTGGATCACTCTGTGTTGTTTTGAGCGTGGTGCTGTTTAACACGTAGCGAGTGAAACCAGAGATGGTGCATTTCGGTTTGCTTCGTGTTTGAGAAAAGAAATTTGTGAAAACCGGCTTTTCCAAAGTGCGGTCTTTTGAAATGGAGGAATAAATAAAAAATTTATTAAAGACGTGTAATACTTATCTTTCATCCGTCGTGTCACGTCATGATCGCGCGCGGGGCGAAAAATATTCGCTTGCCGATGCAACCGTGCATCGACCGAGCTGTCACGTCAATCTTAAATACGGTTTTCGCACTGCGGTCGAGTCAATGCTTCCTGTCATGGTGGGGTCATTGTGTCAGCGACTCGATCGTTCCACCTTCTGATGACCTGAGTCAGCGAGCGCACGGGGGGTTCCTGTGAGGGGTATAAATCCGGTATACCACCATAGACAGTTCCAGGGCTGCTCGGCAAGACGGCCCAGACCAGACAAGACCCGGCCCATTACCGACCAGGCTGGTGGGCCGGACTTCAAGACAAAGGCATGGTCCGTAACCGACCAGGAGAAGGATCGCGCACAAGGATGCTTGTCCCGCAAGTATCCTTAGTCGGTTAGGTCAGATAGAGTCCTCCTAGGGCACGACTTGATGTAACTGACCACCTCACGTGTACCCTTGGCTCCTCGGCTATATAAAGCGGCCAAGGACCCCATAGAAGGCAGGCTATTCTCTGGCATCCTAACCTAGAGAGCTTAGCGCTTCATTGTAATCCGACACTTGATCATACAGCATAACACGAGAAGCAGGACGTAGGGTATTACGCTTCCGAGTGGCCTGAACCTGGGTAAACCTTGTTGTCCTTGGTTTGTCTTGTTTCTCGAACGTCCAGATCGTAGATCGTAACACGCCCATACCGAAACTCACCGCCGTGGGATACCCCGTGGTGGACTGCCGGTTATCCGTAATCGACAGTGGCGCGCCAGGTAGGGGGTGGAGTTTTCGATCTCAAGGCGATCCAGATGGTTTCCTCTCCCGCTTCCATGGATCTCGAGGCCAGCAACGCCTTCACCTTCGGGTCGGTCACCTGGACCACCAAGATGACGGCGCCCCTCACCTCCACGGGAGCATCCGAGCCGGTCTCAGCGCCGCTCGCAGGGCAAACGGTCTCAGCACCGCCCACCGAGCAGACGGTCTCAGCACCGTCCGTTCACCCGGCCGCAGCGCCAACCACCTCGCCGCCGGTCGCAGCACCAGCCGCGCAGGAATCCCCTTCGCCCTCGGCAACGGTGGATACAACATATCTCCGAGCACTCGTAGATCAGCTTTCGTGCTACAAACGGAAGCCCATCGACAATTCAGATCTGATCGAACTCATAGATCAGCACGGTCGTGGGTTGGCCGAGATCACAGAACTAGTCGAAGCCACACAAGAATTGATTCGCAGGGGCCCAGATTTCTCCAATTTCACACCCGTCCGACCACGTCGACGAAGCCCGGTTGCTTGATCTGTCGCTCCCAGATTGGCTAAGAGTTCTGTTTGGTTAGACCCCAACAAAGATCGCCGTCTGACGTCGACCGAGCAGATACAGCACCGATCCGGCACTCCTCCTCTTCCCAGGTTGAGTGAGTTCATCGAAGCACGTCGCGGCCGTCGAGCACACGACCAATCAAAAGGTCATGCTCCGACCGACCAGCTTTCCATAGCAGATCTATCTGTTCTGCCCTGCGTTCTACCTCTCGGGTTGAACAACGCGGCATCGACGTATGAGAGGGGCCTCCAACAACGGTTCGACACACTCCTGATCAAGGACGTCGCACCGAGGAGCCCCGCACACGTGATCGGCATGGTTGAGATCCGAGAGCTTGGGAGCTTGTCTCAGGATGCTAACCCGGATTCTCCTACTGTATCCGATCTACTCGCGCAGTACTCTCCGGACTACACCGAGTACCTCTCCTCGGACGAAGATTACTTCATGGATACGGAGCTCAATCCGACCACCGAGGACATGACCGACCTCCAGACGGATACACCCAACAGCGCGCTGGATTTCCCCAAGTATCCACCTGGATTCGGACCAACGATCTTGATGGTTAGTAATGACGAGCCTCCGGCTCCGAACGAAACAGACGCCGAGCATCAGGCCAGAGAAGGTCGTAACGAGAATCGTAACCAACGCCGCATCGCCGAGCAGGTTCGTCCCAATGGAGGTGCCGGACCACGACACCGACCTTGGCGTCGCAACCTCAACCCCGAGTTCGACGGTGCTGGCGACCTAGTGATCCACGAAACCCCCACGGCAAACATTGCCGTGGCTATGGAGAAATTGAAGCAGCTGCCCCCTGAGACCCCTGGACTCAACGAGATTCAGGAATTCCTCGCGGCGGCCGAGGACCAAGTGAACGACCTCCGTTCCATGGGCTCCATGGCCAGCTCTTACCGATCCCGCCGTTCTCGACAGAACCGGTCGACGTGAGCAGCGAGTTGAAAGTGGAGGGGACAATTCATCCCACAATGGCAGGTATGCCTACGACGACGCAGAGGACTACAACGATCGTGTCGAGCAACCAGGCAGAGCTCCACGACGCGTACGCCCTCAGAATAGTCGCCAACGCCCTAATCGCCAGCGAGGCAACCAGGGCCGACAAGACGACGAAGCGATCCAACCCGAGCGTCGGGACCTCCGAGAACGGATAGACGAACGCCTCCGAGCATGTAGAAACATCGGTGGCATCCCGCCCTTCTCCGAGGAGCTCAAGGCAGTCATATGGCCCAAAAATTTCCGTACCTCAGAAATCTGGGCGTATGATGGCAAAGCAGACCCAACTTACTGGATCACGCTTTACGAAGTGGCCGTCCGAGCAGCAGGAGGCAACGAATACGTTATGGCCAACTATCTCCCTGTTGTGCTCAACAACACAGTCTCCAACTGGCTGCTCCGGCTACAACCCGGATCCATACACAGCTGGGCGCAGCTCCGCCAAATCTTCGTCGACCACTTCAAATCTACTTGCGTTCAACCTGGAACCAAGTACGCCTTAAAACAGGTCCGCCTTCACCCAAAGGAGTCCTTGCGGCAGTTCATTCGATGGTTTTCGGACCAGTGGAATCACGTACCAGAGATCTCTCAGGAGACCGCTGTCGAAGCCTTCATCGATGGCCTGGTCCAACCACGTGGCCGAGACCTACAAAAGGCCCTCTTCCTCAGGCAGCCGAAAACCATGGAGGAGTTGTTTGCCATTGCGCACGACTACACACTCCTGGACGACGGCCTAAATCGAGGTGACGACGGCCCGTCAGACCACAACTACCACCGGAACAACTCCGACGACGAAAGCGACGCTGACCGACCACCACGCCGACAAGAGGGGCGCCAGAACAATCAGCGTTTCATCAGAGGACCTGGTCCCCACGACGGCGAATCCAACTTCAAGCGTCGCGGTCAGGACAACTACGGTGGTGGCAAACACAACCGAAACCGCAACGACAACGCTGTCAACGCGGTTAAGGGGCAGAAGCCGGTCGGGGATGAGGCGATTGACAAAATCTTTGCCCAGGACTGTCCTCGGCATCCTGGCAAAGGCCACACCATGGGCGAGTGCCGTGTTTTGACGGACGCTCTCATCAGGTCCGCCTCAAAGAGGCCTCGACCTAATCCCAAAGCCAAGAGCAAGCCCGCCGACAAGCCGGAAGAAGAAGAAGAAGAGGACGACACGCGAGATGTCAACCCTCGCCACGCTTTCAAGGAAGCTGAGAAGAACTTCGCCGGCGTAATCTTCGGCAGGAAAGTCAGACTTGAAACCAGTCGTGACAGGAAGCTGCTAACACGAGCCATCATCGCGATGCAAGAACCCGACGGTCTCGTTGCTGACGTCAAGCTACCAGCATGGTCCGAGCAGCCCATATCTTTCAGCCGCAAAGATATGTGGGCACGCATCCCTGATGCCGGATGATTTCCACTGGTCCTTGACCCAGTGATAGCTAACACTCGCTTTGAGAAGGTACTGGTCGACGGTGGTAGTGCTCTGAACATCATGTTCTACCCAGCCTTCAAAGTGCTCGGTATCCCGCAAGAGCACCTACAGCCATACGACACACCGTTCTGGGGTATCATGCCTGGAAAACCATCTTACCCGCTCGGCCAGATCACCCTCGACGTGCAGTTTGGGACCAAGCAGCACTTCCGTACCGAGCACATCACCTTCATCGTGGCCGACTTCAAAGGGACCTACCACGCCATCTTGGGCCGTCCCGGCATTGCCAAGTTTATGGCTGTCCCCCACTATGGCTACTTGGTGTTGAAGATGCCCACCGAACAGGGAACACTCTCCCTTCGTGGCAACGTCTTCATGGCTAGGGAGTGCGAGACCGCAGCCTACGCTACAGCAGAATTCCAGGATCTGCAACATGCTCTGCAGCACACAAGCCTGGGTGTCGATAACTTACCACCCGCTGAGCTCGAGCAACCCGTCAGATCTGCTCGGCGCCCATCCAACAAGGTGAAGAGCGCGAAGACGGTCAGCCTCTCCGATGACGACCCCTCCAAGGTCACCAAGGTCGGAGCAGAGCTTGACCCCAAATAGGAAGACGCGCTCATCCAATTCCTTCGGAAAAACATCAAGCATATTTGCATGGAAACCCTCCGATATGCCTGGTGTTCCCGGGGAAAAGGCCGAGCACTACCTCGACGTCAAGACGATCGCTAAGCCCGTCGACGAGAAGATGCGCCGGTTCGCCCGCGACCGCAAGGAGTTAATCGAATAGAAGTAGCCAAGCTCAAAGCAAATGGTTTTATCAAAGAAGTGTACCACCCGGACCGGTTAGCCAATCCGGTGCTTGTTCAAAAGAAGAATAAAGAGTGGAGAATGTGCGTTGATTATACAGATCTCAACAAACACTACCCCAAGCAGGCATTCAATCTCCCTCGAATCGACGAGGTCGTAGACTCTACCACCGGTTGCGAGTTGCTCTCGTTTCTTGACTGTTACTCCGGGTATCACCAGATAGCCCTAAAAAAGGAGGACCAAGAAAAAACCGCTTTTATCACCCCCTTCGGTGCTTTTTGCAACACGACCATGGCTTTCGGTCTCAAAAACGCCGGGGCTACGTACCAACGGGCTATCCAGTCCTGCCTCGAGAAGGAGATCGCCGACGATCTCGTCGAGGCCTACGTAGACGACGTGGTAATAAAATCCAGAAAGGCGGATGCCCTGATCACTAACCTCGAGCGCACATTCGAGAAACTCAACGAGTTCCAATGGAAACTCAACCCCAACAAATGTGTTTTTGGAGTACCATCCGGCATCCTGCTCGGCCACCTGGTCAGCCAGGACGGCATCAAGCCAAACCCCGAGAAGGTAGCCGACGTCTTGAAACTACGACCACCCAGGTGTGTCAAAGACATCCAAAAACTCACAGGGTGCTTAGCCGCCCTGAGCAGATACATCTCTCGGATGGGTGAAAAAGGACTCCCCTTTTTCAAACTGCTCAAAGCCAAGGATAAGTTTGAGTGGACCGAGGAGGCCGACCAAGCCTTTAAACAACTCAAAGCTTATCTCACCTCCCCCTCACTCCTGACAGTCCCAAAGCAGGACGAGGAGTTGCTCCTATACATAGCTGCAACGACCAACGTGGTCAGCACTGTGCTAGTAGTCGAGCGCGAGGAGGAAGGTCACGTCTATGGAGTCCAGCGCCCCATATATTACATAAGCGAAGTGCTCAGCGAGTCCAAGCAGCGGTACAATCAAGTACAAAAGCTCCTGTACGCACTCCTGATCACCAAACGCAAGCTGCTCCATTACTTTCAAACCTTCAAGATCACGGTCGTCACTGATGTACCACTTGGCGACATCCTCCGCAATCGGGACGCCAGTGGTCGGATCGTGAAATACGCGCTAAAACTATCCGAGTACACTCTCCAGTTCCGCGCCCGACGAATGGTGAAGTCACAGGCCTTGCCTGATTTCATTGTGGAGTGGACGGACATCAGCCTACCTCTCGCCGATTCAAACGCCGAGTACTGGACAATGTACTTTGATGGCTCATTAAATATCGATGGCGCAGGGGCTGGAGTCTATTTTATCTCTCCTTCAAAGGACACGATAAAATACGTCTTACGCATCCACTTCAAAGCATCCAACAACATCGCCGAGTACGAAGCAGCCCTACACGGCCTTCGTATCGCCGTTGAACTTGGCATCAAACGACTCATGGTCTATGGGGACTCTGCTTTAGTCGTCAAGCAGGTCAACAAAGACTGGGATACAGTCCACGAAAAAATGGATGCCTACGTCGCCGAAATTCGCAAACTTGAGAACAAGTTCTATGGCCTGGAATTCATCCATGTTCGCCGCGAAAAGAACGTAGGGGCAGACGAACTATCAAAGCTGGGCTCATCCCGTACCAAGTTACCCCCTGGTGTCTTCGTTCAAGATCTAATCAAGCCTTCGATCTCTGATCAGGTAGAACATACACCAGAAGATACATCAGAGGTCAATGTCCTGACCACGTTGTTCAGTAACGCCAATGTCGAGGACGACGACGGTCTCCTCAGCCAGCAGGCAGACGATGAGGGTACAGAGTCAGCCGACCAGGCGACGCCTCCCCAAGAAGACTGGAGAGAGCCCTTTATCAAATACCTGAATGAACACCTTGTCCTGGAGGATAAGCTTGCTGCACAACAGCTGGTCCGCAGAGCCAAGGCCTACGCTATGGTCAACGACGAGTTGATGCGCAAGGCACCCAAGTCCATTATCTTCCAGAAGTGTGTCACTCGGGAAGCAGGGATTGTGCTTCTAAAAGCCATCCATGAAGGCACTTGTGGTAACCATGCAGCATCCCGGACACTGGTCGGCAAGGCCTACCGAGCAGGTTTCTACTGCCCAACAGCCGTTACTGACGCCGAGGACTACGTACGGCGGTGCGTTAACTGCCAAATGTTCGCCAAGCATTCATGTCCCGCACATGACTTACGGACAATCCAGCTGCTTGGCCCTTCTCATGCTTTGGACCGGACATGATTGGGCCATTCAAACCAGCTCCGGGGGCCACAAAAATGTCTTCGTGCTTATTGACAAATTCTCCAAATGGATTGAATATGAACCAGTCAAGAAAGCCACGGCCGAAAAGGCAGTCCAGTTCCTCGACGAGGTCATCCACAGATACGGTGTTCCGAACACCATCATCACCGATCTAGGCTCGCAATTTACAAGTGATGCTTTCTTCAATTATTGCGATGACAGCCTGATCAAGGTCAAGTATGTCTCCATTGCTCACCCTAGAACGTGCTAATGGGATGATCCTCGACACACTCAAAAAACGAGTCTTCCAGGTTAATACTAAGCTCAAACCTGGCCGATGGCTCAAAGAGTTAGCTGCAGTGGTCTGGGGACTGCGCACTCAGACCAGTCGCAACACAGGAGTCTCACCATACTTTATGGTGTACGGCTCAGAGGCTGTCATACCAGCCGAGGTCGCTTTTCAATCACCACGAGTAGCCTACCACGATGAAACCACCTCCGACGAGGCTAGAGAGGTGGACATCATGGCTAAGGAAGAACAGGCCCTCGAGTCAAGTGCTCGGACTGAGAAGTACTTAGCTACGGTACGACGCTACTACAACCGCAACGTCCGAGGACGATTGTTCGTGGTCGGCGATCACGTGCTCCGTCGTGTTCAGAACACGGACGGCCTCCACAAGTTATCTCCAAGGTGGGAAGGACCGTACAGAATCAAGGCTGTAACACGCCCAACGTCGTACCGGTTGGAGACACTAGATGGAGTCGAAGAGCCAAACTCATGGCACATAGAGATGCTCATACGCTTTTACCCATAAAGATATGTATCTTGTACTTTTCCTCTATTAACAAAGTTTCCTCTTTTGTTGTCTCTCTTTCGTCCTGTCGCAATTTCTTATCTGAAATTTTGCACCACCTTGCATACATGCGCCCTACATAAGTCACATTAAACTTTGCGTTCTGCTCACCGAGAACGATTTGATAAGGTCCTGCGCCTCGGTCCTCTGTCGATGTGCTACAGCTCCGCGCTACACAGCACTAGGAGATCCGGCAGGCACCCTCTAATAGATACTTAGGATCGTACCTAGTGATCCTGGCGCACCGCGCTGTTCACTAGTGCGTCCCTTTGTCATCTTGACAGAGCTAATCGCTTCGAGAGTGGGCGCAAAACTTATTTGTCGACATGATTCTTTTTAAACGTTACGCATCTAAGTTATGCCTAACGTAAACTATAAAAATGGCAAAATACTTATCACCCGCTTAAGTATGCCTAACTTGTCTGCATCTTAGTACGGCCTTAAGTTTTGTTTCGAGCACCCCGTGCTCAGCACCACTTATATACAAGTTTTAAATACAAAGTTTAAAACGAAGGGCCCTACTGACCACCCTCCTCCTCTGCAGGATCTTCAATGAGAGTCATGTCGCCGACCAGCTGCTCAGCGACAGGGATGAAGATGGTTCAGAGCTCCTCGGCAGCAGCGTCGCTAAGCTCCGGCGCGATCCCAAGCGCGACGGTGGCCGGATCAGCCGCCGCCACCCTCGAGCGGACCACCGCCAACGCTGTGGACACTGCATAAGTGCCCGCCCACGCGACGAGGTCCTGCAGCACCGGCCACAGCCTCTGGCACTGATCTGCCACGAGCATAGCTCCGCCAGCCGGGTCCGCCGGGTGCACCTCCTCTGGGAAGACGGCGCGGAGAACCGGCTTGATGTGCTCGGTCATCCGGTCAACCTTCTTCTGGAGGTAGGCGCATGTGTCCCACAGACACTGGAACTGGGTCAGACGGCGATCCCGCGTCTCTGTTAAATATAAACAAAGTGGTCAGCATGCACTGTTCGATCCAGTACATGGCAGACAAATCATACAATTGGTCTAAGTTTCACAACTTACCGATCAGCTCCGCAATCTGGGCAGCGTCCGCCTTGGCCTGCTCCCGGGCAGCCTCCAGCTCTTTAGCCAGAGCGGCTTTTTCCCGCTCCAGAGCGGCAGCCTTCTCCTCCAGCCCTAATGCAGAGGAAGAAATCATCACATCTCTACGGCAATAGACCGTGCTTAGCTTGGTCGCGAGGACACGGCCACGTACCTTGTCGGCCCTCCCCCAGCTCGGCCACCTGTTCCTCCAGCGCCAGCCGAGCAGCCTCCTTGTCAGCAAGCCGGGTCTCATAGACCTGCGCCTGCGCCAGCATGTTGGCCTTCTCCTCCCGGAGGATCCTGCACTCTTCATCAATCAGCGCGAACTGCTGAATGGTCCGCGCACGCTAAGCGTTGGTGCTCTGCAGGGTCTATTAACAACAGGACAGTCAATACGTGCTTCGCACACCCATTTATCACAAGGGCAAGAACCATCATACCTGGATCCGGGAGGTGAGCACCTCCAGGGCCTCCCTAATACCCTCCTCCATCACCACCTCTGGCACCTCGTCATACGACTGCCACTCCTCTCCCACCAGCCTCGTGATCATGACTCGGTTCGGAGGGAAGGAGACGGCGGGTGCCGGCGGTGGCTCCCTGTGGATCTCTTCCATAGGGGAGGACGGGGGACTGGGCTGAGCAGCCACCGCGGATCCCTGCTGAGCTGCTGGCTCCGGTGTCGCCTGCGCAGTTGGCCCTGGGGTGGCCGGCACCGGCTCTGGGCTCGGCTCGGCGGGGCGACGGGCGGCCTCCGGCGACGGGACCCTATCCTCCGCCGCTGGCTCCTTAGCCCGAGGCGTCTCCATGTGCGGCGGAGCACTGGTGGCATCCGCCTCGCCTTGCGGGGGCTCCGCGCCTGACGCTGCTCCCGCAGCTGGCGGCGTGGCTGCAGTTCTAGTGGAGCTCTGGGTGGGGCCTGTACTCGACCGACTACACAAAGACAATCGGCATGAACACACAGCTGATTTTCAAAGCACAAAATTATAACTGCAAGTACACAGCTACTTACCGGCAAAAGCCGCCCTTGAACTTGGGCACGCCGCCGCTCCTCGGCGCCCCGCTCCCAGACTCCGCGCTGGGCTTGGGGACTGACTTGGGCGGGGTCTGCTCGGGGACTGCTCGGCGCCGTCCTTGGCAGCCGCCCCCGGTGTTGGTGAAGAGGGGGCAGTGGCAGCCTTCGGCTTCGGCGGCGCCGGGGTTGGTCCAGCATTCCGCGGCGACCTCCGCGGTGCTGGTTGGGGTGACTTAGAGCCGCCACTCCCATCTCCAGCACGCGCCTGACGCTTCCGCCGGTGCTCGGCGATGGTGATGGTGTCGTCGGAGTACGACGACACCGGGCTGTCCGGGGCCGGCCTCTTGCTGCCGACCTCGGCGCCGGCCTCCTTGCTGAGGTTCAACTTGCCCCCGGTGCCAAGGTTGGCCGGCTTGTTCTTCTCCTTGGGGGCGGCACTGGTCGGCTGCTTCCTCGCCGCCTGCCATTGCCCCCTGGTGGTTGGTCCCACCCTATCATCATCTTCATCATCATCTTCATCTTCCGGGCCAAGGTCCTCGACCTCGCCCTTTGGCCAGTTCTCAACTGGTACAGTTGACACATATTGGGTGCTTCGTCCCTGCACACAAGACAGTCTCAGTGCTCAGAACTACGTCACTGGTCAGACATGACAATATATCGGACAGGAAGTAACTCTTTCTGTCGCGTTACCTCTGGTGGTGGGTTGCTGTGACGGTATGGTAGCTGCTTGGTGGTTGGAAGAGAAGTATTTGAGTCATACTTCTCGAATAGGACCGAGAGCAGATGGTGAACTTCGTTCTCATCAATCTTCTCCTCTGTCTCCCGTGCCGGATCCATCACCCCACTGTATCGCCACAGCGGGTTGATCCTCTCTTTGCATGGTTGAACGCGACGGACCATCCACATCCCGGCCACTAGTGCTCCATTCACCTGTTGGTTATCAATCAGCGCCAGCAGCTCCTTCACCTGAACATCTCCAGCAGGTGGTGCTTCTTTCCACCTGGGATTCGCCTCCGGGATCTGGTGGACATCACATGACACTTTCCTCCCAACAGAAACATCCTGGCTCATATAGAACCAGCTCCTGTTCCATTTTTTGGGGGCGGAGTTGAACTTACTCCCCAGCCACAACGCGGCCAACCCATCCCGGAGACGAATGTAACATCCCCCGGCAACTTGGGATCCCCCAGTTTCCACCCCCTTCTTCCGGAGCACGAAGAAGTGACGGAACAAATTGAAGTGGGGGGATGCCCAAGAACATTTCGCAGTACGCGATGAAGATGGACACGGTTAAAATGGAGTTGGGGTCCAGGTTGCAAATAGAAATGGACCACCATATGCACAGGTCCCGGAGGAATCCATTCACCGGATACCCTAACCTGCGAGGGAAGAAGTCCTCGAAGATGATGAACTCACCTGGCAACGGGTGCGGCTCGTCCTCGCCACGAGGCTCCCTCCATATCCCCATCTCTCGTGACGGCAGGTACCCGTGGCTCGACAGCAAATCGAGCGACTCCCGGCTCGAGGTGGATTGGACCCAGTTTGGTCCGCGCCTCGCCGAGTCCCCGCCCTTTGCAGCCTTCTTGGTCGAGCGCTTCGCTCCCATCTTCGGCGGTGGCGGGTCGATGCGGTGGTGGAACCCTAGTGGGATGAGCAGTGGCGGCGGCTCAATCTACGCGGTGCGGCGGTCTGGAGCGAGTGCAGGCACCAGATCTATTGGATGCCCCAGCCGGCGGTCGTTGCGGTGTGGATCTAGCGGCGAAATGCGGCGGCGACAGTTTCTTCTCTCTCGAGCGCAGTGGAATGCGGAGAGCTCGAGAACTGCTTGAGCGCGAATGCAATGAGTGCGGAACCGTTCACTGGCGGCGGCGCCCGCTATTTATAGTCTCCGGATGACGTCCGGTTGACTCCTAGGGTTGGACCCCCTCTGACTCGTGTGGACCGCCCCATTTTTTAACCCTAGTGGGCCGTGGTCCCATGGGCCGTACCTG
The DNA here is from genome assembly GCA_018135685.1 of Themeda triandra. NCBI lineage: Eukaryota > Viridiplantae > Streptophyta > Magnoliopsida > Poales > Poaceae > Themeda > Themeda triandra. The sequence goes on along the minus strand of JAENPR010000957.1, from coordinate 31,514 downwards.
TCACGTGTGGCGGCCAGCTTTTTTACTGTCCCTAGTAAAATTGTAAATCAGGCCCAGTTCCCTTGGCACCGCACGTGGGCCTCATTTTTTATCCTGGGGACTGCCCAGTCAGTTCCCTGGTAGTCCTTTTTTAACACACACATGCCTATATCTTTGGTCCTGGGAATTTCTTCCTATTCTGTTTCCTAAGCAGAGGGCCGTAGGTATCAGGTTTGGACTTTTTTCTTAAAAAGTTCAATGCAACATATGCTATCTTCCATCGAACTTGGGGACTACGTGGGCCCACGTCACCTCGCGGTGACTTAGGGCCTATTGTTCCTATACAGTTCTGGATGATTTTTACTCTGCCTGGCTTACGTTGCGCACTGCCACAACTTTTCTGTCCTGTGTCAACGTGGGCCCACGTCTCAGGACAATTAAAAAGAAAAAATTCTTTTTTCTTTTCTGAACACCATGCATCTTTCAACAAGATCATCGACTACTCGACCAAAACAGTGGTTAGGACAGACTGCTCGGGAAACCTGCTTGGCACTGGTGGTCGGCACTACTGGTGGTCGGCACTACTGGTGATCAACACCGCACGTGGTCGGTACTACGTGCTCGGCGCATGGCTACCAACTCTCAACGTGGTCTGCATCTACACTGTTCGGCACAGGTCAAGATAAAGGACTTCTTTCAAGATACATGGTGCTCGGGGACTAGCTGTGGGGGTACAAATCCGGTATACCACCATAGACAGTTCCAGGGCTGCTCGGCAAGACGGCCCAGACCAGACAAAACCCGACCCATTACCGACCAGGCTGGTGGGCCGGACTTCAAGACAAAGGCATGGTCCGTAACCGACCAGGAGAAGGATCGCGCACAAGGATGCTTGTCCCGCAAGTATCCTTAGTCGGTTAAGTCAGATAGAGTCCTCCTAGGGCACGACTTGATGTAACCGACCACCTCACGTGTACCCTTGGCTGCTCGGCTATATAAAGCGGCCAAGGACCCCCTAGAAGGAAGGCTATTCTCTGGCATCCTAACCTAGAGAGCTTAGCGCTTCATTGTAATCCGACACTTGATCATACAGCATAACACGAGAAGCAGGACGTAGGGTATTACGCTTCCGAGCGGCCTGAACCTGGGTAAACCTTGTTGTCCTTGGTTTGTCTTGTTTCTCGAACGTCCAGATCGTAGATCGTAACACGCCCTTACCGAAACTCACCGCCGTGGGATACCCCGTGGTGGACTGCCGGTTATCCGTAATCGACAGTTCCCGAGGCGGGGGAAACGTATAAATGCTCATTGCTTTAGTGGAGCGGTTTTCGTCGCTTCGTGTTCTCAGGGAATGAGAGGGCCGTGGGGTTTTGATTACCCACGATCTCATTGGTTGCCTTCTTGAATCCTCCGACCTCTTCTATAAATTGCGGCTTGCACTGAGAGTTCTGTACACACAGCGCATTCTCTGTTCTTGCTCTTGTCCTTCTGCTTCCCAAAACTTAGGGTTTTAGATCACACTCTCGCGCCGCCACCTCTTTAGATGGATCGCCGTCACGGTAAGCGCCCGGTGGAGGAGGAGGAGTCGGTGAACTCCCCTCGGGAGGTGAGGCCACGGAGGAGGTGAGATTGAATGGGTTTTTTTCTTTTGATTGATCTTGCGGTTTTCTTCTTTTGGTGTAACCGTAGTTCGTCGTTCACAATGTAGGTATACCCTCCTGACCATTGGAGGAGCGGCCAGCACCTCCGCCGCAGGCGCCGCCGAGGCGGCGAGAAGGACGGCGGAGGAGCAGCGGGCGGCGCCGGGGGTGGTGGCCCCCGAGCAGGTGGCTCCGGTCGTTGAGGCCGGAGCTGCCGTTGCTGCGGCGGAGCATGCGGCTCCCGTCGTGGCGGAGCAGGCGGCGGCGGAGGAGGTGGCGGCGGCCGCCAGTGTCTCCACGCCACGTTCGCTGAGCAGCGTCTCAGCGAACTCCCTGGCGTCTGCGCTCGACCGCTGTCGGGCGGAGCTGCAGCACGTCAGGGACCTCTACTCCGAGGCCACCAAGCAGCTGGGACAGGTGGAGGAGAACGCTGACCTGTTCCTGAAGGCACTCTCCTCCACGCAGGAGGAGTTGGAGGCGGAGAAGCAGCGGGCCGCCGACTTCGACGCCGACGCTAACACCGCCGTCAATGAGGCAGCGGACGAGAGGCTAGCCCGCAATATCCAGGTGGACACATTGCTTCGGCAATGTGAAGCTGCCGACACCAGGGTTGGCGGTGAGTATCATTTTCTTTCGTTGTTCTGTTTTGCGCTTAGTACTGGTGTTCTAAGCTTTACTCTGTTTTTTGCAGAGCTGACGGAGCAGCTGGAGCAGCTGCAGGAGGCCGCGCAAGCTGAGGCGGATGCGGTGAACGCCCAGGGCGGCGATGTCATCGCCCGGCTGGCGGCGATCCCTGGCCAAGTGGCCGTGGTGGCGGTTCACGGCGTCCGCCATGGTGCCTCCGCCGCCTATGCCACCGTCGACGCCATCGCCGGTTTCGACGTCCGGGGCATGGAGCTGTCGGTGGCGGCGCACGACGTCATGGAGGGCACCGCCGTCGAGTTCGCCGGGGCGGCGGAGGCCGTCGTCGCCGCGACTCCTGTCGACCAGGTGGTCGGCAAGCTGTTTGAGGAGGACTAGATTGCTCGGATACAATCGGTCCTCCTTTGTAAATAATCTTTATATTTTGAATGAAGAAAAAGTGGACCTTTCGAGATGTGCCTTGTGTCGGGATCCATCGAGATTCCTTTTATTTATCTCTTTGTTTTGATCCCGTTATATGATCGTGTCATATTTATGCCGTAGGATTTTGTTTCTGGGACTCGGAGTCCTCTGTTTTTTGCGTCAGAGAATGTTATAACGCGTCTATTTTGAGGGATGATTTTTCTTTGAATGACAAGAAAAATTCATGTGCTCAAGTGTTTGACACGAAAAACTCGACTTCTCATTATAAAATAGTACACATTAGATTGCTTTTTGTCATTAGAATGACTTACAACGATGTGTACGACCGACGCTAACTTAAAATTTGAAAGGGAAATTGCCTAAAAAGGGAAAAACTTGTGCTGATTAAAGGAGAAGGATGCATCTCTTGTTGTTCAATTTTCCGGCTCTGCTTCTCCTTCTTCCAAGTCGTGGATCATGACTGGATCCTCTTCGGTACAGAGCACTAGGTCGTCATCGTCCAGGACTTGGTCATCTCGGCGTCGGACATGGTCGGAGATACTTATTCCGTTCCGAGTGGTATTGAGATTGTCCTTTTTTGGAAAAGGCATATCTGTAAAAGAGTCTAAGGAGCTTGAGTTTTTCTCAAATTGTCCTCCTTTTTGTACCACTTCGTACCACTCGCCATTGATGAACATCCCTTCTGATGTTTTGCGCCCTGGTGATCGAACTGTTCTGATGCGCCGTAGGTTGGCTGGGTTTGTTGGATTAGGGAACACGTGCTCGGTATGCGGTGGTATCCCGTCCTCAGGAGGAGTTGGACTGGGGAGCCTCCAGTTAGGTTCTCGAGTTAACAAATTGTCCAAAAACGGGGTGATAAAGCCATTACGGTTTGTTTGGACACTTGGCACCGTTCGTCCGGGAGGAGGACTCCGAGCACGCTTGTACACCGTGGTCGTCTGTATGGGTTGTTGAGTGCAACAATGAGGCTCGTCAATGTCAGGTGAGTCCCTTGTGTTTATTCTCAATGGGCTCATGCCAAAGCTGCGACGATTTTCTCTGACTACTGCCATGTGTTTTTGATGCTCTTCTCTCCGTTTTCTTTCCGCATCTAGATGTCGGTCAGCAAGTGCTCTGGCTCTGTGAGCCGATGCGCTCGTCATTGGGGGAGACTGAGTTGAGCGTACACGTGGCTGTTCTGTCCTTTGTTCTGTCACATCTGACGTTGCCATGGCCGTTAAGATTTCTTGCCGTCGCCTTTCCCTTCGTTGTTCGTTCCTTTGGGATTGGCTGTCACGACGAAGGGCAGCAGCTAGCTCGGTACGTTTTGCAAACAACTGGGCGTTAGACGTGTTGTTTTGTGGGGATCGTTCCTGCTGCATTGTGGCGGTAGGTACGGTTGGCGGGTTCCGACCAGGTCGTCGAATTTCCCGCTGTCTTCTCCGTCGTTCGTTGCGGCGTGCGTTCCTGCGATGAACTGTGGATACGTAGCTCTGGTTTGGCGCAGCTTGCTGATCGGTTTGTGTGGTCCGGATCGGATTGCTATTGCTTCATGAGGCTTGTTGCGAAGTCCTTTCTCTCAGATCTTGGATATCGGCCAGGATTCTCTGCCTTACGTTGCTCGGCTGGCCTCTCCGACCACCACGTATGATGGCCGGCCGTGGTCGGAGCCACTGTGAGTTCCTTCTGCTGCTTGGTTGTGCGTGGTTGCCATGAGGATTTGTGTAGGTCCGACATCGTAGATTTGTTGGCTGCGAACGAGGTCGTTCAGAGCGCCCAAAAGTGACCCTACGACGGTTGTTCTGTCCTCGTGTCGACGGATTAGGAGCTTGTTGTTGTCGCGCGAGTTGTAGATCACGCCTGACGCGTCGTCGGAGCGACTCGAAGTTGGCATGGGTTTCAATCAACCTCATGTCTTGCTGATGAATCAAACGGAGTAGATCCGTGTTGCAGGCATGCCTCCTTTGCGAAGGGTTTGAACCAGTCGGAGGTGTTGGCGTCGTTCCGTCAACTGTCAACGGTGGATTGGTTGGGACTACAATGGCGGTCACCGGGACGAGTTGGATCTGGCTTGGTGCAGCCACCATTGTTGGTGCCATTGTTGGTGTGAGAGTTGTAGCAGTAGTTGCTGAGTTGGAAGTCCAGGTGAACGTTCCAAAGTTGAAGGTGAGGCCAGCTTCGAAGGTCATGGAAGCCGGGAAGGAAACCATCTTATTCGACGTGAAATCTCAGTGCGCACCCCCTACCCGGCGCGCCACTGTCGACGAAATATCGGCGATAGTCCGACCAGGGGTATGCCCTGATCGGTAATGGATTGGCGAAAGGCGCACGAGATTGCGAGCAAGATGTAAACAGGGAACAATCACACGAGGTTTACCCAGGTTCAGGCCGCAAGGATGCGTAAAACCCTAGTCCTGCTCTCTGTTTCGATTATGATGTGGATGTATGAGTCTATGCGTTATGCCAGATTCTGTCCCCTGGCATAGGGGTCCTTGCACTCCTTATATATCGTGGGGAGCAAGGTTACAAGTCGGATCTAGCCTATCTGGTACTAAGTTTACATGCTTTACAAGTCTAAACTTTCCTATCTCGCTAGGTCTCGTCCTCCTTGTCGGTCTTCGGTATTCTTGCCCGTTTTAGGCCGTCCACCACCTGGGCCGATCGGTCTTGGAGCTTGATGGGCTGGCCTTGTGATAGCGTGTCAGCCCAAACTAGGCCGTGAGGGTATATGGAGTTTATACCTCCATAGGAGTCTTGATTTAAAAAGGAGATGGATTCAGAGGAGGAAAAGAGGAAAGCGGTTGAGGCTGCAAAGAAGGCAGCAGGTGAGCAAGGGAGTAATGGTGATGGTGATCCACCAATTACCAAGAGTTGAAGAATGAGATGATGTCCATGATTCAGGGACTCATGGAGATGAATTTAATTGGCCCTAGGGAGGTGCGTGAACTAAAATTAGAACTCATGCCGAATGATGTGAAGCTAGAAGGAAGCAAGAATTATTTGAGTTGATCTAGAAGAGTGCAAGTGATACTAGCAGGAAAGGGAGTAGAGAACTATTTGACGGAGGATTGTGTTGAGCCGGCTAACAAGCTTAGCCCCAAGTGGAGAGTTTGGCATGTGACGAACTCTACTATAGTGGCATGGTTATTCACATCCATGTCACCATTGGTCAGTAAGGTTGTGGAAGGTATGCACACTGCAGCACAGATATGGAAAACTCTAAGCAATAGATATTCCAAGCAGGGGAATGTAATGGTTATGATGGAGATTCAAAATAAGGCTGATGCAGTGAAACAAGCGGAGCGTGGAGAGCTGGACCACTATGCTCCACTCCGTATGAGGGATCCACAGGATGCTCAGGATGTCCAAAAGTGGATAGAGGACAGGAGGGTGACTCATTTTCTGAGGAACTTGGACCCAGAATTTGAAAGCAGGAGGGCTGCATTTTGCCACCAGGGGAGTCTTCCTACCATGGAGGAGGCTGTGTCAGCCATGGTTATTGGAGAGAGCAGACTACAGATGATGAGTGTTAACAATCCTATAAAGTCTGCCTACACCTCAGTGGCGGAGAGGAAGTGCTATAATTGTGGAGAGGAGGGACACTTGAGCTATAATTGTCCTTTTCCTAAAGGCTATGGTGGTAGAGGTGGAACTCGTGGAGGTCATGGTGGTGCTCGTGGTGATCAAGGAGGTCGTGGTGGTCGTGGTGGAGGACGTGCAGGAGGACGTGGCAGAGGTCGTGGTGCCCCTCAAGCCAATGCAGCTACCATGGAGAGTTCTACCACAGAGAGTGGTTATCAGGGTAATGCGGAGATTCAATCTCACTTTAACTGGAGAACAGGTCAAGCAGTGGGAGCAATGGCATAAGTTTAAAGCATCTAAAGCCTCCAGCACTACTCCAGTTGGTTCTGTGATTGCCACCACTAGTCACTTTGGTAACTTTGCCAACTATGCCCATATGGGCAAAGGTACTCAGGCACAAGCACTTGCATCCACATGTAGGCATAACTTAGAATGGGTCATTGATTCGGGAGCTTCCAAACATGTCACTGGCGCATCTAGTTCTTTTAAAACATATATTCCACAGTCCTATTCTGAGACTATTCAAACTGTTGATGGTACCTCCCAACCCATTCATGGTGTAGGATCTATAGAGTGCACTCCATCCCTTCACTTATCTTCTGTTTTGCATGTTCCCTCTTTCCCAGTCAATCTCCTCTCTGTTAGCTCACTTGTTGATCAGTTTAAATGCACAGTTACATTTGATGAAAATTTCTGTGTCTTTCAGGAGAAGAGGACCGGGAAAGTGATTGGGACTGGAGTCAGGCGTAATGGGTTGTGGTTCATCAACCAGGAGCAGTCAGCATTGGCAGCAACTACCGGAACACAAGAGAGGGAGATCTACTTGCCGCACCGCCGGTTAGGACATGTTCCCTTTGAAAGCTTAAATAAATTATATCTTGATGTTTTTAAAAATGTGGACACAAAGAAACTTGTGTGCGATGCTTGTGAACTTGGGAAGCATATAAGGACAACATATCCTAGTATTGGCCTCCGGAGTTGTGAACCTTTTATGTTAATACATTCTGATGTTTGGGGTCCCTGCTCAGTTACATCTGTGAGTGGATTTAAGTGGTTTGTCACATTTATTGACTGCTATACTCGTATGACATGGGTTTACATGCTTAAGGGTAAGCTTGAGGTCTTTCGGTGTTTCCCGGACTTTCATAAGTTGGTTGAAAATCAATTCAATGCTAGAATCCGAATTATCCGAACTGATAACGGAACGAAGTATGTGAATAATGTTTTTGGGGCTTATTTCTCAGAACATGGGATCATACATCGAACTACTTGTCCTAGTACTCCACCACAAAATGGTGTTGCTCGGAGAAAAAATCGTCACTTGTTGGAGGTAGCAAGATCAATCATGTTTCAGATGAATGTGCCCAAATATCTCTGGCGTGAAGCAGTATTAACAACAGTATACTTGATCAACCGTATGCCATCTAGGATTCTTGGTATGAAGTCACCTGCGGAGCTATTGTTGGGACATCAAGAGTTTAAAGTGCCCCCAAAGGTATTTGGTTGTGTGTGCTTTGTTAGGGATCACAGACCTACAGTTGGTAAGCTGGATCCTCAGGCGGTGAAGTGTGTTTTTGTTGGATACTCTTCTACACAGAAGGGATACAAGTGTTGGGACCCTATTGGAAAAAAATTGTTTGTGAGTATGGATGTGACGTTCAGGGAGTTTGAACCATACTATTCACAACCATGGGACCTTGATCCATTGTTGGAGGAATTCTCTTCAGTCACTGAGGGTGACAGTAGAGAGGGGGAGAATGGAGGAGTTGATGATATAAAAAGGACGGTGATTGTTGGTACAATCCCATGTCCAATGGATAGGTCTGAAACTCAAGAGTAAATTCCTGAGGATAATGGAGGTGTTGATGTGAGAAATGGTGACTGTGAAGGTGAAGAGGTCGTCAGTGATGATGTAGTTGGTGATGAGAATGAGGAGACAACTGATAGAGGAAATATAGAGGTAAATGTTGAGCAGGAGAAGGAACCCATAGTGTACCAGAGGAGACGGTTCAGGAGTCAGGAGGAGCAAATCAGGAGTCAGGGGGGGCAAATCAGTACACCACAGCCACAACAGCCTGCTACACCAGTCCCAAGTCACCTCTCGGACCTCTCTCCATCAAGCGGTAATGTCCCTTCTAGCCCTGAACATGTAGAGTCACCTCTTGCACAACGTAGGGAGACTAGATCCAATTTTGGAAAACCTCCTGCTCGTTATGGCTTTGAGCATCCTATTACAGATCATGACATTGCCAATTTTCTCTCGTACTCTCGCCTTTCACCTGCACATAGAGCATTTGTTGCATCTTTACAAACAGTGCCTATTCCAAAGGACTGGAGGTGTGCAAAGCAGGATCCTAATTGGAATGCTACAATGAGAGAAGAGATGCATGCTCTTCAGAAGAACAAGACATGGGAATTGGTACCACTTCCAAGAGGGAAGAGAGCTGTGGGCTGCAAGTGGGTCTTCACTGTGAAGCAAAACCCAAAAGGAGAGGTGGACAGGTATAAGGCAAGACTGGTTGCAAAAGGCTATAGTCAAACATATGGCATTGATTATGATGAGACCTTTGCTCCTGTGGCAAAGATGGGTACTGTTAGGACCCTAATCTCCTGTGCGGTAAACTTTGGTTGGCCTCTACATCAGATGGATGTGAAGAATGCATTTCTTCATGGTGATTTACAAGAAGAGGTTTACATGGAAATCCCACTAGGGTTTGCGAATAGTCAAACTGTTGGGAAGGTGTGTAGACTCAAAAAGTCACACTATGGACTAAAGCAATCACCTCGAGCATGGTTTGACAGATTTAGGAGAGCAGTTTGTGGTATGGGCTGCACTCAATGTAATGGTGATCATACGGTATTCTACAAGCATAGAGGAACATTTATCACCATTATGGCAGTGTATGTGGATGATATTGTGATTACAGGAGATGATGTGGAGGAAATAAAGTGTTTAAAGGAGAATCTGGGAAAGGCCTTTGAGGTAAAGGATCTTGGACCACTAAGGTACTTCCTTGGGCTTGAGATTGCCAGATCGCCTAAGGGGATAGTTCTCTCTCAAAGAAAATATGTCCTTGATCTGTTGGCTGAAACTGGCATGCTTGAATGTCGGCCATGTAGTACTCCTATTGATAAAAATCATCAAATCAGTGCCCAGTGTGGAGATTCTGTGAACAAAGAAACATATCAAAGATTGGTGGGAAGACTGATATACCTGTGTCATACAAGACCTGACATTTCCTATGCAGTGAGTGTGGTGAGCAGGTATATGCATGATCCAAGAATAGGACATATGGAAGTTGCTTACAGAATTCTGAGGTACCTAAAGGGGACTCCTGGAAGAGGGTTATGGTTCAGGAAGAATGGGCACCTTGATGTGGAAGGTTACTGTGATGTGGATTGGGCAAGTAGCAAAGATGATAGAAGGTCCACCTCTGGGTATTGTGTGTTTGTGGGAGGCAATCTTGTCTCATGGAGAAGCAAGAAACAAGCAGTTGTGGCTCGGTCTACTGCGGAGGCTGAGTATAGAGCAATGGCATTGAGCGTGTGTGAGATGTTATGGTTAAAAGGCTTGCTAAAGGAGCTGCGGGTGTTAAGCAATGAGGCAATGATGCTTCATTGTGATAACATTGCTGCAATCAATATTGCAAACAATCCGGTTCAGTTTGATCGCACCAAGCATGTGGAGATTGATAGATTCTTCATCAAGGAGAAGCTAGATAGTGGAGTCCTAAAGTTAAAATATGTAAAATCGCGTGGTCAACTAGCGGACTGTTTTACAAAGGGTTTAGGACCTAGTGAAGTTGAGTTGAGTTGTAGCAAGATGGGCATGTTAGATATCTTCAGCCCATCTTGAGGGGGAGTGTTGGTGTAAATAGCATATTGTAAAGGGACCTATATGTAAGAGTAAGAGGAAGAAATAGAGTGCTCTGGAACTGGAAACATCCAGACAGAGAGTTTCCCCAAATTGAACACTTGGCCACTGCCCTCGCTCCCCACCCGACCCCCTCGTTTCCGTTCTATCCGCCCCTCCTCCAATTCCTAACGCCATATATCTAGGATCTGATGAACGCACAACACACGCCAGTGCCATCTCCGGTTCTACACTGAGAAGTCATTGTCGAATTACTCGAATGCACTGCCCAGATGAGGCGAGAGCGTGGTGGGATCACACACGAGAGCAGTTCCTCCGGTAGCGCCGAGCTCCAAGACACACGCGCATCATCGCCCTGAGGTTGTCTGGACGGGTTCGACGGCGTTGGTGTGTAGGACGCGCAACTCGAAGAGAACGAAGGAGACCTGGGGCAAGGATTGTGCGTAACTCCAATATTTTTTAGTTTTTCGTCTGGATCGTCCCACATTGATTTTTATTCAAGAGCACCAAGGATAGCACTACCTACTTGAGAGTGAAAGAAGAGGTGAGCATCATCTTCTATTTGGCCACAAGTTGTACAGTAGGGATCAATATTGGTAGAGTACTTGGAAGCTATTGGTAGAGTACTTGGAAGCTCTCTCCGCAGTGGCCAACGCTCGCCTAATCAACCTCCACATGTAAGTTTTGATGATAGGAGGAATACCTTTCATTTTCCATGCCCTTTGAAGTAGCTCTTTGGCCCCCGGTAAAATGCTTCTGGAACCTTGAATTTGGAGTTGTATTTGATGCTGGCTTGATAAAAACCTATAGTTTTTTTTGGTAGTACATACACCATTCTTTTGCTGGTGTCCATCATAGCACATCTAGAGTTGTTTGAGGCACTATCTGTAACTCCATGATTTCCTCGCACATCATTTTCTTAAAACATATCAGTTAATATATAATTGAACATCCCATAGTTTGCGTGTCATGGATCCATAAGTCCGAAACTAGTTTAAAAACTTAGTTGTGGTTTGGAGAGGTTAAAGTTGTCGTAGTTTTAATCCTTCTGGTTCAGTAGCTAAGTAAAACTGGCTTGAGTGCGTGCTTATGGCTTGATGATTGTAAGAACTTAATTGTTGGTCTTTGGTAATAAAGGCCGGGGGCCACCCTTAAACTCAAAAAAAATGTAGGGCATGTTTGATTCTCTTCTCTATCGAGCCCACATCGCATCTAGCGTCCAGGCGGCGCCGGTCGAGGCTATGATCACGCAGCCCACTGGGTGTTTGGTTGCCTTGCTCTGGCGCTAGGATCCTCACAAAAATTGTTTGGTTGCTGCGATAATGTGCCATAGCATGTAGGTGCTAGGCACCTACTATCCTCACTCTTAAAACTGCTTTTGAGATTTGTGCTCACAACATTCTCTCTCCATTGTATTTCCCTTTGATAATCTTGTTTTGCAACCGTATTTTTCTTGTATTTAGGTTTTAAAGTTCAAAGTTTTAGGGTTTAAAGTTAAGATTTAAGGTTTAGAGTTTAGGGTTTATGATTTATGATTTAGATTTTAGGGTTAAAGGTTTAGAGTAAATACATCATGATACAAAGAGTAAGAAGCAATAAATAAGAGATGTTGTCACGAGATCTCGAGGCAAGAATGAACGGCTAGGATAGTAGGTGCCTAGCACATAAAGGCCAAAAAGCGCATTCGCTGTTCCTTTGTTGGTCCTTGTTTAGTTCCCCCAATTTGGGGAGCTCTAAATTCATAAAAAAAAATCACAATGTATATGATATGATGATACATGACTTTGTAAAATATCTTGTCCAAACTCAACTTCGTTTGTGAGATATAAAAATAAAAAATTTCAGCCGAGAAAGTTGTCCACATGATTTGTTAGAAATTTGTTATTTTTATATTTCACAAAAGAAGTCGAGTTTGGACAAATATTTTACAAGATTGTGTATCATCATATCATCTACATGTTTGATTTTTAGCGATTTTTGCCACGGGACACTGGAAAAACACATAATGGGCTGGCAAACACCACCAACGAGAGGATTTTCCCAAAGACACCGCAAATTTATCATTGTTTGCCTAGACAGACAGCATCAATTATTTTATTTATTTCTCAGTTTAGTAGAGAGAGAAGGTAGGGGAAATGTCCTGATAGGCGTGGTGTGTCTGGGCAATTAGCACATTTCCCTACCTTCTCTCTTCAAAACTGAGAAATGAATAAAATAATTGGCGCAGTGTGTCTGTGCAAACAATCACGAATTTACGATGTCTTTGGGCAAATCCTCTCGTTGGCGGTGTGTCCTGTGGTGAAAATCGCCTTGATTTCTTTGATAAATTTAGACGTCTTCTTTGCCATGGTTTGCATGGGTTTTCACAAAAGCGTGGTATAATGGGGCTAAGGCTGGGTGGCACGTGGCGACCCAGGAGGGGGCGACGGCGTAGGGAGAGGGAGAGGGAGAGAAGATTGGGTTTGGCCCCTTTCTTTTATTGCCTTTACCACAAGGGGTACATCTCCAATTTATAGTCGACCTAGTCTCAATTCTAAGCCAACTAGAAGATACTCATGATTGGATTTCTCCTTTTACAATTCGGTCCTTTTCTTTTATTCGGGGACTCAATTAAGGAAACCAATCAATTGGCCAGTTGACGGCGACTCGAGGATTGCACCCCTATGGCCGGCGCGCCTAGCCCCCTAGGGCACCCATGGCGCGCGGTATGGCGGCGGTGGCGGCGGTTGGGCCCTCTTGCGAGCTCAATTTAGCCTAATTTCTTGCCCACCTCGGAGAGCCTGCATTGGACTTGTTATACGTGGTTTGCACCTGATCTGTTGCCTACTCATAATCATATGGTTATATCCACCATTGTCCACATATATTGGTGTGGCTAGGAGTGAAAAATAATAATATTTACCCTCAACCCGTGTATCAAACAAGTTCTTACCGGAGATGAACTGGACAACGCAATTCGAACGTGAGACATGTGGCTTTGTGCGTATGTCGTCTAACTACTCCTCGACATTATTTGCACCACTGGATCATACAACGGGCTGGCAGTGCAAACTGCTTTCACGGTCAGTGGCGGACCTACAGGGTATGCAAGTAGGTCTGCTGCATACCCTGCGTCCGGCCAATCATAGTATGCAATACACAATTAACGAGCAGCCACGCATGATTTATTGGCTGATTCTCTAGCGCACTTGCTACCTCCCAGGCTGATGCATTCCATCTGAACGCTGCTTGTGTTAGTGTTGCTCATGTTCTTGAGTGTCCACTTTTAGTGGCACTCCAGTATGTAACTATTAACAATGTAATGGTCCTTTCAAATTTCTTGCTATTAATAAAATTCGGTTTCCTCGTAAAAAAATATTCACTAATGCAATGGCACATCCGCAACGCATAGCCCCAAGATTGTTGGCCCCATTGTTCCTTGCATGCAATTGATTGAACCTGCGCTATTCGTGTGCTTTGCTATAAATAAACAGAGCCGACTCCTGTATATCTCTTGTTATTTTGTGTTTTCTCGTTCGTATCCCTCTTTTATTAAATTTACAATAATTTCATGTGGAGAATAAAAAAAATAATTTACAGAGGATTTTTTTATTTAGTACTTTTTATACTAAATTGTGTTGTAAATTATAGGCTTTGACCAAATCAATATACACATTTTACCGACTTTTGTATATGAAAATTTTATCGTCACATACCCTACGACAAAATTCTAGATCCGCCACTGTTCACCGTTGGTTTATATGACGAGACGTATGGTGTTGATGATGGGCTATATCACCGGCTGCTGGTAATACGATCCGAGAGTGCTAATGAGTCTCATTTCCCTTCTAGTTGGTAACATGAACCGACGGTGACAATCACATCACCGCCGTTTTTAATAAATCTGGCGATAACATTGTCGTGGGAACGACCATCTACGTAGTAGCGTCATTTCAATAAAATTCATGCATGCACAATTCCTATGAAATATCTGCGTTCCAATTAGGACCTACTAGCTCATATGAGTTTTTGGTATTTCCAAGTGCTTGAAACAAACTTCAAACCTATAGGGCAATAGGTCCATGTTCTATGGTTTTACATCTGCTTAGTAATAGTGTTGTTCAAAGCAACTAACTATATCTACCAAAGATTTTTAGATTTTTTTTTCTTTCAAGGCTAGAATATTCTTTATTCGTTTGGTCATAATTAAAAAAAACACTTTTAGAAACCTTTACATAAAAAATTCATCATCACCCACTTATATATATATCTATGTGCTAGGAAGAATGTTACTCTACAAATTATATCTAAAAATCTTTTGAGCATAAATAGCACTTAGCATATTCTATCCTTGTTTCCCCACCAAGAACTCCATCTTCAGTAGCTATTTCTCTTCCCCTATTCACCATATGACCTAGAATCAGTTCACGGGGTCATGTATTGCCATTTTTCTACAATTGTCAAATCTCATAAAAAGTTGTATTCAATGTCTTGATATCCAATGCCTTCCAAGCGTCACAAGAAGTTCTTGATAGCATAGGTTTCTTTACCTAATTTAGCATTAGACCACCTCGTGAAGCTTCAACAATACTTCGGGTTATCGAATAGTGGACCGGTCATATTCCATCCAACGAGATGCCAAAGTAATTAAAGATTTCTCTAAAGACAGATGGATAATCTAGTTTAGGGTTAAGTGTCATGAGATGTTGGCATAGAATACAAAACCCGTGCTCTCTGTGAACCCGAGGTGTGCTAGTTCTACATAACAAATTTGTTACGTTAGAAACAGACCTAGTGTATTTTGCTCAAATATTTGGCATGCTAATTTGGATGTCAAACAAAAATGTAAGATGAAAATTTCATTATAGACAAAAATTTCATTACGATTATGATTGATGTAAACCATGGTAAGAAATGGGAGGCCTACCATACCAATTACAGCTAGCTCTTCTAAGAATGACTTTTAGTGAAGCTATTGCATATGATGGGCTATGTGACACCGGTGCTCGAACAACCCTTGGGACACCAAATTTCATGAGGTTTTCAAGGTTTTGTTGCTAATCTAATGTTGAACTCGTTTGATCCCAAACTAGGTGAATTAATGCGTTTTGAGGCAAGATGAGTCGGTACTTATGAATAGGATGTTTACTTGCTATTTTGATGCACACTAGATATCGTTGAATGTAAAGAAACAAGGCCCGGTTCTAGACTATAACATAAAAAGCAAACATGTTAAGAGGTTTTTTTACTCAAACCATAATACTGAATTATCAGGCATGGTGCCCCTCCATCTATTATGCACTACTTCGGCTATCAAATAGTGGCCCGGTCAGCTTCCAACCAATTGATCACACTACTATGAAAGAGCCCGCTGAAGAGTTAGCTCATACTTACCTTCAACTCCTCGTTCGTCCTCTGCAAAACAACAAATCATGATCAGCTGGACCAATCTTCTATTGATCTATGAGTGGTTGATCACCATCGAAAATATTCTCGTAACACCAGCGTCATATACCCACCATACCTATACTTGTTCGATGCTACTTTGAGATTTGGTTGCTCGAATCCTATGTGGGTACACTTGTTCTATGTTGCTTTGAGATTTGGTTGCTCAACTCCGACTAGCCCAAGTAATTACTCATGAATAGAACATGTAGGATGCTTACCTAGGTTGCTACTGCTCAAACAATTTAATGTGATAGTTGAGTGGCTCATTGACTATCGTCAGACCTTTTCACATTCTCTAAACTATGATAGTTCTATTTCCTCAATTCTTCGTATCTGTTTTCACACACTCTGGCTTTATGGTCTTCTTCCTTGCAGAATGTTTCTTCTACATGTTTCTCGATCTATAGCTAGGCACTCCCTCTTCCATAAGTTCCCCTTTCATCTTGCAAACTCCACTACAAGTTGAACTCCTCTTGAAAGCAAGCTCGGAGGCATGTGCCATCAGATGTAACCTGCTCAACCTAATCCTAGCCTCACTGAAGAAAAATTCTACCAAGATGTAGATTTGACGTTCAAATCTACGGTGAGTGAATCCTTATTTCTCTTATTTCTTATCATTTCATTTGGCCGCTTTTGCCTGCTCATACACCATGTCCAACACATGAACTTAATCTAGCTTAGTTGCTCATCTCTTATCATTCCATTTCTGATGAGCTTGCTTCTTTATTTTCACACATATCACATCTATATCCTGATTGGGTTGTATTTAACCCTTTTATCCAGTTTAGGCAATGTTTATTTCTACCAGCAGGGATGCACAAAATAATTTTCAATTGAATGCTGGAATTCACTATAAGCATAGACCCTAGTTCGGTGTCATCTCATTGCTCAGTCAAACTTTTTTATGATTAATTTTGTGCATCTTCTTGTCCCTTCCTTCCCTTGCTACAATTAGGAGCAGGTGACCAAGAGGCGGACACCATTCAACGCCAATTTATCATGTTCCCTATCCACTTCGGGCAAACTGGATCGGGGTTGGAGAGGATGGGGAACGGGGATTAAGGTGGCCATTGTACATATACCCACGTATGTAGTAGGGCGGAGCTGCGATGGTTGAATAAGTGTCTCCTGCTTCTTCTCCGTCTTGCTAGTGAGTGTTCTGGTACTAGCGATGAGCTGGTTTGGTGTGAGTTCCTTGGATTTTGAGCTCCAGATCTCGTTGGGTCCTTTTGCCCCTCTTTTGTCTTCGTCGATGACGGTCTCTCTGGTGTTCAACTTTGGAGGTTTGTTTACCAATGCGATGTCAATTGGGTTGGTGTTTAGTTCCCACCTGTTTTGGTGGTCTAGTTCCCCTTTAGAATGTTTGGTCGTCTAGTGATTTGGGGTTTTTGGTAGTCCTTAAGGCGTCGAAGTCCTCATTGTCTGACGATGTGATGGTTAATGGCCATTTTCTTCATACGGGTTGTCCATCGTTGAAAAAGCATGTCGGAGCCTATGTGCTCCTCAAGACGACAATTAAAATCTATGTTTCTTTCTTTGTGAAGGAAAGTCGGCTTCAACTTGCCTACTTCGATTGCGGCGCGAGAAAGACTGGGAGGAGCATACAAGGAGTAGTGTACATTTTTTTTTCTTTCGAGAACGTTTCGGTTGGAAAAGGTCGTAATACCCAAAAATTATGAATGAAATATGAACTCGATTTGATTTTTTTCCAAAGGAAGACACCGAGAGCGCTTTATTCATTACTCAGCACGTGCCGACGGAGCAGCGTCGCGGCGCGGCATAGCGTCGTTGACCCGCCGAGCGAGATCGATGCCTTCCGCACGTGCCGCCCGGACTCGGCGCATCTACGCACTCCGTACTACTAGTACGCAGCGGCATGCTTGTGTGTGTGATCGGCGCCAACTGAAGTGGAGGTCAAGTCGGCCGGCCGGTCACGTACGCGTCTGCGCGTGGCCACACCACATGTTCCCCGTGCGCGCGCGGCGTGACGGTGAGTTTCCCCGGACGGGCAGACCGGCCGTGCAGGCCAGCACGATCCCGCACCACAAACCACTGCACCAATTGCTATCGCGTCGCGGTCTCGGCCGCCGGGAATTGAAGCGATAGTGTGCCAACCAGCAGCGCCGGCCCCGGTACCGTCGACACGCCCAGAGTGGAAATGGCCCCAAGACGGACCAGGCAGCGCCTGCAGACGCACAAAGGCAAAGCTGGTGTTTCCTGAATTGCGCAGACGCAGGAGGAGGAAAAGTTGTCGTCAACCTCGCCACGGCGAGTATGTTGTGGCTGGCCACTCTGTATTAACGCAGTGTAATTCCCTTCTCTCGTGCACTGTTAACAGTAGCAAGATTGTTACCATTTACTCCGTACGGATTTACCTCCGGGTGTGTGGTGTGGTTAGCGTCAGGATAAGGGGAGTCACATGTGGCTCACAAAGGCCTGGCCGCGGCCTATCAACTCACTCAACAGTCAACTCATGGTCACGGAGCACGGCCGGATCTCTGTCGCCACTCGCCAGTTCCATGAGATGCGCTTTCGACGCGACGACGACGACCATGAGAGACAAACGGACAAGTACGCGCACGGCCGGCGACGGCGACGCCACGACGGCTGCCGTAAGCTAGCTCCAGGGCCGATCAACAATAATGCGTAATAGTATATATGTCCGGCGACCCGTCGGCCGTCGCCACGATTACGCAGCTAATCAAGCAGCGGTTGGGGACAGGACGCCTTTTCAGCTTTTCTTCTTGTTTTTTTTTTTACAACAAGCTTTTCTTCTTGTTTATTATTCGCCGCGTGGTGAATATGTTCCTTGTGGTGCGGCGACGGATCGAGAGGCGACTGACTTTTGGAACCGGTCCGGCACCGGACGGACGGAGCGCCGCCGCCGCCCTCAGCGCCGCCGTTCCCGATCCCGTCGTGTCGTAGTCTTCCCGTGACGCACGCGCACCAACCGTTGCTCCTCTAGCTGGAGATGCTTTGGCACGTGCCGCATCTCGGCCGCCCTGCCAACGCAGATATACGCAGCGGCACGTCGCCGGTGCAGGCCGTTCCTACTTCAAAGTCGCCGCGAATTCGGTCGTGCTTGCCAGCTGATCAACGGTGGTCAAGCAAGCAGACGCTGACACGGTGACGACGATGATAGTAATTACTAGACCGGAAGGCAGGCCGCGTCGACTAAGAGTACTACAAGCGTGCGTGCGTGCCGTGTCGATCGGCGGGCACACTGCTGGGGCTTGTCCAAGACTTGGTGCGTGCGTGCCGGGATATATATCCGGCGGCGAGGGCTCGTCGGCACGACCGGACGGCGGAGGCGGCGTGCATTAATTCTTCTTGCCGTGCTTCAGCTTCAGATGGCGTCGGGGACGTGAACCACCGCCGAGACGACGTGCGGTACGGTGGCCAAAAGGAATATGAGGATGGCATGGGGCGCGAAGCCAGCGATTTTAAACACGGGACCACGCCTAAACTGCCTATTGTATGATGGAGCAAAGTACGTGCTCGCATGCTCGTGCCATTGACGTACTACGTACACACTGGCAGCAACTGCAACCGATGGCGGCGTCTCGTGATGATGCTGCCGATCGCGTCAGACTTAGTACTCCGGCAGGACACGTCTCCGCGCGCGCGCCGCGTGCACGTTCACCTCGTTCGCGCGGTGGCGCTCGGGCTCGGCAGTTGGCACGTCGCTCCGGCCTCCGGAGCCCTGCACGCTTCTCCAAGCCCACGGAAAACTGCATTTCCCCTCGACTAATTTCTTCGAAAAGCGCTCGCTTATTGATGCATTATTAGAGACAGACAAGTTGTAGTGGCAGGCTTTTGCGGTCGCCGTCGTACTGGTGCGTCCTCCGATCCTCGACGGGAAGGAAACGCTGCCAACCAACGTCGGACCCTCCAAACCGTGGAGCCACCACAGGCTGGAAGAAATGCAGGCCACCGTGGAGCCACCACAGGCTGGAAGAAATGCAGGCCGGGCGGCGGAACGTAACGGCCCGAAGCGGACCAAGCAGCACCAAGTAAAGGAGTAGCTTATCCAGATGGAAATCTCAGTCTCTTGCTTCTGCTGATACTGCTTCTTTCTCAAATGCAGACGACGCCTCAAGCGCTACTGCGCTAGTGTAGCTTTATCACCTTTGTCGCCACGGCGAGCACAGCAACATCAAAAGCAGAGGCGTCTGCCCGGTCACAGCATAAATGTAGACGTCTGATCTCGACGTTGCATTTGCATCGCGTGGTCGTGCAGGATCGCCGCTGAGCGCGCCGCGGTGACGGTGATTGTTGGCACCTGGTCCCGGGAAACGAGGCCTACCGTGCCATTTCCATCAGAATTATTGCGGGAGCAGCAGTACCCCAAACCAGACCGTTTCCTCGGGCCCCGACGGTGAAGGCGTGAAGCTAGCCAACGGGTGCCCTGCTCTGCTCATTTCCACCACGAGCTAAAGGTGCAGCGGACGTGCAGCTACTCCGGTGTGCAGGCACACCGCACACATCGCTCCCACTCAGGCCACCGGCTGTGTGTGTGACGGCACTAGCTACGTGTTCATCACAGGCATCACATGTAGTACTGCGTCCGTACCTCCGTCTCAGTCCCATAATAAATAAATAAATATATACAATTCCAGTGTACACTTGGCAAAATGTACATAAAAACATGCCTATATTTATTATCTTATTATATCCTTGTGTTCGTGAGATTCATTTTTATAGTATAAAACAATTTCAAGTCATAAAAATAAGGATGATGCCTTTTTTATATAAATTTAGCAAGTTCCAGAGTGTTTGACTTGAACTAAACCTAAATTATCTTTGGGATGGAGTGAGTGTACATACCAACAACTGTTGGTAGATGGATAATGGAGCGCAAAATATAGATTATTAGTCCTCATACAAATCATTTGATGTCATGAACGTTTCGACAGAACAACTTGGACCATACTATAGTAGTAAAATAGTTTACGCCAAACATGAAATGCATTCCTTTGTCCTTGTATTATTAGGCGTGTTGTTTTATATATCATGTCTTGTTGCACGTGTACACCATATGTTAAGTTCCAAACGCATCGATGAATTAGTCTATCGCAGTGGTTCAAAGTCATAATCATGGCCCATATGCAATAATAAAGTTTACTTACTTCGTACAAGACAGTGTGTCCTAATTAATTGAGAAAAGGATATGTGTTTGTTGCATATGGTGCAACTAATGTGAAAAACATGCAACACCTTACGAATTGAAATAGAATAGGAATTAATTAGTTTCCACCTTTTTTAGAAGCACTGTAAGGACATAAAGTAGTCAGATACAGGCACACACACCTCTAAAAGAATAATGACGCTAAATTCTATAATAAATTCAAGAAAATATAAGTACTACCAACATCAAATCGAGGAGTTAATTAAACGTAAGTGGAGTGCAGATTCCACCATATAAATAATATGATGACCAAAAACAACGAAAAGTTCCTCAAGTTTCGTCGGTCCCCAAGGCATGTTGTACCAATCACCTACAATAATGCAACAACTAATATTATTTAAGCTAAGATTTTAAGCATGTAGTACATATTAAAACACTTAAACACACATAGGTACGTGCAATACAAAAGATGAAAACAGGTACTTAAATAATCGACAAAATTATGACAGCTACATGGAGGTTGTAGAGTATCTGGACGAGTATTATGTTGCGAAATGAATAGTGAGTGACAATAACCAATTTATGATATCTTGTCCATACTAAATTCTTCCATTTTATTATTCATATTTTTTTACATAAGTAAACTATAGAAAAACATGACTTGATAGATTTAGCAAGTTATAGGGGTTGACAAATTTTGATAGCAAAGTAACTAAATATCAAAACAAAAGCTTAGGCCGTCCAAGGACCAAGTTGTACAGCCAGAAAAAGCACAGTCGATCAGGCTAGTAACAATCAACCTCTTAAATAAAAAAAAAATATTCGTTCAAAAACAATCAGGCTCTTAAATACTCTTCCAGCGACGCGATACATTGTGACATTGTGGCCTCCAACTCTGCACTGCACTTGAGCCTCAGGCTTCATTGCTGAAATGCCGTCGCCGAGCTATGCTGTGCCACCAAGTAGCCAACAAAATTATACGCATGCAATGCAAGTGCCACTGCCCACTGGATACTGTGGATTGGAATGCTGACGGTGGTCGCAACATCAGAAGCTACGCCACATGGGACGACGCAATCTAATCTTCAGCCCTGTCACATGCGAGCAGCACTAGCATTCACTCACTAACCCCGAAGAATGAATAAAAAAACAAAGAATAAAAGAAACAGTCCTAGCACTAATCCTGCGGCGATCGGCACTGATGCGTCACTGTCGTCGCGGGCCCGTCCCCCGCGCTAATAATGCAATGTCAGAGAGGACCCGAGTGGTTTACAATGATTCCGCCACGAGCCGAATTGAATGAATCGCAAAGAAAGGTGCCACTGCCAGCAGCAGCAGCTGTCACAGGGCGAGCGAGGCTGACGCGCGGAAAAATCAGGCGCTGCCGTCGCCTCCGCCTGGCCACCGCGTAATTTAATCCCCGCCATTCCTCCACCTCCTTCCATTTTGCTGCTGCCGCTGCGCTGCCCACTCCAGCACCCGAGCTCAGCACCTCAGCTGCTCAGGTGAGCACATCGCTTTCATCTTCACTCGGCACACCATACGGCCATGGACCACGGCGGCGGCCACGCGCTGCGCGCGGTGCTGCTGCTGCTGCTCACGCTGCCGACGATCCCCGTGCCGGCGGCATGCCCGGCGACGTCGTTCCTGGAGGAGGACGCGACGATCCTGGGCGTCGCTGTGGGGAGCGCGAGGCACGGAGGCAAGGGACCCGGGAACGCGAGCACGAGGCCGCCGCTGGCCGGCGGCGGGAGGCATCAGCAGCACAATCGCTACGACGTGGGGTCGTCGTGGAAGGAGGAGATCGCGGGGCTGGCCGGGCGTCCGGAGCTGGCGGCGTGGCTGCGGACGGTGCGTCGGCGGATCCACGAGCGGCCCGAGCTGGCGTACGAGGAGGTGGAGACGAGCCGCCTGGTCCGCGCCGAGCTGGACGCGCTGGGCGTCGCGTTCCGCCACCCCGTCGCGCGCACGGGCGTCGTCGCCACGCTCGGCACCGGCCGTCCCCCCGTCGTCGCGCTCCGCGCCGACATGGACGCGCTGCCCATCCAGGTGCGTGACGTGACTGTGACTGTGTCTGCGTGTGCGTCCCGTACATGTACGTGTTGTTCGTCCTACTCGCTTCGTGCTTGTTCCTTCGTCCATCCATAGTAACCTGTCGAAGAACTAATCTTTCCGATTTTTCTTCCTCGATTTCAAATTCTTATCTAACGATGCAAACGATCCCCACGAAATCTGCTCACGATTCAGCTCATGCTTTGCTACCACGCCGCGAGGCCGCCCTCTGAGCCGAGGATATATTATCCGGAGAGTGCAGCGAGTGCGTCTAGGCCCAGCCACTTGATTAGTAATTGTGGATGAGAATGGTGCACTATACTAAATAAATAAATTAAATAAATATTCAAAAAAGCCTGCACAGTGCCAATGCATGACAATACTGTAGTACTTTAGTTACCCACACACCATGCTTAGTTCCTTTTTTTTTTCCTCCTCCCTTCTTTATGATAGTAGTATATCGTTATTTGTTTTTTTATTTTTAAAAAATGACTTCACTCTGCTTAGTACTAGGCTCATAGGATGCCACAAATATGGTGCGTACTGTAGTGTAAGGTGGATTTGCAGAAACGCGTAGGAGTACTCCGTGGGGCAGATGCTGTTCCTCCGTGCAAAGCAGAGCACAACTGCTGCTGGTCCGCCCTTGGCTTTGGGTCGGGGTAGTTGCGCCGCGTAGGCCACCAGCCACCTGGAGGACAGCACACGGATGCCGCATGCTTCCCGTCTCGTGAAAAATGTGACCATCAATCCTTTAGCCACAGTGGTCCTGGTCCATCATCCAGCATTCCAGCCGGCCACTTGGTGCGTGACTGGATGCTGTAGTGGTCCTCCCGATAAACAGAACACTCTCGTGTCGTCGTGCAAGCACAAACATCGCACGATGCAATGCAATGCAATGCCTTCTGATCAGTTCTGAGTGCTGACTGCTGAGTCAGGATCAGCAGCTGTGGTGGTCACCACCGGATCTCCGCGGCCACGGGCCACGGCACGCCCATCACAGACGGACACGGCCTTTCTGGTTTCTTGCCCAAAATGGCATCCGTCGTGGGTAAACCCCGCCGATTACGCCCACGGGGAGTCGATTCTCTGACTGCCCAGAACGGGCAGTTTTTTACGCCCAAAAGCTCGAGGACGACGAGGTCGCTTTCTGGCGCCCGCACCGATCGGCGTTGTCCGCTCATGCGCGTTTGGCACAGCGAGATGATCGACTGGAAAGTGGGAGCGGACAGCTGCCCGTCCCGTTCCAGGATCGGCATGGAAGATCACGTATCACTTGGCTGACGACGCGTCTCCATGTCTGTGTGGTTGCAGGAGGCGGTGGAGTGGGAGCACAAGAGCCGGGTCCCCGGGAAGATGCACGCGTGCGGCCACGACGCGCATGTCGCCATGCTCCTCGGCGCCGCCAGCATCCTCAAGGCTCGCGAGCACCAACTCAAGGTACGACGACGGCCTACGGCGCCACGCCACACCCCTCTTTTTCAGTATTAGATGAACCCTCTCAATTGTGCTTGTTTAATACAATTGATTGATATTAGTGCCTCTTTTTTATATAAGCTTTGTCAAATTTAAAATGGGTTTTCTCACGAAAAAAATGGTTTCACATAGCACAACATCATAATTGCATCTTTTCTGTGGCACGTGGAGATAGAATGATGTCCTTCCTAGGAAGAGTGCCTAGAGCCGGTAAAGTCTCCAAGGGGTGGAGCAGCCGGTCCGGGGTTCAAACCCCGGCTCTCCCACATTGGCCTCCAGGAAGGCCGCGCCGGTGGTGGCGCTTTCTAAAAAAAAAAAAGAATGATGTCCTTCCGTTCACTTACCACCTGCTGCAGTGCATGCAAGCAAAGCATATGTATCTCCTGCATTTCTCAGACGTCAAGAGACGCTCGTTCGTAGACGTAGCTTTCATCCCCGTGGACGCCACTCTGCTACTCTTGCGTGCAAGGTTGCCTCTTACGTGCTCTGCACCCGCCCATGCCCATCCCATCACAGCATTTTTCTTTCTACTTGAAAACGTGATCTGAATTCAGGTCGCTAGATCTCGCTTTTCGGGGGCTAAAGCCGTGGGCAAAATGATAGTTTAAGACGAGCGCCCAAAGTGCAGAAATGATGCGCCACAACACTCTGATATAGTGATATCGGTGGTGATCCGTTGTGGGTTGTGGGCAGTGGCATCATGCAAATGTCAGCGTCATGAGCCGTACCAGGAAGCACTACTCCTCCTATAGTTCTTTTGATATCTCAATTCTTTTCCCCACGTGATCCTGATGACTCGCAATGATCGGTGCACACTGTGACTGATGATGCGGATGCACAGCCACATTCCGTCCTTATTCTAATAACTTGCACCTTTTAGGCTTCATTAGTGCTGCATAAGAGGAAAAGTTGTTCCTCTACACAGGGTTTGTTTCTTTCAATTGTTGCAGTTCTGCTGTTGGGAATTGGTACGACACTGCTTGGTTCACCGCTTTTGAAGCATCCGACGCTGGTGCTTCCTGATCAATGAGTGCCATTGGCATTTCTTACTGTGGAGGAACTCCATTGTGCCACGATTTTAGGCTTTCAGTCACCATTGATATGAGCTAGATACTCTTATCCTATGGGGATAATCATCATGTCGGTAGGATTGAATTCTTGGTTAGCGGTTCACACAAAAAGGCTGTGAAGGATAATCATCATCTGATGCTGATCTTTTTACTGGTGGAGAAAATCCTCTGAGCCACGACACCGCTAGATACTCTCCTGTCCTATCCCACGGGGATGATCATCGTGTCGGAAGGATTGAAATCGTTGCTTACCAGTTGACACAAAACGGCTGTGAAAGTTAGATGCTGGAATTTGGACTGGCTGGTCCCTAGGAAAGTCGCATGTTTCAGTTAGTTTGACTTTTAGTTTTCACGACCATACTGTAAGCTGTACGGTACACAAAACGAGCTTACTGACTGGCGTTTTGGTGCACGTTTCAGGGCACGGTGAAGCTGCTGTTCCAGCCGGCGGAGGAGTCCGGGTGCGGCGCGAAGCGGATGATCGAGGACGGCGCGCTGGACGGCGTGGAGGCCATCTTCGCCGTGCACGTCTCCCACCAGCACCCGACGTCCGTCATCGGGTCCCGGACGGGCGCCCTCCTCGCCGGCTGCGGCTTCTTCAAGGCCGTCATACGTGGCGGCGGTGGTGACAAGGACCATCCGCGCCGGGCCGCCGCCGACCCCGTCCTGGCCGCCGCATCCACCATCATCAGCCTGCAGAGCATCGTCTCCCGCGAGGCCGACCCGCTGGACTCGCAGGTGGTGTCTGTGGCACTCGTGAACGCCAGCGACGTCGACATCCAGCAGGCTGCTGCGGCGCACGCTGGGGCGGCGCAGCCTCAGGGAGCCTCCAGAACCAGAGCTGGTGCTGGGCGGCACGTTCCGGGCGTTCTCGAACGCGAGCTTCTACCACCTCCGTCGTCGGATCGAGGAGGTGATCACGGCGCAGTCGCGCGTCCACGGGTGCGCGGCGTCGGTCGACTTCTTCGAGGGCCAGAGCTTCTACCCGCCGACGGTCAACGACGCGCGCATGTACGGCCACATCCGCCGCGTGGCGTCGCAGCTGCTGGGCGGTGCGGCGTACCGTGACGTGCCACCGATGATGGGCGCCGAGGACTTCTCCTTCTACTCGCAGGCGGTGCCCGCCGGGTTCTACTACGTCGGGGTGCGCAACGAGACTCTCGGGTCCGTGCACACGGAGCACTCGCCGTACTTCATGATTGATGAGGATGTGCTGCCTACTGGGGCTGCTGTGCACGCCGCCATCGCCGAGGTTCCTCGCTGACCATGCGTCACTCATGGGCATGGGCGCCGCCGACGACGATGACACAGCCGACCAGGAGATGTAAGATCGACCTGGCACGTGCCCGCTAGTGCTGGGTCTGCCTGCCCGGCCGGCCGACGTCTGGCGCCGACATGGCACGGGTCGTGGCGGTCTGGTGGATGGTTTTGGGGCGCCCGTGCGTGCGCACGGAGAGAAGTGGTGGATGATTTGGCCGGCCGATTCGCTCGGCGTCCCGTCCTGGTGTGGGCGTGGTGGCGGAACACGGGCTCGGGTAGTCGGGTTCTTGGTGGTCGAACGATGACCGACCCGCCGGCGTGACGGTGCCAGCGGTTTTTGTTTTTCCCGTGTTCCGTTTGGGCGAGTAAGGAACCATACGTGACGGGCTGGCGCGCGGTGGGCGCGTGTGTAAAACACCGTGTAGCGTTCTGGTGCTGATGCAAAAATGCTAGGCTGCCCTACTAGTACAGTAGTACAGTATGCTTTTTTGCCCCTTGGTTGGGATGTCTTGGAAATTGGTGATGTAGCACGGGCCTTTTGATAGGCAAGGTCTCTCGTCTCTTGCTTCTTTTTTATTTAGCAAAAAAAAAAAAAAGCAGGATCTCTCTTGCTGCCAAGCACATTTCTGCCGTTACCCCTTTTTTTGTTACACTATTAATTAATATATTATTTTTACACATTTTTTGAGGAAATTTTATTATTACACATGACACTATGCATGCCTGGGACGCGTATGGGCCTGGTTGATAAACTGGGACGGAGAAAGGAGAGCTGAGAATGTACTGGGCCCAAAGTGGTCGTGCGTGCAAATCAACGACCCATCATCTAACAATTGTGTTTCCTCAAAAAAAAATCAACTAACAATTGTCCTCGTGCAGCTTTGCTCACTGAGTCACTGTGGGGAACCACTGTGGTGCCCCGTGCCCCTCCTCGGGTCTCGGGATGACCTTGATGTTCCACCGCACCCACAAGTCCACTAAAAAATCGGTATTCGCTAGCGCGTCGAGTTCTATGTGTCTCGATTTAGTTTTCTTTAATGAGCTAAGCGTATTTTAGCTCGTAAGCTAGCTCACGATCTAAACTCGTTGTCTTTGCAATGCTCAGAACGAGCAATGGTCCTTTAACTCTAAAAATTATTTCATAGTCCAGCACATGATAAACTACTAACAATTACCCTTGATTTTATAAACAAATATTATGCATTAGATTGGAGTCTAGAATTTATATGTGCTTTGACACTTATTTATTTATTGTCTTGATCTATGTAAAGAATAGATTAGTAGCTATTGATTTATACATTGGTTGCCATTAAAGAGTTGGCTTGCAAGCTAAATGAGCCTTGCCAACCAAGATTTCTAGCTCATTTGCTTAACCAAGCCAAGCCATCTCGTTATCCTAATGAAGAATAGCGAGCCAAGCTAGTTCATTATCCATTCCTACACACCGCTTTCCGAAATTGGAGAATCTATGCATTATAGTTGTCAAACAAAGATATTCGATTACTTAAATGTACTTAGCTACCCCTTTTGAAATGTTGCATTCGAGAAACACAAGAATAGATAAATAAATTTAATTTGTAATGATTGAATCCCCCCATTAGATTCATCCATTGAACTCATAATGTTAAGTGCAAGCTGGCCTGGCCAGTGAGTGGTGTGTCGGCTAAGATTAATGGCGGCCTAGGCATTGTTGATCTCGGTTCTTCGGGCTCGCTCTCAGGTTGCGCTGGGAATGGCTCGCCGAGGGCGGAACACCGCACACGTTGTTGGGTACGACTGCCAGCTAACAAGGAAAAGAATGTCGTTGCCATGACCAAGGTGAGCATGTCGGTGGTGCCGGCGACGGACAGTCCGTGCTCCTTTGGACGGACAGTTGGGCGCAGGCCTGGTCCTCTTAGCTTTGCGCCGCAACTGTATGCGGCAAGGTTTCGGCGAAAGGGGAAAGTTCACGCTCAAGGACGGTTCCGTACCAAAAACGGTTAGGCCCCAGATCGTGGGCGCCGACGCAACCTGTAAGCCGTGCGATACGTCGTCCTGCACATCTCGCGCCAGTCGGGCTCACGGATCGGTGGCGGCCCGACCGCTTTGTTTGGAAGTGGTCACCGGATGGTCGCTATAACTCGTCGTCCACATACCGTGCTTTTTCTTCGCTGGATCAACCTCTTGCTAGCCGCGAGATGAGCTTTGAAGACCAAGGCTCCTCCGAAGGTCAAGTTCTTCCCGTGGACTACGTCCACCGTCGTATTTGGACGACGGGAGGATGAGACATGGGCTACAAGATGGCATTTATACGTGTAACCTGCTGTGGGCAGAACCCGAGACCACGGAGCACTTGTTGTGGGCTGTGTTACTAGGGGAGGTGTGGTTCACCTTGTTGTCACAAGGGGCTCGGGAGTTAACACCAACCGCCGATGCGGGTTTAGGGACTTGGTGGATTGATCGAGCGGCCGGATTGCTTGTGTGGATCGTCTAAGTTTGACCTTGCCGGGCTCATTGTCCGGAACATTTGGAAGGAGCGAAACAGCCGCGTTTTCAACCGGCGTCGTCGTCGTTCAGCGGTTGGTACAGGCCATTCGGAGGAGGCGGAGGAGTGGCTGGAAGCCGGCTACACTCATTGGGGCTCTAGCAGATGCTTGGTCGCGCCTAGTTATTTTGTAATCAAGACTCTGCAGATCCGAGTAGTATAGGTGTGTGTTGTGTGGCGGCGCACCTTGCCGCCGCCCTTGTAACCCTTTGCTGGTGGTCTTAGGCCACCCTCTCCTCTTAATGAAATACGGGCTAATTGCCGTCGCGAAAAAAATAGCAATGAGTCGAAACTGTTTGGCGTGATCTTATGGCCACTTTGGTAGAGCTCTCCTTCCTAATTCTTGAATTATTGATTCTTCAATTGAATAATTCTAGTGGGAATTAGCATGAGGAGTAGGTGAGAATCAATCAATTCTGAAGTAAGTTTAGTGGCGATTGATAACGTTTCAGCAGGATTCAGCGGAAAAAAAGGTTTTTTTTTTTTACTTCTCTTTCCCATGTAAATGAAGAGCTCCCCACCAAAAATCAGTTGCATTTTAAGTGTTGGCTCAGGTTGTGAAACAAAAATATTTCATGAGCTAAAATTTATATAAGGATCCTTCAAAATGTTGGATTCTACAACGGACCAAACAAATATAAGAATATAATGCTCTCTATCTTGAATCCCGATTTAACTCATAACATTGTAGCATTCAGTCAAAACCGTTTGGCACAAGACTTTAGTTAGTCATATCAGGTTGGGCCACTAGAACCACCCTCTTACCTTTGAGAACGAGGTTCTCATGCAGAACATCCAACTCAAGTTAAACAAAGCAAAGCCTCTTTAGGCAAGCAAACACTATATCCGGGACTTTGCAAGCCTAGTGACTTTGCAAGCCTAGCTAAACATGCCCCCCACACGTAAAGATGGCAAGAAATCGCACCCAACCCCGTCATGGACTCTGGTCCCCGCGTGAAAGTTCATCGGAGAGATGCATCAATCCTCACCGTTGTCCTTTGTTCTTATGAAACTTTCTCTGCTCTCACTTAAACTTATCAACCCTAGGTTTATCAATATGGTATAATATTTTTCCCACAACAAACCAAGGTAACAACCTAGCTTTAATAATGTGTGGAGATCGAGGTCATTGGTTTCTCTCAGGATCCCAAACGCCTATACTTAGTTTGCCCTAGGCCACTTTGAGTTTTTGTTTCAAAAACAATGCTTGGCAAATCTAGCTGGAAACAGTACGCGGACTTGAATGGAAACGAGTACTCCATTCAAACATTGTTCATCCACAAAACCGGATGGCGAGACGGTGGCGCGCCTGCTTTTTTGTCGCCCTCTGGCCTCCCTGGCTCGGATCGGAACAGATCCATGGACCAGGTCGGTCCGTCAGTCTCGGTCCGCGGCGCCACGTGACCAGTGAGCGAGCCAGTGACGCACATGTGACGCAGCCACGCAGGGCAGGCGCGAGGTGGACGGTCATACGGTTCGGGTGCGAGTCCTCCTACCTGCCGCCACGAGCTCACCATGTGCGCTCCATGCCTAGTCTGTTTCCACCACTCGATCTCCCCAGAGCAAGGCCGCAACCACAACCCCGAGCACCAGCACGCACGGCTGTCACGCCATCCGCATGAGTGGAGCACCCAGGCAGAAAGAGAATAAGAGATCGATCCGGCAAAAGATGAACCAAAGCTGGTGGTCTGGTACCAGGTCGTCCTGTGATCTGCCGATTGCCGAGACCTCTCACATGTTTGCTTTGCAGCAGTAGTTGGACTTGGACCTTGAAGTTGAAGGTGAGTTGAGCCCACGGATCCAAACACACTCGTACACCACACACATGCATGTTTCGTGCATCACGCATGCATGTGCTCCTTTGAACCTCTTTTTTGCCTTTTGGATCAGGTGTGCTGGCACCATGGCAATGCGATGACGAGAGCAGGGAAATGTACTGCCCTTTTGAGGATGATCTGATGAGTGATTAGGGGTGCATTTCGGCACATGATGTTCAAATCCGTTCGTCCGACTATCTAGCTGATCGTTGTGTTTTTGATCGTTAAAGGGGCGAAAGGCATTGCGTCCACACGGTGGCTGGAGCCCGGAGAAGATGGTTCGGTGAAAAAAAACACACAGATGACACGCGCGCGCGCGAACGGGACGCGCAACTTTCGTTGTGCTCGGCTCTGAATTTCGTGATCGTCTGAAGAATAACGAGATGTCGCTGTTGACCCGCTAAATCGGTAATGCGGTTACGAAGGGTGAGAGACAGCAAAAATAGCGCAAAATAGTTGAACTCCGGTGTGGTACATTTGACATTTGAAAGGGGGCTTGTTGATCTCGATCACGCTCGATCACGGGGGCACCCACCCACTGCGTAAAATGGGCAGTTGCTCGAGTACTGACCACTAGCATCGAGTGCAATTATTGTGGTGCCCTGAAAAAGAGAAGTGAAAGAGGAGTGATGAGCTGCTCACTT